>JAGFPH010000478.1:78457-151063 GCA_018207615.1 Philaenus spumarius
CCTTTCCAATGGTGTTTGTCGTTTTGAGATTGGAAGATTTTTAGTGGTCAAATATTCGATACAATCACGCGTTACAAATGTGTTGTAGTAGCCGGGAGTGATCGCTAAAAAAATCCCCCCCCCCCCCCAGTTGTAACCCCCCCCATACAGTCGTCCTGGTTACGCCTATGAGCCTATGCATTTTAAATTGAATGGTGAAATGTAGCCTTCTTGTTTATTCTGTTGTTCGGTTTCCACGTTAAAATCTATTAAACAATTAATTTAAAACGTCATAAAAATGAATCAGCAACAATAAAAAGAACTAATTAAATTTAGTCGAATGCATACGTAATTTATTTTAGATAGTCTACTTAAAACCCAGCAATTAAAAACAAAATTTGATGTGTAAAAAACTTGCAAGTAAGAGGTCATCACCTACCTAAATTAAATAATATGAAGTCGTGTGAAGTCAATAATTATTCTAAATATGCGTAATGATAGGCCTAACAACAATTCTAACAATAACCTAACAATAATTCCATATACCTAACAACCTAGGCCTAACTTATATGAAAAAAAGACAGTAGACCCTATATAGTCGTGGGACTGCCGACAGAAGTGAAAACTGGCATGAATAGGCCCTATAGACAATCTTGTTTATGTTATTTAAAATTTTTTAGGTTTCAATTTTAAATGTGACAAGATGAAAATAACACAACTTACATAATGAGGAAACACAATGTCTACTTCATAGGTAGGCCTATTACCAAGTAGGCCTAAACTATTTTAACACAACTTACGAAATGAGGAAGCACAATGCCCATTTCAGAGATATGAATATTACCAAGTAAACTAGTAGCCTATTTTAAAACAACTTACGAAATGAGGAAGCACAATGCCCATTTCAGAGGTATTACCAAGTAAACTATATATAGACCTACTCTGCTACATATAAGTTACACATGAGTAGACCTACTATATATTATAGTAGAGTGGGACGGAATAGTGCGTGACGGAAAATGCGTGTCGGTAAAATCCGATTCACCGCTCGCAACAAGTAAACTATATAGATAGGCCTAGGCTATATAAACATGTGCACTATATAAATATATAGTAGAGCGTAACGGAATAGAGCGTGACTGAAAATTCGTGATGGAAAATGTAAGACGGAAAATGTGTGACGGTAAAATCTGATTCACCGCTCGCAACAAGTAAACTATAGGCCTATAGATAGGCCTACTCTGCTATATAAACATGTGCACTATATAAATATAGTAGAGCGTAACGGAATAGAGCGTGACTGAAAATTCGTGATGTAAAATGCGTGACGGAAAATGTGTGACGGTAAAATCTGATTCACCGCCTGAAAATTGTTTAAAGGCTGCAATTATTTAATTTGGACGCGGTGGGCCTGTAGAAATTTTTACTTAAAAAAAAACTAAAATTCCTTTACTCTTTATTTATTATTGCTTCGGACTTGGGACTCGCGTTGGGGGAGCGGGCGAGCCCCTGATGTCCTGCTACCCCGGAAAGGAGGTCAAGTCCGAAGCAACAATAAATAAAGTATAAGGCCTGTTACTAAAATTACGACTCTCTTTGCTTTTTGTAGAGTATGTGCAGAAAAAGTGTTGCCTCTGAAATAACATGTTATAAACTATCACATAGCATATTACCTACAGTCTATGTTTACGCGAGCAAAGTGAGGTCAATTATTTAAAGTAGGCTCTGAAAAAAGGATATAAGTTATGTAGGCCTATACCCAGTGGCGGCCCTAGGCACTGTGGAATTACAGCACCCTCTATTTTAACTTGATATTATCGATAACATTAAATTTAATAGGCTATAATGAGTCATTTTTTCTTTAATTATTTCTTTAAATTTTTACAATATATAATCTAGCCACCCACAGTTTATGAAAAAGATACAAAATCTTTGTATGGAACTATGCATTTCACAGTTCCAGCAGCGTAGTGTTTGGCTGTAGGCCTAGTGCGAATGCGCACATAGGAAGATGCACGCGAGGCTGCGAGGGAGAGAGAGCACTGTGGCTCCGTAGTGCTGACCCTGGCGTGCTGATATAGAAGGTAATGTTTTACTCAGCCTGTAATGAGGCTATGATTTCAGAAGGAACACATTTATTTACTAGACAATTATCAAACAGGTGAAGTAACAGATTTTAGGCTACATTACACAAGCAGAACGTGCCACTTTGTTTTATTGTTAAAGTAATAAAATATATCTATAATAATTAAATTAAAATAAATTAAGAACATAAAGTTTAGTTAGGTAGTGTTAGGCCTACTGACGCTACGGTTACAACTTATTGGCTTTTACCTGACAGATAAAATATAGGGTAAACATTATTGATCATTTCGTGCAAAATCAAGAATAATGGATTTCATTTTTAAATAGGCCTAAGTTAAATCGTTCAAGTTTGAGCTGTATCGTTCAAGTTTGAGCTGTAACAATTTAGGTTAAAGTAAGTAAAAAATATTAAATTTTGTTCTTTTATGATAGGCCTATTATCAAGTTTCTAAATAAATTTTCTTTTCATAGGCTTAGGCCTACATGTTTGTTTTTTTGCTAAATATTTTCTGATGTATCACCTCCACTAATTAATTTTAGTTACGCCGCCACTATGTAGGCTAAGAATAATTCTAATGTAGGGTCTACATATTTAAATAGGCATATTTACTAAAGTTATAATAGTCTACAATAGGTAGGCCTGCAATTCAAAATGTAATAGCCTATAATTAAATATATAATCCAAGCTAATCTGAAATAATCGAGTTTCGCTCCAGGAAACTAAAAGAGCATAGGCTACACAAATATAGCCTATTATATAAATATAGACTATAGACCGAACCAATATGAAGATAAGATATTTCATTAAAAACGTTGGCCTATATTTATTAAATTTTAAAATTATTATTTAACTATCTACGATTTCTAAATAAGTTAGTAGGCTAGTAATAATCCTATATTAATAGTACAATACAATTAGACTAAAAAATACTCAAACTGGGAAATAAAAAATAAAAAAAATAAAAAAACAGAGATAGTAGGCCTAGTTATTTGCAAGGAAAAATAGATGATCGTAAGGGCCTATACATTTTAATTTTGTTGTTGTCGAGCCTAAAACAATACGTTCCTATTTTTAACCATTCAACAAACATAAATAATTGTAGGCCTACATTGTAACAACTTTTATTAACATATTATTTTTGTAGATCATAGGCTACAAACTATAGCGATGTTTGAAATTTGCTAATATGCGTTAGCTGGAAAGCTGAATAGCAGAATTCGTCTACCGAATAACTTAGGCCTGCTTGTAATATTAGTCTAATATTAAAAATACTAAACTTATAACTTAATAATAGGTTTATTTTAATTTCTAGTTATTTAGAGGTAGACTATTCCAGTTTAAGCTTAAGGGTCGGCTCTAGTAAAACAGAAAGCAACCTGCGACTCCAGCGTAGCGGCGGTAGGTTACGCGGACATTGCTCATCCTAAATCCATTTAAAACCCGAAATTGTTCAAATAGCGTTTTCAAAAAAATACCAAACTCTTGGGGACAAAATTCTTCATCCGAATGGCTTGATAATTTTTTGCTATAATTAATAGTTACATCGTAAAAAAATATTTAATGTCACCCTATAGCGGCGGTAGGTTACACGGACATTGCTCAGCCTAAATCCATTTAAAACCCGCAATTGTTCAAATAGCGTTTTCAAAAAAATACCAAACTCTAGGGGACGAAATTCTTCATGCAAATGGCTTGGTACTTTTTCGCTTTAACTAATAGTGACAACATAAAAAATTATTAAAAATTAATTTTTTAAATTGTTAATAAATATTAAACAAAACGTTTTTCTTAATTTTAGAAAAGCCATTTGCATGCGTATTGGCCATAGCTTTAAAATGACATATCGTTCATAATTATCCGATCAAAAATAAAGGAAAAATATGGATTTTAATTTAACATTGGTCTTATGGAGTATCAACCAACATGGCCGACAGCTAGAGCCGACCCTTAAGCTACCCTTTTCGGTGCAACTAACAGCGTTGAAGTAGGTATAACTAGGCCTAGTCTAAGAATAACAATTATACCGCCCGGAGAAGTTGCACAAGTCAGCTAATAGTGCGCTACTGTTCTTTCTAAAAACATCAAATGACGTAATATTAGGCTTAGATTGAACAAAATCATTGTTGGTTAATCATGTTGTGGCCTATATTGTGTTTCGGTGATTTTTGGATAGCCCATCTTAAGATTTGTAAAATTATATTTATTTCCTTTTAAATTAAGCTTCAAAAGCAATTTATGCAACATATTTTTATATAACTTATTTAAAAAAAAATATATGTTTTCGAATGTTTTATTTGCCTTTATTTGTGTAAATCTAGCCTGTCTAGGTCTACGTTGGCACATTAGCTAAAAATAACCAGAAACACAAGATTAGCATTAATAAAACTGAGCTAGCCTAGTCAACAAAATTTATAGTCATTAACTACGTCTACATTTTGGAGAGAAGCACAGACACGCAAGACATTTAAACTTGATAAAACACAAAATATTTAGCCCTACCTATACCATGTTTAGCAGTGGGAATTAATAGTCTACAACAGATAATGTCCTCCACAAAACTGACATGTTTCAGTCACACCCTGTATAATTAAATTAAGAAATAGGCCTAAAGTAGATCCCTTTCAACACCTCATGTTCAAAGTGAACCGTTAGCCTATATAGCTGTGTGTGGGCTCCAATGGGGAACGGCCTGTCCAGGTGTGTCGATGAAAAGGGGAAACAGCGTCAAAGAATACTCGTACAATGAGAGATTCTTTTTAGCAGTTAAAGTGGAAAAACAATGGGACGGAGGTGTTGAAAACGACAGCTTGTAAATAGATACAATACAACTGCAGGATTTGTTAGAACTCGTCAGTGAAAGGGGGCTTTAAAAATGTACTTCGCATTTACTTTTTCTTCCCTATTAGTCCAGACGAGAGAAAAATGAGATACCTTTTATCTAAAAAAATCTTTATAGTTGATGTTCCCATTTAAACGTTTTTATAGGCCACTGAGAGAAATATAACATTTTCGGGAAAGTGGAGGGTAGGGAGTTTGGAAACAACATTATCAAAGTAGGCCTAGGCCTATATTAGTTTTCTAAGGAAATTGTATTTCCTTTCTGTACAGCATATACGCCTACCTGTTCGGTTCAAAAAGTGTCTCAATAACTGTTGAAAAGACAGTGAAATCGGTAATAGTTAAACTTAGGCCTAATGCCTACAAATTTCATATAGCCTAAAACTTCTTTTGAAAACTCAAAATCAGAATTTTACGTGGCCTACAGGCTAAACTTGACTGTAGTGTGAGCTAAGTATGGATAGTGGTTTTGATGCTTTCTGTAGGCCTAATTAGAAAAACTATGTAACGTTAAAAAGAGACAGAAACTAATGTAAAATTGAAAAATGATGAAGTGAAAATTATCTCAACATGATCACTAAATAAATTTAGTTTTTGCGTGATTATGATAAGTTAAGGGATGGAAGTCCCAATCAGGCATAGACCTACCTATGGGACCCCTATATTAATAATTTATCGTTGGAATGTATATTAGTTATTATTTTGTTAATTTTTCATTATAGACCTATGTTGTGTACAATGATGTTGTTTCTATAGTTTACTTTATAGTTTGATTTGGATTAGTATTCTTGCTTCTTTTGTAACTCAGTGTTTACTACAAATACATTAATAAACCGAAAATAGCAACTTGTAGTAAAATCGCGCTAGAAAACCGGCTATCATACCAAATAGTTGAGGAAAATTCCTAGGCTTTTTAAGTTTTCAATGATAAATTAGCTCATTGAGTATTTTGGAATATAGGTCTAGTCAAGTTAGCACTTTACAACGCCATCAAAACAATTAAATTCACCATGGTATAATTCTAAAAATATGCGGTACAACTGGTCATCTACTTTCTCACAAAAGTTTGGATCGTCTAGGCAATAGTTTTTTTTGCGATGTATATCTTATAACCATGTTTTATTTGTCAAAATGTTTAGCCCATTACGCAACAATTTTGGGAATACTTTCAAACCTATAAATAAAAAACTCATGAAACATATTTTTTTTAAATTTGACATACAAATATATTATTGTGTTATATTTCCTATAAAGCTGGATGTAAAACAATGTAGGCTATATCTTATTTCAAAACTTTGCCTAAAACAGCTGATTTATGCCTTTAACCCTTGAATCCACTGTATTAAAACCTGATAAAACTTTTTTTTTATACTAAAAAATTGATTAATAAACGGTACCAGGAACTGGCACATACTTTCTCACAAACATATTTACATTATTAAACAGATTCACTGTGACTTCATAATTGTAGGAGGGGTTGGAGAGGTGATATTAAAGTAGGAGATTAACTAATAAATATTATTATTATTATCTAGAGAGAAAACTATTCGATCAATTTCGAAAAAATTTGCACCAAACACGTCAATTAGGCCTTTATAGATGCACGAAAAAATGTTTTGCAAATTTTTGAAAAACAACCCCCTTTATGGCCAAAAACCCCCCAAAAATCAGTTATTATTATTATTATTAGCTAAACGAGAATTTTTAGAAAGGTGCTGTTTTTTGCATATGGTAGGGCACATTAAAGGCTACAAATAAGCCAAATTTTATCAAAATCGTTAGAGCCGTTTTTTTTTTATAAAAAAATAATAACTGATTTTTTGGGTTTTTTTTGCCAAAAAGGGGTTGTTTTTCAAAACCGTTTTTCGTGCATCTATACAGGCCTACTTGACATGTCTGGTGCAAATTTGTTTGAAATCGATCGAATAGTTTTCGATTTGTTCTAGATTTGTATACATACAGACATTTTGTAAAAAACACTTATTTGAACTCAGGGGGTCCCAAAACGGATATTTCCACAACAATCTCAACATCGATTTTTTTTGCGATCACTATACTTTCTCTATAGTCTACTATAGTATAGTGAGAAAGTAAAATGTAATTAAACTTTTCATTGTGATTTTTACTTCAGCTGTAGGAAAATCTCATGTGTATTTTTGATCTTGAGTGATCCGCCCTCCACTGCGCGTCGGTCATCGACATTCTGTGTTAGAGCCAAAATGACATATTTTGCGCCCTTAATACTCAAAAGTATTTAGTTCGCTATACTGAAATATACCGAAATACTGTGTAGGTATGTTAAATTACAAATTTGATACCACTGTCCAATCATGAGAAAGTTGATTGTGCCAGATAGACAAAGGTAGTCTAGTGGTCCTAAAACGGTTTCATTTATCTTTTTAGAAACATAACAAAAAGGAGAAACAAAAACAATAGGCTACAGCAAAAATACATCTTCACTCACTTAGTGGAATAAATCTGGAATGTACTCAAGAAACTATTTCACTTTCAAGACACACAGATTTAAACGTTAATCTTTCAAAGCTTTGTTATCTGCCAACGACAACTAATCTAAGAACATTAATGTGTCTTAAGCCATCTGTTAATGCATTGCAAGTCACTCAAACTATCTTGTTACACATGCCAATTAATAAACTACACATATTATTAATTAGCGAACATCTACGTATCTACGTACCAAATTAAACCTGATTTACTAGTCGACGTCAAAGGAAGTTTTATATCTTAGGATTATCTCGCCTTCGCTGGCTGATGCGAGGGTTACGGTGTCTTCCTTCGTGGAGGGATTATTATATTCCTCTATCCGTATTATTTAAATAAATATGTACAGGGAATTTTCGGACACGAGTGACGGTGGAATATTTGAGGATACAGTCTTCATTAAATAGTGATCTGAAAACTTGTACTATATATTAGTAGACCCAGCAATGCTTCGCTATTGATTTATTTAATTTAAAGGGTAGTTATTCCATTTCATTACATTGACTTAATCTAATTGCAAAATAGTTTTGTGCCACTTAAGAATAAACTAAACAAATTTAGATCTATAGTTTGTAAACCTTTATAGATAATATAGTAAACCTTTTCTTTGCTTTTACCTAATCTAAAAATAACTGACAGTTGTGAAGAATTTAAAAAAATAAACGGTACCAGGAACTGGCACATACTCTCTCACAAACATATCTAAATTATTAAACAGATTCACTGTGACTTGTAAGGTGGGGAAGGAGAGGTGATTTTTTATTAAAGTTGGAGATTAACTAATAAATATTATTATTATTATTATCTAGAGAGAAAACTATTCGATCGATTTCGAACAAATTTGCACCAAACACGTCAATTAGGTCTTTATAGATGCACGAATAAAAAAGGTTTTGAAAAAATTTGAAAAACAACCACCTTTATGGCCAAAAAACCCCCAAAAAATCAGTTATTATTATTATTTTTATTATTATTAGCTAAACGAGAATTTTTAGAAAGATGCTGTTTTTGCATATGGTAGGGTACGTTAAGGGCTACAAATAAGCAAAATTTTATCAAAATTGTTAAAGCCACTTTTTATTAAAAAAAACGAGTAGGCCTAAACACCAATTTTGATGTAAAGTAACAAAATTCAACTTGTTTTTCGCCTTTTTAATTTATTAAAAACATTCAAATTCTCAATTCAATTACCATTTCCACGTATCTTAACAATATTACTTTCATTTATTATCAGTATTATCAGGGATGACAAAACTAAAAAGCCTAAATAAAACTTCATAGTTCAATTACACACCAACATACACAGCAACAAATCAAACCTAAAACAAATCATCGACAATAACATAACCTAAATCATCTGTTGACAGGTGAGTAAAGTAAATAACTTATTTATTTGAAACTCAATTGGGTTATCAGCTGTTTAGAACCAATTATTTCCTATTAATTTAGTTGTAGTATACTGATGCGATTTTAAAACTCGTAATGTAACCAAAATAAAAGTGTAAATCAAATATTTAGCTTCACAGTGACTTAGAACTTGAAATTATCTTTGAAATAAAAAAAGAATCATCAAAATCGGTTAAGTATTAACTTTTGGAAGTGAGTGAATAAAAAGCAGGAATTTTTAAAATACATAGAAAATAATTGAAGTTTGGGGTTTTTTGCCAAAAAGGGGGTTGTTTTTCAAAAATTTTCAAAACCCTTTATCGTGCATCTATACAGACCTACTTGACATGTCTGGTGCAAATTTGGTTGAAATCGATCGAATAGTTTTCTCTCATGCTTTGTAGGCCTATACATACAGACATACAGACATACATACAGACATACAGACAGACATTTTGTAAAAACCACTTTTTTGGACTCAGTGGTCCCAAAACGGATATTTCCACAAAAATCTCAACATCGATTTTTTTTGCGATCACTATACTTTCTCTATACTAGCCTATAGGCCTAGTATAGTGAGAAAGTAAAACCAATTCTTAATTAATTGCAAATAAACGTGTTTTGGTTCATTGTAGGCCTAACTTAAAATAATGTTCAGTTTTTGATCCAACACAACTGTTTTATATATATTATGTAATTACCAATGTTTGAATTGAATTGAATTAGGCCTATAGTAAGTATTTTTAGTCGATTTTTGTTTTTGTTTGCTTTAAGTTGGTCAATCTAACCTAAAAAAGCTGTTGGTTTTGAAGAATAATAAACTGACTATAAATGCTGAGTAAAGTTGCTGTGGTAATGAATGTAAACAAACATGACGTGTGGCTAAGCGTTTTATAAGAACAGATGTTTTTGTGCACTATGGTCTTGAGTCCATACAAAAAGAGGCTGTTTAGTTTTTCCAAATTTGAAACTTTTTCGGGAAACTTTTCTAATTTTTCTTTATTTAAAACCCTAGTTCGGACGATTACGAACATTTTAAAACAAAAAATAGCCAAATTGGTCGAGCCGTTCTCAAGTGATGGGCTTACAAAGGAACAGCAATTCATTTTTACTATATAGACTACGAGATATTTTTTGTTCGACGAACGTTTTTTATTTCCAAAGCCGGATTAACCATAAAGTAAAGAAATCACACACTTTAGGGCCCTGAAACTTTCGCGGTGTAGCAGGCCGACAGGTCCTGATGCCAGAACTATCATGGAGAGAAAAACCAGAAAAGCTGAATATAACAAATTATTTATATTGATGACAACTTCTTCTTTGAACGTTTTCAATATACTTTTCCTACATAACTAAAGCATTGAAGATATATTTGCCACTGATGATTCCAATGCTACCGAGGAAAGTTTGTTAAAAATTGCATAGGCCTACAATGGTGAATATCTCGATATTATACCTACATTCGGGAGCACGAAATAAGGCGGGTGAGAATTTCTGCGCTGTTGTCAGACATGGGACTGGCAAAGCGAGGTACGGTCGAGAATCACTTGCTCTGCGCCACGATCTAGCAACACTACTGAGCGTTCAGTGTTCCTCGCTTTGCCAGTCCCGTATCTGGCAACAGCGCAAAAATTCTCACCCGCCTTATTTCGTGCTCCCGACTGTAGTGTGAATGATATTCTGCAAAAAGTTAGAGTTTGAAGACGTTCAAAGTAGTTTTGTGTCAAAGAATTCAGGAAAGTAAATTTGTAAGTAATGCTTTACCAGATTTCTATTATTAGCGAATTTCCATACGAAAGATGAGCTATTTTGCAGTGTAATACCTATTATTGTAATACCTAAGGTCGGGAGTAGTAAATGAGCACCCATCATGATCCCCAGAACACGTTTTGGGGTGTCATTAGAAATTAAATATACACATGTGTATGTTTATGTCTTCGCACACTATCGGCTGCATTTCAAGTCAGATTTGGTACACACGCTGGTTGTCTTGTCTATGTCACTCAGACCAGTTCACACAAAAAATCCAATAACCGGAAGCACGTTTTTTGACAGGAAGTAACTATTTCTTGAGAGTTTTCGTACGAGAATGAACCTTTTTTAGTTTTTTTTAAACAAATAAATGTAGGATATTATTCTGCATATTTTATTTCTTTATACGACCTTATATCTCGCTTGGTTCCTCCAAAATCGATCAAAACTCATAAAAGTACCCGGTACACGATGGGTTATTTTACCTAGGGGGCATCTTCTGATCTGAGGCCGAAGGCCGAGTTTGTACGCGGCAAGCGTCTTTTTCAGTAGATAAATTTCCCAAATAGTTGGTTAAAACCATAAAACATATAAACTTAATTTTGGATATTCGCTCAACTCATGTCAGCGGTTCAGTCGAATTATTATTTATTTGACGACGCTCATTTTTTGAAGGGAACTAAACTGACTTCCTGAGGGATTGTAAAGGCAGTTCCACAAACTTCGAATAAACAAAAATGATTGAATAATTATTCGAATAAAATTATTGAAATAAAAACTACTTGAATGAGTCATAGACTACTTGTCTCTTGTTCGAGTATTCGAATAATAATACTGTGGTGTGGTTAAGGTAAATGCCAGACACCAAGTAGGCCTACTTCCCCCCAGGCAGGAAGTTTTCCCCCGAATCTAACTTCAGACATCCGTACCGAGCAAACCGTAAGTCAAACGAAAAAATGTTTCAAATAAAATATTTAATATGGACCTTTATCTAAAACTTTCTCGCGAACACTTTGTCTCTGACCAACAAATAAAAAACTTTCCATCGTTGTGAAAATTTCATGTCATTATTAAAGTACATTGTTGTAATATTGATTTTTTAAATATGAAATAGGTTTTGAAATGGATTTTATTTTACATCATACGAATTGTATGGTTCTTATCTGCGTATCCGTGAAAGTTTCATAATTTTACATCGCTGCTAAGTGTAGCCTATTAAATGACAGTGTTATTGAAGGTTTTCGCTGTTTCACGCCGCTCGGCTCAGTTTTCGTGGAGAAAACTAAAGTAGACAGAGTGATTTCTAACGTTATCATTCAGGTTAGTACAATCTTGGCCGAGGGCACGGTTAAAAAAATCGTACTGTACTTTGTTGTAATTATATGTATATATCCTCGATGTTTAAGTATTTTACATTAAGCCTACCATTACCAATTGTCGAAAAAGATCATCGGCGGCAAAAAGTCAAATTAGGTAATCCACCTCATTGACGAAAACTATTCGACACAGATTTCAAAATCAACCTAAAACCACAGCAAATATGCTAAAAAATAAAAATATATGGATGCTACTCAGGAGTTTTAAATTTATACAGCCTTTATCTCTATTTTTTTAATACAATAAATATGTCTTAATGAACGGTCAATTCAATTACTACTCGAATACACTGCATGCCAAGGTTATCAAAATCCAAGATAACAAGTCCTAGATAAACATCGCTGTAAGATTATAATCATGAGACGGACACCCATTAATATACCTTCGTGTTTACAAATTTGTTTTTTGTTTTTGTTTGTGTTTATGTGATTTTTTAATAATGTATGACGATCTCAGTAGAGTACAACGATCTGATGATGGAGTACAAACTCCGAAACGCGTTAGTGGTTTATTACGTGAAAAAGTCAATTGGTGGAAACAGGATATAAGGTAACTTTTAATGTTATTTAGATAGACTAAAAATAAAAAAGAAGATTAAACCTAAATATTGTAGCAGCGAAATTTGTGTTTTTATCTTTGTCTATTGTAGCCTACCCCTTTTTATCAACTTCACCTAAAAATGTCATTACTAAACATTTTCAGCGTGAAATTTAATATCAAAATAGAGTTATGTTTTAATTTTACAACGTCATTTTTATACAGCAAACATTAAAAATTATAAGATTTTATTTTTCGCTTTATTATGTTTTTACAAATGTTTGGTTATAAAAATATAAAAACATTTTCCTAGGTAGTAACTCTAACCGAGTATCAGGCTATATAACACAATATTTTTAAAACATATGTCACCGGCAAAGTACGAAATCAGGCATTATATAGAATGACTAGGCATTATATACAATGCCTAAACCGGGGCAGGTAAAGTATGAAATATCGCGCATTATATACTTTGCCTAGTCATTCTATACAATGCCCGCAGGCGCATCAGGCAAAGTATGAATTATTTAGAAATTTACATTGTAAAGTGCCGACATGTTTTTCTTACCGTCCTGACAGCGTTGCCGGATTGTTCTTGTTCTTTTTTGTGCAGAAACGAACAGTTTAGGCAACTCATTCTAATTATAAATAGTGTGATAATACTACGAAATATTATAATTACCGTATATAAATATTAGTACCTGGGCGACCGAGCATTACTCGGTATTTTTGTTAATTGTGTTTTTTTTTATAGGAAAATGTATGTAAATACAAATCAGGTAAGTACTGTTTTGTAGGCCTACTCATAACTCGCGAAATATTAGCACGGGTCAGCTGATTTCAAGCTTAAAACAATTATAACCTTTAAGACAAAAAAAAAAAAAAAATTTATAGGAGACAGCTGATGGAAATATTATAGGAAACAGCTGATGTTTGTCATATGTATCCTATTGATTTTAAATTACATAACCCCAATGTCAAAAATTTTCAATTTTCAAATGAGTTTTTCAGAAAAATACGAGTTTTCCTGAGGTAGTGGTTTTCACCAATCGATTTTTTAGTCCCAAAAGCCTCTAATCCCAAACTTTCAGCAAAATCCTTCCGCTGGATCTCGAGATTGCTCGTACAAACACACAAACAAACAAACAGACATTGCTCGTATTAGAGTATAGGATAATCATACTGTTATCGGCAAAACACTGTGATTAAACAGTTTAGGTAAGTCCTCTAGTTTTTTTTTTAATTCTAATTATATAAAGTGATAATACGACGAAATATTATAATTATATAAATATTATAATCATACTGTTATCGGCAAAATACTGTGACTAAACAGTTTAGGTAAGTCCTCTAGTTTTTTTTTATTCTAATTATATAAAGTGATAATACGACGAAATATTATAATTATACAAATATTATAATCATACTGTTATTGGCAAAATACTGTGACTAAACAGTTTAGGTAAGTCTTTTAGTTTTTTTTTATTCTAATTATATTTCATACTTTGCACACTGACCCTTTAGGCATTCTATACACAATGCCTAGGCAAAGTGCTGAAATTAATGTAATTTTTATTCCATTTCACACTTTGCCCAAAACCGCTAGTCATTGTATAGAATGTCTAGGCATTCTATACAATGCCTGGATTTCGTACTTTGCCGGTAACATATGTCATTATTTTGAGGGACAATGTGGGATTTAAACGTTTTTAATAACGGATACATAGGAAACGAGTTATTTGGCGAGTCATAATGTTTCATCCAGATAGAATGGGGTTGACGGAGGAGTAGGGGTGTCAGTATTTATTGATCTATGACCCAAAACCTTCCAATAACAAACAAAATAAAACCGCGTGTATTTTTATTCACTCTAGTTGACTATATAGGTATAACCCCGATTATATACATTTTATCTACCTGTAAATTAATGGAACAGTGATTAATACACTTCACTAAGTTAGCTGTAAGCAAATAACCATTGATACAAATAAAGGTAGCTTTCATTTAAATTATAATTTAGTATAGTGCTGAAAACGCTTGAAAACATAACCGCTTTTTCCTATAACTGAATGGGGAACAATTAATAAATCAACTTGTTGTTAACTGATAAAACTAATTTGTTAAAAATTATGACTGAAAACTTTAAATACATTGATTTTGATATAGTTTCAAATGTTAATACAAGTATGATTAAAATTGGTATTCAAAGAACTATTTTATACCATTGTAATTCCAATAATGGATTTTTAATACAGAGAGTTAGTTGAATTCTATGTAATTATCAATTATGGAGTTGGGTTATTTTAAACTAATTAGTTTGGTTTATAAAATATTGTTAAAGGGTTTGCTCCAGCAAAAGAGAAAACAACCGGCGACTCACCCTATGGCGGTATCCAAACAGTGGAGTTTCTTGCAGCTTAGAGCTTTGACATTGCCTAATTTAAAACTATTTTATAAATATATCTTTGTAATTGCGTGGTGAAAAAAACTAACGTTCTTTATAAAGTTGTGGATCCAGCTTGCGATTTACTTTTAATTATTCATTTTTTATTGTATAAAGAAAAGTTCAAACTTGGCAGACCCTTAAACTGGAGAAGTAGGCCTACTATTTTTACTCACACGGGATTCTGCAGAGTCAGCCGCCTGAAATGATACCAAACGACCACTACACAGTATGTGGTTCTGAAAAAAAATATCTTGAACGGTTTAAGATAAATTTACGAAACTGAGCATTAATGTTTATCACATTGGTTTACACAAATGCACAACATTTAATTTCGCTGCAGTTTTCCGTTTCAAGATGACGGCGGTTCAAACTTTTCAAAGTTAAATATCTAAAAGGCTACAAATTTCCTGAAGAAATGTTTAGTTGCAAAAGATACGTAGCCAATTTAAAGACAAATACAACGGTGTTTCTATCAATAAGTCAAGGGTAACTGAGAAAATTGCAATTCTGGCTGAAAGTGGGTTTCCGTGATAATTAAAGAAATTAATTTGTGTGGTGGATTAGTCTTACATATTTGTGTTGTGTGTTGATTTAAGAGAGGTTTATATTTAAAGTAAAAATATTTAAAAATTAATACGTAAGTATCACAAGGGCTAGCTTTATTTTCCCCCCATTTAATTTACAATAATGATTATGAATTACTTGTTACATTATTTAATGAAATTAAATGAATTAGGTAATTTATTAAATAGTGAATATGTTTATTGTATGTTGTATACCATTGTATAGGACTCACCCGGTATCTTAGGAGATGATACTGGGATCATACTCAACTTGAATAGTACGCCGACTCTTCTATTAATAATTGTTTTGCTAAGTGTTGACACACTTGTATCAACAAGTGTAATAATTGTATATAACAATAGTCATACATGTTTATATGTTTTTAGTTGGGCATTTACAACTACTCCGCACTTCCCCACTTGTCTTGTCGATAGTGTCTATGATATTTCATTAGAAATGTGGCGGGACCTATAACTATAAACAATATACAAAAACTATCGTAGAAGTAAATTATACGTCGGTGGCGATTGCCAAAAAAAAGAAAACATATTTCTCTCACTTTTCACACACAAATTGTGAAAAATTTTGCCTGCCGTATTTTTGAAAATTGAGAGGAAACGGGTTTAGCAACATTTGCGGGAATATTTAAAAAATCTATTACAACAAAATTCATGAAAAATTAGTTTTGAAAACCTTAAATAATGTCTTTCTAAAGGATGTCATACAATTAGGATCATAAGGATTTATTTTTGATTTGTGGAACTAAAATTTCTTAAAGTTTTAAGATTAAAATATTTTTTTAGTTCTGATAAAATATGCCATTTGGCATGCATATACAGGGTGTCCAGCTTCGACTGTCCGAAACTTTAAGGGCGTGTTTGTCTGCTAAAAACAAGCAAATAATGCAGTACAACATGTGTCCTATCTCTATTCGTTTCCTGTCTGTCTGTCTGTATGTGATTTTTACAAAATACTTAATATTTTTGGAAGTTGCAAAGATATTAAGCTTAAACTTTGTATACACATTTGTTGCGTAATCTTTTATTACTGAACGAAAAATTATAACATTATTTTAAATATTTTCAAAATGGCGACTGTTTATAATTTTTAATGTCACATATCTCAAAAACCGCTAACTTTACAAAAAAATTACAAGAGACAAAAAAGTTTACTTTTTTAATAAAAAACACAATGGGTCTTTTAATTTTCCCCATATCTTTAAAGATAGCCGAGAAATTGGCTGAAAACGAAAAATGTATGATACAAGTGGTGTAGGCCTAGATCTAACACAAACATTAAGATTAAGGCAATACATTTTTCCTTTTTTTAACAATATCTTCGTTATTCTTTGAGCTACAGGAAAAATAAAAAAATTATTTTGTTTGTCATTAAATATGTAAACTTTTTTGTCTCTTGTAATTTTTTGTAAAGTTAGCGGTTTTTGAGATATTTGACATTAAAAATTATAAACAGCCGCCATTTTGAAAATATTCAAAATAAAGTTATAATTTTCCGTACAGTGATAAAAGGTTACGCAAAAAATATGTATACAAAGTTTAAGGTCAATATCTTTGCTACTTCCAAAAATATTAACTATTTTGTAAAAATCACATACAGACAGACAGACAAGAAACGAATAGAGGACATATGTTGTATTGCATTATTTTGCTTGTTTTTAGCTGAAAAATACGCCCGTGAAGTTTCGGACATTCGAAACTGGACACTCTGTATTATGTTAAACTTCATGGCCATAGGCCAGGTGGCATGCTTTATAATTATGTTCAATTTCATGGTGATTTTCAGTTTAGCATCCTTTATAACTATGTCAAATGTCATGGTGATATATGCCGGTTGGCATGTTTAATAACTATTTCAAATTTTATGGTGATATGCTGCTTGGCATGCTTTATAACTATGTCGAATTTCATGGTAGTATGTCATTGGCATTGCATTTATTACTATGTCAAATGTCATGGTAAATTCCAGTTGGCATGTTTTATAATTATAACGAATTTCATGGTGATGTGCTGGTTGGAATGTCTTTCTGAACTATGTCGAATTCCAAGAAGGCGCTTGGAGAGAGAGCAGAAGCAGGTCTTGTGGTGCGGATGCTTATAGTTGTGGACAGCGTAACTCTGAACAAGGATCACTTCACATCCGCTGTACATCGTTAGACGCTAGACTTTTCCTGGTTCAGAGCTACAACTATAGTATGTTTTAGCGAAACTCAAAGTCTGAATCTTTTTCCCACGCCTCATTAGTGAGTAGGAAACTATATGCAGATCCAAGGTCAAGTACCATCACACAATAAACTAACTATTCGTTCCTGATAAAATTCACTATACAAAACACTAGACAAACACGTAATCCTATAAGGGCTCCGTTTATTTACAGTAATTTTAACGTACGGAATGAAAGCTTTAGTTAAGGTTTGGAGGAAGAGGATGATGGATTTAACTAGTTTGACTACAGATAAATGTTATTTTAAGCAGATAGATGTCGAACTGAAATAAGAAAAGTGTACGGCATTTGAGTAAACAAGCAAGGTGATTGCCAGATTTGACAATTACGTTAAAGGAAATAGACGAGATTTATTGTAGAATTGACAACGTTATCTCTGTTGTAATTACGATAGCGTGGATTATAAGGTTGTCTGTTAATTTACAAATGTTAACATAGGCCTAATAATTAGCCTAACATACTGAGTTTTTACCTGAAGGGCTTTACACATGTTAGAAAAAATATTTGTTATTACAAATTTAATTTTTAAAAGAGCTACCGCTCCTGGTAGTTTCGCTCACTAACCCACGTGGAAACTGCAAAAAAATTATTGTACACTCTTTAAATGCTTCGCTATTGCTTTATTTACCTAACCTAAAATTATATTCAGTTTTTGATCCAAATCAGTTGTTGATCAAAATCAGCTGTTGATAAAAATCAGCTGTTTTAAGCTTTTCATACGAACAGCTGTTTTTTGTGCCCCTGATAAAATCAAAAGAAATCTTTCTTCTTCTTCCTTAAGATTGTCCTTCCATAAGATTAACATGGCAACTTTGAGGGCCACTGGGGCGAAGCCCTTAACATACATTGAGCTCATTTTAAGGGAAGCACAACTTCAGAGTGAGCTCTGTAAAATGACACCAAAAACATCAAAATCGGTTAAAAACTCTAGGAGGAGTTCTATTCACAAAATAACCCCTAGCAAATTAATTATGTATTAATTATGTATAGATAGATAATGTTATATTTAAATGTACAATAATTAAAAGTAAGAAAAGTATAAAATGATTAAAGTTAAGTTTAATGTTTAAAAAAATTAGTTTAAAGTTTAAGTAAAAACTATAAAAAGTTTAAAGATCATGGAAATTTAAAAAAAAATCATCAGACATACTATGGACGCAGATAGGACGCGGCTGCAAGTGTACACTGCCCTATAGCAAGTTGGGTACTGCTAGGTATCGGGGGTAGGGAAAAGTGACGCGCGTCCCACAGAAACCTGCGTCCATCTCGATGGCTATCGCAAGGGACGCTAGAGTTAGATAGGTATCGGCGTCCCGTGTGTAACGCACCATCAGTTCCTATGTACTTCTTCCTATCCGATTGAAAGGGACGCAGCGTCCCGCGTCCATTTGCAGCAAGTGTGTACCGGGCCTTAGCGCGACGCATTTGCCGTCCGTATAGAATGGCCCTTAGGGGTGGAGGTAGTGGTGATCTGCATCTTGTACCCATGTTTTTCTCCCTGACTGGACAATTCAGATTTAAAAATTAAATTCTAGTAAGAAATAGTTTGGAGGTAATTTACTGAGAAATATGGCCACCTAAACTATTTAAATATAAGAATCTAATTATTTTCAGTTTAAAAAAATAACAGACTGAATACAAAAATTCAGTGCAGATTAGAAAGTAGGGAAACAAAACTTAACATTTTCCTCTAAATATTATGAAAACTATACATTTCACTGACTGCGGTAAATAAAATATTAACAAAATAAAAGCAGTATAAAAGATAAAAAAACAAAACCAAAAGTTCAATAGGCGAATTAACATAGAAAAGTTTCAGTCACTTTTCTGAGCCGTTAGATATAAAAGCTTTGACAGATCTTGCGGAAAGTAAGAATGCTACCAATTATGTTTACAAACTGGAATTATGCTGTGATTGGAGTGCTAAGGAAGTTCAGTTCTCATTTTTGTTTAGAAGGGGTTGTAATTCCGTCATACAGAACAAAGTAAGATGGTGTATTGTTCAATTAGACAATGTTGTCAATAACTTATTCTGGTGTTCCTTCTTTTGTCAGATTCAATCAAATGTCGTTTTATTGGTTTCAGTGCTGAATTGGTATTATTCCATGTTAATTAAGATAAATAATAATTTTCAAGTAAATTTTCTACCATTTTGTGTCAATTATTTTGACGATCGATATGCTTTACGCTTTTGGTGTCCCTTAACTGATTTCTTTCCTTCAGTGCAGCGAAAATGGCTGAACTTAACCTTCATTTTGGGAGTTTCGTTCACTCGTAACTTCTGTAATGCGGCGGAATTGTTTTGTATTTCAGGCTCAGTTAAATGTGTTCTTTCAAAATATGAAAAACTTCCCATTTTATATGGCCATGTTGCCCTGCACAATTACCAAAAATTCTATATTTTTAATAAAAAAACCAAAAATGGCACAAAGTAAACGTGTACAAAATTATGTTTAGCTCCAATGTTTATTTAATTACCGTCTTTCTAATTCTTCTGTTGTCAGCAATGTACCTAAAAACTATATCTTACGAGGAAAGTTATTACAATAAATCACTTCGAAATTATTTCATTCTTACGTTGTATGTTAAAACGCATTTAAGTATCACTAATACAAACTCCTACATAAAGCTGTTTACAAAATTTCCCGCAACGATCGCAGTTTTTACCTGATCTCAAATACTCCCGCCTTAAAACCTTTTATTCACACCACAAAGAGTTTAAATCTTGTCCGTCGATGCGTAAGGATTCCGAGAACGTCCTTCAGGCTGCAGCCAAGCGTGTATCGGGGGTTGACAGTAGTGTTGCGGGACACTCTTCGCGACACATTAACAGCCCTTAAGGTTAACCTCAACAGCCCATTAGCTTGTCTGTCTAGATATCACTACTGATAAGCAAACAGTAGCCTTGTTTGTCACTAGGTCTTTGTCAAGCCGTTATTACGTAGGTATAGTGGTTAGCGGTCCATGGTTTCGTCTTACCATCTTGATGCAAGATATTCGAGGCACGTACCTACTTTAAAATTGTATTTATTCGTTTTGTATTTACCGATTTTATTAATATAACTAGCTCAAATTCAGTATGACTAATATTTGCAACTATTTGTGGAAGACATTAAGGGTATGCAATAATTGAACGAAACAGTCCCGTACAGTATAACTTATCTTTCATCGAATTTTAAACATAATGTTTTGTAATTTGCAGGAAATCCTTCACGAACATTTAAATTACAATGCGTAGGTGACGCAAATTGTAAGTTATTCATTTTTATTACAGATATTTTGTTAAAAGCAAGACGAAAAACATGATTTTCAGACGAGTCTCTTGATAGCAGAAATAAATCAGGGCGAATTTTGATACTAAACTATACATTGGAGCTTTCTGCAAATTTAAATGCCGTACGCGAAACTAAAAATAAGACCAGTATTAGTAAATACGAAAGTGTATACAAGCGATATTCTCGAACTCTTTACCAATGTAATATCATAGGCCGGCTTTCCCAAAGTTGGCTCCGCTCACTGCTTTTACTCGAGTGATGCAATCCCCCCTTAATGTCTAAGTAGCTGAATATTCGTGCTCCGCTACGAATTGCTTTTCTCATTTTAATTAAACTTTTACGTACAGTAGAACACCCAAGAAGTACGTGTATAAAGAATTTCAAGGTCAATTGTGTTTTGGTTTGGAAAAAATAAATTTGACTCATTTTACTGTTTTTGCGATTTTATGCGGTCAGACGTGGAATTTGTCAAAATCTATGCTAGCGAGCACCTAAAACCCAATGAGAAACTACCTTCCTTATTTCAGGTCTTTATGCAATGTGGTTCCTTAGATTTCGTCATTGCGTTCCTTACCTTCTCTTAAAAATAATTACGTGAGAAGGTGCGCACTGTATTTTAGACCAGGTCGTGAAAAAACGTAAACAAATCAATGAAAACATTTGTTATTTCCATATTTTTTGAAAATAAATATACAAAATTAACATTAGCATGTTTTTATTTAAAAATTCTAAAAATGTATATGCTAAGTGTAGATCCAGAAAACGTTTAATTTTGCTGGTTTTATTAACCCAGGAGGCGCGCCCGGTCTTTTCGTCCGGGTTTCAATAAAAATGTCTAGAAGTCTTTGGGAGGATGAAACTAACCTTACTCCTTCATATATATCCTAACATATATCTTTCAATGGTCTCGTTAACTACATATTCCTATGCAAATACAGGAATATAAAGACAGCTTAGTTGAAAAGAGTAACATGAGGAGGCGCGCCAGAACATGTATGTAAGTTAGTCCTAATACTTCAGTGTAAATTAAATATGTTGTGGTATTTTAACGATTTAACGCACAATATCGAAAATCAATCTTAAAACCATGTCTTGTGTTATACAAATGCACTACATTGCGTATAGTTGAATAGTAGATAATCTAAAAATCAATTTTACTATTGTCATGAGTCCCATTTGTCTAAATAGTGTCTTATAATAAGTCAGTGTAGCAGATAAACTTATTATTCTTATTACGTTTTCTGAATTATAATTATAGCATTTATTTCTACTCCATTTCCCTTAATATGGGATCATACCTCAGATTTGGAAAAGAATCAAAACAGGCTATTTTAACATAGTTTTTAAGTCCAATTAACGAAAACCCAACTCGAGAAAGCCTACGACTCCAAGCTTAGCAGATTATCAACACAAACTCCAAACAGTTTAACTAATTTACTTTACTCAATTCTCTGCTGTTAGATACAAACAACCTGTGATTTGTCTTTAATAAAACATTAATTCTAAACCAGTTGGACAATGCCTCCATACACTCTTGCCCTAACCTAGTCAGTTTCTTAATATTACTACCGACATTCAATATGGTTGTGTCAGCTTCATAAAATATTGTTTTTGCACAGTAACCTCCTACATCATTTATCCTGATCAAAAACACTACAGGCCCAAGTATGGAACCATGGAGAACTCCAGATCTAACACTAATTATTTTAGAATGCATATGTTAACATAATTTGTTGCCTATCATAATGATAGGATTTAAATATTCGCACGTTATCTTCACAATTGCTACAGCCATGAGCATGGACATGAATGATACATTTTCATGAGTACATTATTGTGATCAACCCACTCGAAGTAGGCCTACTTACTCAAGTTAATCTACGTGGCTCGAACAACACAGCCATCCTTAAAGCCTGAAAACAAATTTCCAATCAAGTCACCAATAGCATTTGTGGTAGACTTCACTTTCCTATAGCTATACCGACTGGAACTAAAAATATTGTCGGTCTCAAAAAATTTAAAGATCTGAATTTTGAGTTCAGTTTCTAAGACTTTTAATATCACAGAGACACACAATATATAACTGTAGTATATGAGGGAAAAGTTTATACGTAACGGGAAAGTAACCAACAAAACATCACTAAGCGGTGACGCTACTGTACTCAAACACGTGTGAATCCACAGTACGATATCAAAGATGAGGATTATTTCGAATCAGAAGAAAGTCCAACAAGCAACGAGCACAGGTGTTTGTACTTTTATTTTCCCAGAACTAAACTTGTCACAATTCCCCAACATTCTTGAATGCCTAAGCACGTCATGCGGTTCGAATAACACGATACATACTCTTATCCCTTTCAATGGTCGAGGCTATGATTGGATTAGGAAGGGGAGTCCACCTCCCGTAGGTGTGCATTGTCTTCTTATTTTCTCTTCCAGACAAATGGGATCAAACGAATTATTTCTGTAGAGTTTTATTACATTTTGTATGTATTGCTGTTGTGTTCGGTCGGTAAAGCTGTTTGCGAAACATCAAACGGCATATATCAACTTTTCCTTCTGCAACCATAGTCTATGGCAACCGTGATTCTGAAAGTAATGTCTACTTTTGTTGGAATTGTAGTTGTTAGCGTAAGCTGCTTATATAAGTTGGCAATACTGCGAGTTACATAACCTATAAAGTACCGAGCAAATGATTCCTTCCTACTTTTCCTTATTGAATTCATAAGGAAATGTTTGCTATTTGCAGATAAATGCAACGAGCTTGCAACTTGAGATGAATTTATAAAAACTTCCAGGACGATTCAAAAGTTGTTATGTAGGATTACACTTTTTACCACAATTTATGCGTGTTCAGATTTATGTGCATTTTCCCCACTTTATATGCATTTTATACACAAATTGGTTCAATACGACCCTTGTTTTAACAATAGACCAATGTGTCTGCTAGTGCTATAAACATTCTATAAATCTAATGACCTACGTATTTTTCGATGCTAATTAAAGTTTTCAGTGACAAACCTAATGATTGGGAGCGACAAATTTTCTTAAAATTCATGTAATATAGATTTAAAATTTGTAAACTGTTTGGGTTTTCAAAAAAGTGCGTTTGATTAAAACACTCTTAAATTTACGTGTTCTATCTAAAAAGTATTTTCAAAAATAAAGGGTGTTAATCTCCTGAAAGCAAATAATTTTTTGTTCAATCTTCAGCTCAAACCAACATATACAAGTGGAAAGTGTTCACGTACTGTCTATCTATAATACCCGTAACTTTCTGGTAAAAGCGTTATAAAATTGTGCCTTAATACGTTTGAAAACATTTCGATCAAATTCATGCTCCATTTTGCTTTCTACATAATATTTTTAAAAGAGATAAGATTGTGTGTTGAAATTTGGTAAACACATTTATTTGCTAAGTAAACTTTTACCAGTGTAAACAAATCAGAACGTTCTCTTGTGCATGTTTAAAATTGCGGCCGTTTAAGATTTCTAATGTTAAATCTTAAATATCTCTAAATCCGTCAACTTTACGAAAAATATACAAGAAAAAAAATCAGAATAAATGGGAAATAAAACATTTTTGGGAATAGGTTTTCTGGAACTTTTATCTTATGTGGACCTAAGGATCAATTCTACAAAGAGAGTTGAGGTCACCCTGTATATCAATCTAAAGGTCTGATGGGGAAATGCTGAAATTGAGAAACGATTTAAAAAAAGTGCAAACCTATAAACAGTTTTTACATTTCAGTTTGTTAATTTAAAATACATAGCTCACCTGATTGCAAGTGTTCAGTATTGGTATAATAATAGCAAATTAAAAATGAATAATTATAGCCGAGACCGGTATTTTAACTTCCGTTGTATTGTTCTGACAGTGGTTACTGAGCGTAATGAAGTTATCCTGATCCCACCAAAAAACTTAGGTCGATGTTATCTCACTATTATTAATAATATTAATAACACTTACCCAGCTAGGTTTAAATTAACTAATTTACGAGTGAAGAAAAGTGTAGGCCCTATCAATACCAGGATTGAACCATGGACGCAGGGGAAATAATAATAACAATTTCCTTTGTTATCAATTTCCCTTAGAGCTGATTTCCAAACAATTTGTATTTTTAATTTTTAGGTTAGGTTTTTATTTAGGAGTAGGCCTAAGTCATGCCGGTTTTTTAACCTTTATTTTAACTAATGTTATATCATAAAATGGATAATTTGATTTAGACATTTAAATATTATTTACAATCTTAGCTTAGGTTATGATTAACCCTAACCCTTTATTAAACAACATTATGAGTTATGCGTGTGAAGAAAGTTAGTTACATACGGTCCATCAGGTCCTCTCTTACACTTAACCCATAAGTAAGCAATTACAAGTCTTTAGATATGGACACTCTTAAGCCTAAAACAAAACAAAAATACACAATAAAAACTAAGCAAAATGCACATACAAATTTAAAAAAGAAAAATCCTAAACACATAGAGTATTTTTAAACTTTACGAAATAAAATAGCCTAATTAAAACATATTGATTGAAGTAAAAGTATAAACTATAGTACTTATAAACGATATTCACGCGCACATGATAAAATATAGATAGGCCTAAGCAAATTAAACAAATTTCCTCTCCTACACACCCCGAACAAAGATATCAGTCCACATCGATACCATCCTTAAGGGAATCTGGTAGCGAATTCCACAATCGAAAAGCCGTTACGGTAAAAGATTTATTATACTTTACAGTTCTGCGATTGGGAATAAAGCAAGGGGGTTGGCGTGTAGGAAACGCAGGGGATTTCCCTATTTATCTTGCGCCAAATGTTATGCCCAAAAATTTCAGTATGGTCTCATTTTATCCAAGGAGTTGAAATCCTTTGTAAGCAGTCAAAACAGTATAATGTTTATAAAATGAACTTTGTTTCATGATTTTAATTACGAGTAGCTTAATGCAGGACAATTACCAAAGTCGGACGGCTCAAGAGATTTCATACATTTTTACTGGGTGGCAGTATTTTTTGAGTTAATTCGTTTTGGTCTGCCATAACGTAACTGCATAACAAATGAAAGAAAAAACTAACTGTAGAAACTTTGTAATTTTTATTTTAAATTGTTATATTTTGAGTATCAAAGTATATATGTTGCATTATTACAACTTGCAGTTTTATGTTTATATTAAACTCTATAGTTATTGCAAGATTGTAAAGCAAGTTGAGTCGCAATTGTTTTTATTATTATTATAGTAGCTTTAAAATAGTTTGTTGGGAAAGCTGATTTTTTAAACGTATTAAATTTTAATTTAGTTGTATTAAGTTTAGGTTAATGAAAATGGCACTTTTACACAATTATATTTCGTCAAAAGTAATGTATTATATTCAAAATTCCTCTCTTTCACACAAAATTTCTTTCCCTACTGCACATGTTTCAGGTTAAACTTCACCGCTACCCTGATTCAAGAGCCATAAGTGACAGAATAACGACTGAATAAATGAAAGACGATTGATTTCAAATGCAAATGATGTCAGAGCGGTGCAGCCAATGTGCCGAGTATGTTTAGCACGCTAACAACTTCTTTAGTTTTAATAAAACAATGTAGGCCTATCATTTAAATAATAACGTGGTTTATTACAGGCTCTTCGGCGCTATGGCTAGCGGGTTCATGAAAGGACCGACTCTGCAGCCTATGATGCCGACACATCCTCAGTTCAGCGCAGTAACAGCTCTTGGATCACCCTTCTTGCACCACATCGACTCAGGAGTCGGATATCCTCAAGGTATGCAATTGAAATGTTACAATACTATTTGTACTGTCAACTCTGCTCGATTTTAGGAAAATCTACAGGGATTATAAATGTTAATTGAACTTCAATATTTCTATTCCTGATCACGCGTTATATAATTCCTGCTACCTTTACATTATATTGTAAATAGTAATAGTTTGTTATTGTATTAAACAAATGTGGGGTGTTAAAAAAATATCTGAACAACTCTTGTTCCAGTACGGACGAAATTTTGTATAAATTGGTCTCCTCTATCTACATAGTGAGTTAAAAGTCAGGTGACATATACAGGTGTTCGGAAAATTCATAAAGTCGTTTTCTTATGGAGCCGTACATATATTTTTTTAACTACATATTGAGATTGGTTTGTGAGAAGATATTACTAAGAGAATAAAACTTAAACTCAGAATTCACAACTTACACATTTATAACTCTAAATACGTCTCAACGCGTAATTATCAAAGAATAATTACGTTAAACTAACACTATTAAACTACAAATAATCAGTTATAGTTTCATCATTGGAGCTCGTGCATCACTGAAGATGACAACATTACCTTTAAAACGCATTTGAGTAATTTTTTAATAAACGCATTAGTTGTGGGATTCTGTTTTCAAGTTTTATTCTATCAAATATATTTTTATGCTTTCTTAAAATAAAACAAAAACTTAATAAAATTTTGTTTTTGAAATTTATTATTTTAGAATTTTTTAATTACAATTTTAAGGGTTCAAAATGCCGTCACCTTAACCATGATTACAAGAAAATACAATAACAAAATGTTAAAAATGAGCATATCTCTCTATTATATAAAAACGTTTTTCTACTTCTTCTTATAATTATAAAGTAATAGCTACTATTTAGCGAAACCACTGCCAAGGGAACGGGCTTGGAAAAATTAGCGGGGAAAGAAGACCCTGTTGAGTCAGTAAGAAGAAAAATAAATCTCTCTATTATATAAAGAAGTTTTTCTACTTCTTCTTCTCATAATTATAAAGTAATAAGAATAGATTAAATGCATGTATTACGTAGCGGTGACCATTGCATAACTTCCAGGCTCCGTGTATTGCGTAGCGGAGACGTATTGCATAACTTCCAGGCGCACAAATGCATGAAGTCGATTATGAAGTCAAATTCAAGTCGAAAAAATAAAGTTGAATGGATCCCCCTCAGATCGCGAAGCAATTGGGGGGGTGGGGGGGGGGGGGTATATCATAAGAAATGTTTGGTAAAATGACTGTCTCTGTGAATGAAACCATTCAGTGATAGTGGACTTTAAAATAAAAAAAGAAGGCTTTATACTTTTAGGGTTGCCAATCTGAAACGGGACCAAGTCAAACATTTTTTCAGTACATTTAAAATGATTTAAAACAGAACTTATTTTCGAGAACAAGTATTCAAGTCAACAATTATTCCAATATGTTTCTTATTTTTTATTTCCTTACATATGCGTTTCATCAAAATCTTCGCTCATGAGAGGTCCTTTAACATTAAAACACTAAAAAATACATTACACAACATGTGATGCAGCGAGACTGCGTTTGAAGGTTGGCTCAAAAGCCGTGGTGCGCCCCTGTCTCGCTGTATCATGTGTGTGGTGTGATGTTTGTGATTTTAGTGTTTCAATACCAAACGACATCTCTTGAGTGAAGATTTTGATAACGGTAAGTAAATTCTGAAACGTGTGGATAAGAAAATACAAATAAAGTCGCAGATGGAGTAAGTGTATTAAAACTTATTTTAAATCATGTAACTCGACCTATATCCACAGTTGAAATCTTCAGAAACACACCAGCCTTAAAGTAAAAATAGATTCTTTAGGTGCGAAGTAGTGGTATTTCAGTTAAATTTAATCGTCTAAATTTACATTCCGCTCTGGTAGTGTGTTACACCCTTTATATTGTAATTAATCACATTAATCCCTTTCACTTGACTGAATCTTTTTCAGTACCGATAAAATGGTTAATGGCGTCAGCCACATTGGTTTTTCACGAAATCGTGCAGCTTGTAGCACCACGTTTTGAATTTGAATTCAGAACAAATCTTAATGATGTAGTTGTCAAAATTGTTTATTTAGGCAAGATGGAGTAAACCATAAAAGTACACAATTACCCTACCTTTCCCAGTACGTAAAAAGGGGGACATCCGGATTCGTTAGTAGGACTATTTTAATATCCATCGTAAATGGTAATCCTTTGAAAATTGACTGAGTTAAATAAGTTAAGTTTATCAATAAACTTATGAGTCATTCTTTACCGAAAACATTTAATAATAACTAATCGTATTTTATTATTTACATCAATCCAGACAATAGGAAAGACAAATTATTACCGCTTTGGGAATTGTAATTTGACTAGCATACTACGACAATTGAAGAATAGTTAAGTCAATAAAGGTAATTCAATGGTCATGACAAAGGAGGTGTATGAAGCCAAAGTACAGTAGGGGTAGACTTTTGGGGCTTCGGATAAGTTACACGGACGGAATGGGGTCATCGTGCGGGATCGCATTGCTCATTGCTTATTGATTGTTCCATGGTTTAACCGATAATGCTTAGGTTTCAATGCTGGCATTCTGTGGGTTGTAAGATTCGTGTAACCAATATATGTCTTATACAATTTATTATTTCAACAAACATTCTCCGCAATTTTTGAAATTTTAAAATCAATTTTCTTCGTGCCTTTATAATAACATAATTACAGTCATTATTGTTAACAAAATAATATAAACTTAGTTAAAATAATAACTCTCTCAAGCATTAATACTATAATCGTGTAGCTACATTGCCTACATGACCCCTTGTCATTTTATACAGTGATTGTAACATAAATATTATAGGCTATTTCCAGTGTTGCTCTCTAAGATTACATAATGTTATTCCAGTAAATCGAAATTGTTTGAATTGATAAGAGAAGAGAAGAATGTCAATATCATCGTAGAGTGATGGAGAATAAAAACAAACACAGAATTGAAAATGTACTCCAAGGAAAATACATAGTTCGTTTTGTCCCGCGGCTGGCATGGCTAGAACATGTAGAACGTACGGGAAAAGAACAAATATCCAAGGAATTGTTCAAAATGGAAGGATGAAGATTATGGGCACTGGAAGATGATGGGAGAAGGTCAATCTGTGCAGAAATGTGAGGGACGCTAAAGCCTACTAAAGGTTTTAGTGCCTAAGAAAGTAATATGATTGGATGGAGAGAAGTCAATTTAATCATAGCGCGTATTTGCATGATATTTCTACAAACCTACTTGTAGGTGTTTTATCTTGACCAAACACCAAACACCTTGACAAAAATTAGGTAGCATACTTTTTTCTTCTTTCTTTTTGGCTAAACAATATAGAATGAATGCGATATTTTGGCAAATTCAAAAAGTAATGTCACAAGTGTAGGGTAGACTAAGTTGGCGGGTTAGGGTGCCTGAGTTTATTTACGGTCGACTTAAGTTCCATAAGTAAACAATGAAAAAGTCTGCCAAGTTGTCATATTGCATACTAAATCAACTACAAACGAAATTCTTCTGACTCATGAAACAAATCCAGCATTTCTGCAAACGGCTCCGTACAACTTTTGTATCACTTGACATTTACTACGTATTTCTGATGAAATAAAATCTGTGTAAACGGAACAACATTAGTTGAATAGGCATTACGATTGTAGAGAGGCCGCCATTATACAACAATAAGGCAGCAATCAGACGTTATAAGCGGATCAACCCTGCTATTAAGTGTCCCCTTCACTTCTCTGCCGTATTATTTCAACCTATTTCCAATACTTTAGATTGATTAGTGATCCTTCAATTTAACCTTTTTTCGATAAATATCTTCAAATATTTTCCTCTTCTAACGTCAATAAACAAAACGGAATCTAACGCACGTAATACCTTCAGTTGTACCGTTTTTCATCCTTTGACAAGCAAAGTTGTCAAATGTTTAAGATGGTTTTATTTTCAAGTCGTGTGTATAGTAAACTCCACAGTAATGGTATTTAATTAATGTTCAGGAAATCTGGATGTCCTAGATCAGACTGAAGATTCTCTATATTTCACGAAAATTCATCTATAATATTTTATAAAGTCTATGCATTTTTGTTTATTAGTTGAGTTTCGAAAAAAAATGCTTATTTGATTTTGATGAAACTTTATTTTTGAGTTAATCTTTGCCAACTGGGTACCAGCCTATGTTTTATCTTGTTTTTTCTAATTATGACTGACCAGTAATTGAAAAGGCGAACAAGGTAGTGAAAACATTGTCTTCTATGCCTTATACAGGTCAAATCGTTAAAGATAAAGCAAAACAATAAATAGGAGAGAAAATCACTGAAATCGCAGATCGCAGGTTTCTTACAATATTTGAAAAATTTAAATATGTTAATCTTACTGCGGGTAACAGTTTAGTACAGCCTGACCTGCGGAGTGTTAACTATGGTTAGATTTCGAAGAACGAAACTATTGCAGTTCTTGTAACATTGGGTGACTTCAGGAAAATGTGTTTTTTTTTAATGTTTATATACAGGCTGTAAGCCAAAGTTCGGGAATAATTTTTGTTGGTCAAGATAAAGAAAAATGATAGATTTCTTTCAAAACCGATTCATTTTTTAATTTACTCACATTTTTTAACTATAGGGCTCCGCTTTCTGCTTGTTTCACTCACCAAACCCCCATGGCGACTTGCGTCGAAGCCAATGCAAACAGATCATTGTAGACTCTGATATTTTCAAGGAAATTACGATTGATTAGGATTGGGGAAGGGTAGTATGAGTAAAGATGCTTTCGATCCTGATACATGCGCAGTAGGACCAGAGTTTTTGCGTGAATAACAGGAGTTGGTTTATATAATAGAGAGATAAAGTATACCAACAGAACTGTATAACTGATTGGGTTGAATCTCGGCATTATAATTTTCGAAATGGAGGCTGTTAAAAATGTTTAATTCAAAATAACTCAAAGCGGCATTTGATTTAACACATTTTAAACAGCATCTATTTCGAAACGGTTCATTGGATTAAATCGGTTATTTAACGTAAATTGGTGTTTACCTTACACAGTACCATGCCAACTTTGAAATCAATTCGTAAACCATTCTAGAATGTAAACACCATACATTATACATACATTATTTTATATTTAAAAAAAAAAAAACACACACACAATATAACAGCTGATAACTGAAGAACTGAACGTTCTGAACGTTATAGAGCTATTTTTCTTCATCTTGAGTCACAAAATCAACATCCGAAGTTTGGCAGCTTAATTACGGGATACCACATGCATACTATATCCATATCACTTTTTTATGGTCATGATGGCCTAACTGCGTGCTTTTGGAGTTATTTCCAGATTGACGCATAAAATATACAGATGGAAAATCTCCTGAAAAATCACTTGAACACCTTTAATACCAATACAAATTACATCCGTTTAAGTTTATCATACCTTCTAAGAAAAGTAACAAAATAGGGGTTGATGAGAAAAACACAATTCCTTTAGTAAGTCGGCCTACAATTTTGAATCCGTCCAAATTTATTGTAAATCTTCTAAATTTTCTAAAACTGTCTGCAATAATTTGTAATAGTTATTGCAAAGGGTGACCAAAATGAGATTGCCGATCAACAAATAAATTACTACCTTGGTAGACGCAATATCGAGTCCGTTAAAAATCGTTGTCAATCTTTTTGACATTACCGACTTTGGCCTGACATTTTTTTATATAATGGCAAAGCCTTAGCACAACACATTTGGGATCAAAGATAAAACATTTTAAGTTCCCTTAGTAGGCACAGTATCAAATCCGTTCAATGTTATTTCTCTCTATTATATAAACAAAGTTTTTCTACTTCTTCTTCTCATAATTATAAAGTAATAAGAATAGATTAAATGCGTGTATTGCGTAGCGGTGACCATTGTATAACTTCCAGGTGCCGTGTATAGATTAGCGAAGACGTGTTGCATACCTTCCAGGCGCACAAATTCATAAGGTCGATTATGAGTCGAATTCAAGTCGAAAAAATAAAGTTGAACGGGCCCCCCCGGAGATTGCTAAAATGGGGTGGGGGTTGGCGAGCGGAGCGAGTAGGGGACAAAGCCCCCTAGTAACTCTTGAAAATATTAAGTAAAACTTTTTACTGGAATTTTGTTATAACTATAATCCTTAGCACAAGGACTGAAAAATGTGTTTAGCTTATGGGAGTAAACGGGACCTTCGAAATTTACTTTCTCCTGTGGACCGAGCTGAAAGGAAATTTAGATTCTACGAGTATACCAAATATGAGTCACTTAATTACACTCGGAATTAAATACAGTAAACTGAAACACTTTACATAATATTATTAACTTAAAACCTTAACAAAGAATTTAAACTGAATTGAAGTTATATAGGCTACATATTTCATGTTTTTAATAACACACTAATAGATACAATAAACCAAGTTTTCAAAATTTGTCTCTTATTGTGTTTTAATAAAATAAAAACCAACGTCTAATTATAATTTTTTTTAATAGTCAGTAATTTTCCTAATGAATTTACAAAACATAGTTTTATTTGTTTAAATTTGAATGTTCTGACATTGAATCAACAACTTTGGAGTGAGATATGAATAAAATGTCTTAAAACCCTCCAGGTTTGGTTTAGGTTTAGGCACATTTAAGTGATTGCATAAATTTCCCTTTATTTATCACGGGTCCTAAGTGATTTTTAGTTCCTCACTTGAATATAAAACATTCTCTTTATATATAAACTTCTAAGTGGTAAAGTAATTAAAGTCCTGCATAAGCATGTATCATTCTGGATTTATTTAACACGTTCTAAGGACGCATATGTGAGCTTGACACTGAACACTATCAGAAGCGGCCGACGCAAAGTGCATTGCACGCCAACCTCCCGTATTTTGAGAATTTTTAATACGCAGTGCATTTCATGCTTCGCACGCCAGCCCCCGTATTGAGAGAATTTTCAGTACACAATGCATTGCATGCTTCGCTCGCCAACCCAAAAATTGGGAATATTTTCAATACACAATGCATTGCCAAATTTTAATCCTATGTACTATGGACGCCCATTTGCGTCCGCTTTAAAATATTAGAGATTATTATGTAGAAAGGTTCAAAATTAAAAATAAAGTAATTTCTACTCCTTTAGGCTATAAATATAAAAAAATAAAAGGTCAGCTCCTAGCATGTTAAATAGGAATTTGCGTAGCAGTGAACGTGTTAACATAGTCTAATGCGTATAAAATGTTTTTTGTAAAGTAATAATTGCCTTTAAAGTAATGTAGCAATCACCTCCCCAAATTCCAATACATAAAACACTTTTCGCTGTAAAGATAAATGGGGTAAAATCATTTAAAGAGAGATCTGAGAACTTTGCTCAGAGTATAATGCTCAGTGTAAGCAGTGCGTCCGTCAGTCCGTCACTAAACAAGCACTCAATTTGGTTGAAGTAGCAGCGGCAAATTGAAACAATTACCCCTCAGGGTTGAAATAACAAAGGGTAAGTGCAAAATCATGTTAAACATCCTATCCAATAAAATGATTTTGACGCCTCCCCAATGTCACCCTTCTTACACTCCATGTAGGAAGATTTATTTAACTTGTCAATATATATCGCGTTACTGAAGCAATAGGGGTGGAAAGGAAGGTAACGTTGTTATAATTGCATAACAACGTCAATCTACCAAGGGAAAGCTCACAAGAAAAGACATTTTATGTCCATAAATCTGATATAGTTTTTATGAACCCACAAACTTCTTTTCTTGAGAAATTTGTCCTAGTAGGCTCCTTCGTGTCTAAAACACACAGAACCAACAAATTTATTCAGTTTTCCCCATATTTCGGTTATCTTTTGACATGAAAAAAAAATTCACAAACGAATTTGTTTGTCATTAAAACCGACAATTTGTTGGGCCTTCTGAATTTGTTTTAAAAAATTAAAGCTTTTTGAGAAATATTAGATTATGTTTTAGTTTCCAGATTTCATAAAAATTCACTTCTAATTTCTAAATTAGTATCTTGTAGTGCTAAATTAGAAGAAATAGTATAAAAATCTAGTAAAGAAATCTATTTCTTTTTTGAAACTTTATTTTATTGAAACTCTGAAACCGTCTCCATCTAATGTTTATTAGATATTTAAGGAAAATAAATGTATTTTTAAAACAGTGAAAAACAAGCAAAAAATTTTTAAAAAACCAGGGACGTTCGGGCATTTTAATAATGACATTGTGAAATGTCATTGTTCTAGGAACAATAGAATACCTAAACGTATTGGTAGGGTGATCTGAAGTGGTACAAGTGTTTTTAAAACACGGTGCTAAACTCGTGGGACAGTATTTTATATAAACATAATGGAACGAGTTCGTTTGGTGCAAATAGGTCCTAAAAGGCAATAATCTGCCATTTTGTATTTTTGTGGAAAAAACATATATAACTTTTTATAAGATAACCGACTTGCCGACAAAAACAAGAACATCATTTACTGTTCGGTATTACTACGCCGAGATAAACCTAGAACCAGAATGTATTTATAATTCTGATAATAAAAAATAAAAATACTACATTACAATATTTATTGTATATAAACTGCTACAGTTAGGCCTAAATAATGAAAAGGGGACGCTATTTCTTAACAGAAAACACACACCACTTCGCTAAAAGTTCTCTTGTCAATTTTTGTAAAATCAGCGGTTTAGGAGATACTTGACGTTAACATTTTGAAACAGCCTCTATTTTAAAAATATGAAAAATAAAGTCATCGGTTTTGGTAAACTTGTAAAGTTACATACAAAATCGATATCTGATAGCTGCAGTCAATATATTATCTACTTTAAAGGATAGTTTATTTCTACGAAAACAGAACAAAATAGGGTTATCTCGAAAAGTAGTGTTTTATGACGGATGTACACACAGTAGGCCTACATGATCTTTTTCATTGTTTTTACGTAAAAAAACCTCCTCCTGAAGTTTCGCGCCTTGCACACTACACAATTGATCGTAGTCTAATAGTGTAGTGTAGGTTTGTAGGTTATGTATCGGTAACACAATAGCCTTCCAGATCCCCGACAACAATGCATCTTTTGACACTTTGTAAAGACCCAAATTGGTCACTGTTTATGTTATCTGTCCACACTCGAGTTTCTTCTGATTCTAAGAACAAGTTGTTTTTGTAAACTGTCTAGATTCACTCCCATTCTCAAACCTTGTTGTTTAAAGGCATAGGTTCTACACATTTCAAAACTATTGGGCAGAATGTTGTAAGCAGAGATGTTGCACTGTACAAAAAACACATACGGATCTCCACAATCTGTGTAGAGTAGAATCCTGATAATCAATACCGTCTGTATCAGGGCTAGACTCACTTTTTTTATTGGGGCAAACAAAATAAATGCGGGTAAAATAATAATAAAACAAATGTTTACTAAAACTATGTACCGGTACAGGATGTTTTTGAACACCAAAATTCCGAAGAGAAATCCTTACACTGAATAAAGTACAGAAATTCATAAAAACATGCCCAAATGTTACTTTCCCGAATGTCAATAATTCTTTCGCAAAACTATTTAAATAGGTAAGATTAAATTTTGATGTTTAGGCTAAGTTGGTTCTAGGCTAATCTTAAGTTTTCGCCACTAACTCGCCCGTTTTTAAACTAGTACATAATTTATTTTCTTTGTGCTCTTAAAAATGTGTCCCACTAAATGTACAAATTAGATACTTTTGGTGGCCTATCAAAAATCGATAGTTTTTTTATGTATCAATTTTAAAAGATTGGAGATACGACAAGAGTTTAAACACAAAAAATGTTCATCTTTAAGAGACCTTGACTCGAACTACGTTGTGATTTGAACTTTTTAGATATGAGCTTTTCATTTCCTCGAAATACTAAATTATTTAAATGTTTTAAAACTTGTCGAAAACTGACCAAAAGGTTCACTGTTTGAAAGGGTATATCATCAGCAATGTTTGGTAAAACCTCCGTCGTTTGTGAATAAAATTAAAAATTTGTACATTTACGGTCACCGTGATGAAACAAAACCAGATTAGGCCCTAAGTAATTTTTGTCAATTTATTTTACTTTTAAAAGATTTTTAAAATAATGTAACCCTCCACCTATGTTTACATTAAATTTAAAATTTATCCAAAAACCAACTTGACCGACCAACGAATGGGGCACTATGATTTGAAAAATTATATTTTACTTAGATACTTTAGATGTGAAATAGGGGGGGGGGGGTTTCAGTCCAACCACAATAATAGTGTATTTATTGTATGTTCTATTTTATATGATTATACAAATTTAATAATTAAAAAAATTTGTATACAATCTTCTTGTATTAAAGTAAACTTAGTCCTTTAATAACTCAGTGACAAATCCAATACTATTACTTTTTGTGTTCTTCTATAATTTATGGGCAAAATCTTGTTCTAGAACGTAATCGTATAATGGTCAATTATACTTATAGCCCAGACGATGTAGGTTACAACTACCAGTAATTTGCAATATGGCAGATTTTTTTTATAAGTACCTTAAAGTATGTAGATTAATATAAAAAAAAAAGTTTACCAGTCTATCGATTTCCCAATGTCGGAAAAAAATCGAAAAACATTTTTTTTTCGATTATCCTTAATATTTCGAGCTGGGATAAAGATAAAGAAAAATAAAACATACCACCGTGTAGGGGAAGTATTTTCAATAAATAAGGTCATATGTAGACTACTTCTTTCGTCCGAGCAATGGTTTGTCTGAAAAAAAATCGATAATGCAAGTATGTATTTTGCATCAGGGGAAATCACTAAAAGTTGAAATCTCATTCATATATGAAACGTTGGCTCATTCTAAATTGGCTGTATTTTAATATATCGAATTGAAACTTGGAGTTAAAATCTATATTTAAAATATGTATGCTGAGTCTCAGCTCGTTTTCTTGAAAATGACCCGATCTAGAGCCACTTGACTTATCAATGGGTTTCTCGATTTTAGGAGTACCGGACCCACGAACTAATTTCAATCTATTCCAGTTTCGTCAATTTTTGGAATGTCAACATCAAATTAGTTTTACAAGTTGAATAATCCAGTATAAATATTCTTAGTAAGTATAAAAGATTTTTTCATGTTATTTTTAAAAACGAAGTGCTTAAAAATAGTTTTCTATTTTACCTATCTCGTTTTAACTATAACACTTTTGGATTCAACTACTCCATTTTCGACAATTTTTAACATATCGATTGAAAAATTGGTACAGAAGTTACAAACACAATTGTTTTTTGCTATACTTATTTTAAAAACTACATTTAAAAAATTGACTAATCTGCAGCTGATCAACTCAAGCGTTTTGATAAAAAATCTAAAAAGGTCTAAAATTATACTTTTTTAAGTTACTTGTGCTTTTAAAAGTAAATAATAAAACAGGTTTATACTCCTTGATCTTGTTTGAATCTATATGTTTAACTTGTAAAAAATTTTTTAGGTTGATATTTTGAAAGTTGCCTTAACTGGAGCCGATTAAAATTAGTTCGTGAATCCGGTACTCCTAAAATCGAGAAACCCATTGATAAGTCAAGTGGCTCTAGATCGGTTAATTTTTAAGATAACAAGCTGAGACTCAGCATAAATGTTTAAAATAGCCTATAGATTTTAACTCGTATGTCAAGTTTCAATTCGATATATTAAAATTCAGCCAATTTAGAATGAGCCAACGCTTCATATATGAATGAGATTTCAACTTTTAGTGATTTCCCCTGCTGCAAAATACATACCTGCATTATCGAATTTTTTCCAGACAAACCATTGCTCGGACGAAAGAAGTACATATATATGACCTTTTTTATTGAAAAATACTTCCCCTACATGGTGGTATGTTTTATTTTCTTTATCTTCATCCCAGCTCGAAATATTAAGGATAATCGAAAAAAATGTTTTTCGATTTATTTTTTCGACTTTGGGAAATCGATGTACTGGTAAACTTTTTTTAATGTTAATCTGCATACTTTAATGTACTTATAAAAAAAAAATCAGCCGTATTGTAAATTACTGGAATTTTTGGTCTAAAATTACCCCTACCGACTGGCCTATTAGTAAATCTACTTTTACAGTGTTGCTAAATCTACAAGTTTACAATAGATTATTAACTTCAATTAAAAAATTTTATACTTTAAAAATCTATAAAGTCAAATTATACTCTCTTTGCTCGTGACTCCTTCTAAAGTCATGCATTCGTTTTTCGTTAAGCTACTTGTCACAAATGTAGGCTATTTAAACGCTATATAAAATGCACCGTATGAAAAGGTACGCTAAGTACTCTATTGTTCTTACATTCGGCAATGTAATTTGCGATCACTGATGTAGGCCTATTTCATTTATTTTGTATGCTCATACAATTACAACATCCGAACACTAACAATGAGTGCTTTTCTGAGATTCATATGTTTATTTAACTTTTGGGTTTTTTAGTTTCAGGGTATTTATATTATTTAATTAGATTTATAGAGTGTTTCTCGTTTTAACTCACAGTTTAAATTTTAATCTTTGATGATATCAACAGGAAGGCTTGTTGTAAACTTACACCACTCCTCGCAGAATATAAACGAATCAATCTAACTAATCACAAACTCACCGCACGTCATCCGATACTTTATATCTCGCGATATAAATAAATTACACAGCCTCCCCGGTTTTATTTGCCACAAAAAGGCAGAACTCAACAAAGGGCGCCACAGCAGGGCGTCACAGCTGCGGGCTACAGTAGCCTACGGCTCATAATTGATAGCCTACTTATCGCCTGTGTTAAAAACTGCAACAACAAACACGCCTTCCTAATTCGTCCCTTCACCCCTCACCCTTCGCCCTTAGTCGGCGTGATTTATCGCCGGTGGTCGGTCGCTGTTCAAACTGTTGGTTGTGATAACGAAGTCATTATCAGAACTGGCTTTAACTACTTCCTTCAAATTAACGCTTCCCCCACTCTTGTCCTGGCTCCTCCCACATACAGCATTACATTGCTTATAGTTTTAATTTTATCTCTTGTGGCTTTGCTGAAGAAGTGATTTGATTTTTGAATCGCTCATGTCAAGATCTCTTATTAATTTATGTCACAGATGAAAAATAATCTACAGAAATGAATAACTGGATTAAGAAAAGTGTTGCACGTTTAGTATAGTTGAAAACCAATAATTCTGTATTTCCACAAGAAGTAGACGAATCTCCTAATCGTAGTAGCTAATCGTCCTTATTGTTGACTGATACACATCTCAGTTGCAGAAAAAGTTCTCGCTGAATGTGTGTGTGTGTTTTTTTTTGTGTACAAATATTCAACATGGAAGTGGTGTTTCTGTTTGTATGATCTTTTTTCTGTGGCTATTTATAGTTCACGATCTGTATCAATTTCGAGTTTTAAAATAACAATATACAGAGTTAGTCAAAACTGTGGGTACACGCGGGTAACTTTGTAACGGAAGAAGATAGGGGAAAAAACTCTGGACACTTTTCTAAGATATCAATATGTAGGCTACTTTTTGTTTAGTAGGCCTATAACAAATTTTCAAATAACCTCCAATAAAAAGTGGTAGATTATTTTAAGTAATACCATAAAGAATACATTGAGAAAAAACATCAAAATTCTTGGAAAAACCCAACAGACAATCACTTTTCGAACCAACTTTAACCAGTTCTGACAATCTAAGCTAAACGTATCCTTTTTCAGAATTTATATTTCAGGACGATCCTTAACACTGTCTGTTTTTTCAAAAGGTTGAAATGTTTTTTTTTTTGTACACCAGCTTTAGATATAGGGTTGATGAAATCTAACAAAACAAGGAACCTTATATAAATTACTACAACGTTACTAGATTTTAAGAACAACATGTTAGCACGTTAGTTAGGTTGCATCAAAAAAAACCTAAACTAACTCATAGTCTCTGATCACAATATATTTTCAGTTAGGTATGTTAATTCTCTGATTCAAATTTTGGTTTTGTTGTTAGTTCTTTTGTATGTTTGTTTATTGTTGATATTTGATTCGCCGTAATCAGTGGTGTGTAAGTTACATGCCTACTGATTGTCACACTTGTTCCTTTAGTTTTTGTCATTCTTTAGAAATTTATGGTCGCGGTAATTCCTATACTAACGCCAAGCCTTTAATAAAGACTCGTTATTTAATAGGACTACAGACTATGTGGTAGGAGAGTTACAGTTTGACTATTGTAGCTCGTGCATCAATGATGATGGCGACTTTGTCGTTGAAACGCGTTTGAGTTAATAAAGTTATTAGTTGCAGGACTTTGTGTTCAAAGTTTATTCTATCAAGTATGTGTTTAAACTATATTTTGGGAACTTATTTAAATTTCTATATTAAATTTTCAAGGTGCATGATGCTGCTGGGTTAAAGAAGCACACTAAGATTTAGAATTTTAGTAGATCCTAGTGCAGAGATTACCTCAAGAAAATAAACTCAATTAAGGGATTATAATTAGTCAGGTAAGATAGTAACGAGAATTGCTACTGAACAAAAGACTCCAGGCTGTGCTAGAAAATCTAAATCAGTCTTATTCAAGTGAAATGTAGGCATGGTGAGAGGGTGTGCGAAACCGAAATCGAAGAAGAAACTCACTGAGTTAAAAATGAACTAGGATCCATGAAAACAACTTCGGAAAAATTTAACAAGCACTTCGGGAAAAGAACAGTTTGAAAACATAAGAACAAAAAAATTTTAACGGACATTTACTTTCTACCGACAGAAAATTGGAAGTGAACATTTGTTTTTATCGGAGGAACAGGGGTTTAAGAAGTTTAGCAAAATATAGAAAATGTTGGGTCGGGAAAGGAGTAAACAAAAATGACTGGTTCAGAAAAAGTGTTGCAGAGGTTCGGTCGCACCGAAATTGCGCCTCGAGTCCGAAGGCCACCCCTTAAGTTAATATTTTGTTTCAACAACGTTACCAATTACTGTACGTGTTTTGTAGAATTGCAAATCTAAAAAAAGCCCTGAAGTATTTACTCACAGTATGTTTACGTTTGTAAACATAGTTACAAATGTCACTATTTATTATATGAAATGTAGAATACAATAATGCAATCTCAAACCGCAACTGAGAAAACTTTTTGAACGAATTTCGGTAGGAGATTAGTAAACTCTTTTAGGAGAATGATTTTAGGAAGATGAAATAACAACCAGAAAACAAAAGCACGAAGAACTCAGTAGTTCGTCAATTCGACAGAAGAAATATGAAAGTTTAAGATGACCGAAATCACAAATAAAACTTTGTACTTCTACACTAATTTACAATGCAATTTACTTATTGTTATTTTCAGTGGTACATTAAGTTCGGTACGGTGACACATTACTGTATAACTTTTCGTGGTGTTAATTTTGCCTGAATAAATCGATTTGACTTCCATTTGTTACTACGGAGTTCGAGCAATGGAAGGGGCACAACGCTAACATGTTGAATATTTAAATAAATGCGAAAGTGATGGGGCGACAATTGCAATGTAAACAGTGAATGTGCCGGTAATCCTCCGCGCAACGTGGGAAATGCCATCTGCTTCCCCCTGGTGTAAAGAAACAGGACTAACGTTCGTCAAATAGGAAAACAATACATCTGTGAACTGAATATTTGATTTTTAAATCGATTAAGTAAGGTATCGAAGTAATTTGAGCGAATTATGTAATATATCTAAAGAAGTTTTGTATAATAGTACTAAGGCGAGTCATTCTTGTTATTGCGGATATTTCTGGCGATCTACTACTCCGATTATGATAGCACATTTGAGGTACCGGTATTTTAATTTAAAAATTTGATAGTTATAAAAGTAACAAAAACATATATTTTAATACTAACGCATGCAAACATTTATCTTGTTAAGGTATATTTAGGCCTGCACAACTATTATAATTTATATTTGTCGTACAAAATATAAAGGTGTGTCGCGAGTAACCGGCACAACTTCTGGAGGCGATAGGGGATCTTTCCTAAATGCACTTACCTTTTGTTACCTTTGTGAAATACGTTGTGTTACCTTCATTTATCTTGGATAAAATCGACTGCAACAAACAAATATAACAAACGTATACTTATTAACTAATATAAAAGCGAGTGTACGTACGTGAGTAACATAATATAACAGCTGATTTCACCCATCATCTGTAACACTTAAACAAATCCAGTATAAATTATACTTTGGGGTTATGTTTACAACTTCAATCATTTTAATTTCTTACGAAATTGATTGTTTTAAATATCAATTATAGAAGCAATGGATGCTATAATATTTGCTTGGAGGTTTTATAAACTGTATATAAATACAACCTTTTATCATCAAAATATTCGTTTATACAAATTTAAAGAAGAGATACTCCTTCGGCAACATTCGTACATCTTTGTATAGCATATAAACATATTTATTCCATTATTAATTTATTCATTATAATACTGTATTAGTACTTATAATGATTGTATTATCATTATGAAACAAAAAGCAATTAAAAGATAATATTTTTATGTTTATTTAGATATATAATAATGTAGTCTATATAAATACAAAATTTTAACAAATTGGCCTACAGTTTTATAACAGTTATAATAATTGTACACATTCACCGAGTTAAAAATCCTCGTCAGCATAGTTAGGTAGGCCTAAATAAACTCTGTTGTTTTTAAATACTTTTTTGTAAATGGTGTATTTCTGATGTGTTTCTTATTAATCCGCCTGTGATTTTTCACGTGGGTTTACTAGTGTTACAATAATTCTTTGGTTTTTTAATTTCTGGGTGTAATTATTCTAAAGATTTAAAAAATTGCATTAAATGTTTTTATAGTAGATTATACAGTAGTTGGATTTATATTTCAGTCAGTATTTACTACACAGACGATGTTTTCATATTAAAATTGAATGCCTACTACTGTAAAATTAGCATTACATCCGACAAAAGTGAGTATAAATTTATTCCACATAAAGTTTCTAGCTTGGTCATTTTCTGAACTATTCAAATTCCAATGTTTTAATTAAAACATATAAGGTCCTTCTTTAAGGAATAAATAAACATGTACATGACTCGTGTTTGTGGCACGGGCTCGTTTCCTTCCCTGAAATAAAATCACTAAGGAACGAAGAGTAGGCCGATCTCGCGCTAAGGAAAAAAATGTATGTTGAAAAGATTTTCATTGTTGGGTTGCGTATTTCGCTTCTGCCAGGGCCGCCCCAACCTTTTCCAATTCTCCCTGTAAATCCGGCTTAACGTCCTTTCTGATGGAACCGGGACAGTCCCTTCGCTTTGCGGTACAGTCAACTCACAGAGTTTACTTCCTAATTTGAAATCAAATCATTCAAGCCGAGCTTGACAAGTAGAAATGTAAGATCCGGAAATGTATTCCCGACAAGTACAATACAAATGCAAGCAAGTTCTGAACGGTTTCTGTTATATTAAGTGTTTTGAAATGTATCAAAACTTATTCCATTTTTTTATTAAAAATTTATAGTTTTCAGTTTTTTTTAAACTTGTAAACGTTTTTAGCTTTGTATTTTCGAAATAAACTAATGTAAAAAAGTTAAAAGTATAGCCTACATGAAGATACGGGAGTCTTATAGAATTAGATAAACAACGGGATTAAAAATCATAATTAAAATTGTTTTGAGCAGTTTCTAAACAGTTGTACATTTTCGAAGCTTAGTCGATAACTCATAATAGAGTTTAATAAAACTCTTCGGGCACCACGTCCACGTCCAGTGCTGAGTCGTTTTAAAGCTTCACGAAGACATAGGCTATATCAATTTTTTAAATGATTGAATTTTAATAAAAGTTTAACATATATTATTCAATGTGTTCAGAATGACCGATATAGTAATATTATAACGGAAATTCTTATAGGAAGTAAAAACACTGATATTATACTTTATATTATAAAACACGTTAAGAATTTCCGTTAATTATATACAGTAAACATACAACACAATCCAATTTTCACTTTGACAAACGTAGTGAATCACCAGATTCAATAATTTAAATTTCAAAATACACAAAATGTAGATAAATCTAAGCAATCATAATCATTTAAATATGTAAAACAATAGCAACTTGTTTGCTTGAATAAAACAGTAAAAGTAAACATTGTAACACAAAATGTAGGTTACTATTATAAGTGCAGGTGACAACTAAGATAACAGCAGATTTCTGACTAACATGTTATGTAGTCACAGATACAGCCGCAGACTTTGTTTCTCCACTGCTTACTGGATAGCCTTATCTCTTTAGTAATGATAGATAGCTTTTCGCAATGGTCCAAACCATAGTGCTGCGCGACGGTCAGCTCTCGGAAGGTTCACTCATTAATTGTTTAATTTTTATGAAGTAGTAGTTCTTCCGTAACGTGTATGTGTAATGTGTCTGAAGGTCTTGTGATGATTTTTTTTTTGCAAAATGTACCGCCTATAATTTGCTGTAAGTTATTTTTATACAAATTACCGGAGTGAAATTTTCATTGGTTCAGTTTATTGTTTATCTGCTTTAGTAGATGTTTTCTGAATTGCCTTTCTTTGCCTTGTTTAATTATATTAATAGGCTACATGTAACTTATCCTAACAATAAAAGTTTGTTAAAGCAGGAAATTCAACTACAACTAAAATTTAACTAAAATTTTTTCCAACAAATTAAACTTTATTTTAGTAACAGATTAAACAAAACTCACTAAAACCGGTTCAGAACATTCAGTGAAGTTTCAACTTAAAATCTGACTATATTATGGAAATTGGAATCGACGCGCAGTGTATAGGCGCCGACAATAAGAATCTAATTACCGACCTGAGTACTGAGCGTACCCCAAGGTACATCGTTTGTTCAAGGAACGACAAATCCAGCTAAATGTACACTATTCCTGTTGGTTGATTCAATCAAAAGTTATTAAGTCGCAAAGATAAACATAATCTTTACCTACTTACATAAAATACAAATACCACTGACAGACTCACTCTTCACGAAATCTCAAAACAACCAAACGGATTGGAATGAAATTTGGTATGTAGCTTCCTCTAGGACCGCAGGTGCTCGCTAAGAAAAATTTTCAAAAAATTCGAAATTTTACGGGGTTTGAGGGGGTCAAAGTTACTAAAAATTGCCATAAGAAATACATAATATAATGTATTTATTGGTTAATATACATTTAACTTTGATTTGTCTATCCGTGCAAAGCCTGATCTGCCCAGCTAGTAATATATATATAAAAGAATTTGTCCTCACTGAATGACTGACTATAACATAGAATCAACTTGGTTGTAGAATATTTTGCTAGCTAAGAATATGCCTACTTACCTGATTTAATACATTGATTTAATTAAGTAAATTACGTTATTTATTTATTTAAGTTGGTTTAATTTGATTAATAGATTAGGCTACACTTGCGAATATAATGTAAACGATCTAACTTACAACTGTCATGTTAGTTAAACAGATTGTTAATAGATGGCGTCTTTCATTAGGAATCATATGAAAGTTCTTAATAATGTTTTTTAATGAAAACATAAATTTAAAGCTATTTAACTATTTTACGTCAATAGCGGGGAACATAAGCTTTAAAATTATATGTGAATCATTCATTTTGATGAAGAATTAGGGGGGATATGGCATTGCCACAAAAAACACCTTTAAGAAATAATATCATATAAGAATTTTGCACAAAATTTTATTTTAAAGCGAAAAAATATTGAAAATTCAGATAAAACAGCTGTTCGGATCAAAAGCTTAGCAACACATGTTTGTTTACATTCATTACCATAGCAACCAACTTAGCAAAATTAGAATCAGTTTATTATTCTTCACAACCCAGCTTTTTAGGTTAGATTAAGAAACTAAAACAAAACAACAAAAATTAACAAAAAATTTATTATTGTATTATAATACAATTTAAACATCTGTATAAATACAACACTGTTCTGGATCAAAAACTTAACATAATTTTAGGTTAGGCCTACAATGTACCAAAGCATCTTCATTTGCAACCAATTTGGCTAATTTATAATTAGGTAATTATTCTTCACAACTAACAGTTTTTTTTTAGATTAGGTAAAATCAAACAAAATATTTACTGTAGGCCTATTATAAGTCAAATATCTGGTGTTACATATTAAAGTGTATTCTTTCCTTTAGTCGGGAGTATCAAATTTGGTTGAAATGTTAATTATTCAAATATTAATGGCGAAATTACAACCCGTGCCGCAATTCGAATTATTTTGTTTGATCGTATCTACTACGATCTCTGCCTTACATCAATCGTCATTTCCGAAAAACATATTAGAGTATACAATAATCTGTTTGCATTGGCTTCGCCATGGGTTGCCTCCGGGGTTAGTCTATGAGGCGGAGCGCCTAGTTTATTAAAAGTAATTATCATCGTATTGTTTACGAATAAGGGTTTACTTGCACGTATTACAGCCAGCTAAGTGCATAGCCTACACATTAGTTTTGTCTTCCATTTTTAAACCTATTTTTCGAATTTTTACTTTGGAAATTTGGTACGTAAATATAAAATATTAAGTACTTTACAAGATGATAATAATATAATGGAAAGTATCATTGCACCAATAATGAGATGTTAAATCGTCAATGCTAAGATAACTCGTGATACATTTTGAACAGGAGTTGTAAATTTTAAGAAATTTATTAAGATGTAGACTGCACAACAATTCTAACCTGCACTAAGCATTTTGTTATACATGATCGCTAGAAATAATCGCAGTCTCGATATTTAGTGGCAAATTAAAGCGCATAGAGCCTGAATAATTAAGCGAGATGAGTGGCTAAACACGAATTTGTGGCAATAATTTTACTATCCAAATAATTAATTAAATAAGTTTAACTTACGATTGTATGGAATCGATACAAACAAAATAGGTAGTTTTTTTTATTACACGTATTACTAAAGACCATAACGCATACTCAGACATTTATGGTAAGATGGCGAAAATAAAGCAAACAGTGGTTGACTCGCTAAAGCTGACGGCATATGACTACTTACCTCTCCTGGATTTCGATTTTTTTACAACATTTTAATAAAACGTTTGAGCCCATAGACGTTTCGTCATAGCACAGTTAGAATAAACATGCATTCCCTTACTGTGTAAGTCATAATGAGCTAAGCATTAAAAGGGTGCATGGTTTCTTTATTATTAAGGTAAACATTGTTAACTATATTAAAACTCATGAAAGATATTTTTACCCAGAACATAATTAAGTTAGTCACAGTGAATTGTGTAATTCGGAGAATTTATTGTAAATTAACTGAAATACAATCTACATACAATTTCTAATTGCTTAAAATTATTTTACATCCAAAGGCGCTATCAATTTTTTTTTAAATTATTTAGTGAAGCCTATTTATTATTTAAAAAAATGTTTTATAAAAAGTACTACAGCATTTAATGCCACACAGTTATTATACTGTAAGGAATATTTGAAATGATTCGAAAATATAATTAATTTGAAATATTTCTTGCTTTGTCATATGGAGTAATTATTATAATATTTGTGTTTATTTTTTAAAATAAATATTTAGTCGTTACAGACAATTGAGGTTGTGTGGGTTAAAAAAAACACAATTTCTCTTTCGAGATACATCTACGGTTCTTCTTCACCCCGGGAAAAACTCTAAATGTACAGCAGTGTGATTTGAATAAAATCGCTCTGAATACAACCTTGTGGTGGCGCGGAGAGAAGTGGGGAGACGGACAATGCTGAGTTAAAAACATAAGCCTCAGCGTCTGCTTACAGTTCCCCCAATACATAGAGAATGAATTTCTAGAGCGAGTACACGGGACGCTTTTGCAGGTTGGCTAGTAACGCTACAGCCGCAAGGTCATTGAAACATGTATTCGTAATCTCGTGTTTCAGATTCTATTTATAAATGAATAATCAAATTAAAAACTTTAACTTATTAATTAAGACAGGTCTATATTTTTTACGAGTGGCATTAAAATATGGAAATTATCGTTTGAAAACTCCCAAAAATGCATTAAAAATATTAAATGTGTACTTATTAAACCTTTTATTAAAAGGAGTGGCGTCGGTTTCTTTCAATTATGAGGTATAAGACAGAAGTACATAACCATTAAGAAAAATTTAAGAGGTTTCGTAACTTTTTAAGTTAAAAAACTTCGTCCGAAACACGTTAGTACGAAGTGTATGTTTTCGCTGTTTTAGGCAAGGTGAAGAAGACCATTAGGATAACAGTATACCATACTGTTAAATGAAACCCCGAACCACAAATAGAAGGAACAAAAAACAATAACAGAAGAAGTTAATGAAGTTATGTTTGTTGTACTACCCTTATGCACACTTCAATGACAGTCATCATCCTCAGAGGGCTTTAACACTAAAAGTCAAGGTGCTGAGAGGAACCTTGACTAGGACTGTTAAACCCCTATAAGGATGATGATTATGTCATTGAAATGTGCATAAGGGTAGTACAACAAACATAACTTTTTCAATTAAATTACAAGTAAAAAAACATGGACCAAGACCGGGGGATTTGAACCCAGGACCTTTGCCTTTCCGGGGCAAGGACTCTACCACTGAGCTATCTTGATCCCTGATATTGGTCGATGTTATCTCACTTGTATTAAAAGTTAAGGATTTAAGGTCCTGGGTTCAAATCCCGGTCTTGGTCCATGTTTTTTCACTTGTAATTTAGTTAATTTAACCCCTGCTGAGGAAGCGTGTAAGCAGGTAATTTATTACAAATTAAAAATAATAATATCTTTTTCATTAACTTATTCGGTTATTGTTTTCTGTTCCTTCTACAGTATTTGTGGTTCGGTGTTTCATTCAATCAGTATGAATGTGTCGCCACAGTACTCTTCAACCTTTGTAAGATATGTCACGTCAAATTTTTCTCTTTTTGAGTGCTCTACTTCACATTGTATAATTTTGTCATATTGTAGCTAAGTTGTGTGTGGTTATTATTATATCCACCATTAATAGAAGTTTAGAAAATTATATATTTATTTCAATGTTTAGGAAAAAATGAATTGGGTTAAAAAGTTTTTGTTTTGAGGGGTGTGTATTCTTTGAATGAGTTCTATCTGTAGCCTCTATGGTTTGAGTTTTGTTATAGGCTTTGTAAATTTAGATTCGTTCTACGATTCAACAATTGGTGGTAGGCAGCAGGCCTCCATCAATATTGGTAGCGGCTTAAAATGTATTCAATAAGTATAGATCTTACCTCTTTTACAAACTTTAACATACTTCTGTGCTCCTGAGATCTTAGAAAAACTTCTTAATTTGAAATTCTTTCTGTCCAGCTAATATCAGAATTCTTCAATAACACCATGCTTCAAAGGCCAACAATTTGTTGTCTACATACAGCGTAACACTCCATACATAGGTTTTTAAATAAGTACTTACTTCCCAACTAATACTTTTTGGTAACAGTGTTAGCCTTTTGTTAAAACCTTTGCTTGGATTTGCTCTCTTTTTTACTTCTTCCAACCCAAGTGATTTTCCTTCCCAGATATTTAAATTCCTTTACTTACTTTAGGGGAATATTTCCCAGATATGTTTTTCCTTGTATATTTTCCCTACGGATAGAACATTTGTTTTCTGTTTATTTATATTCATGTTAAAATCTACTCTGTTATATTTGTGGCCCTCTACAAGTCCTCCCTACTGTCAGATAATCTAGATATGTCATCCGTAGTAGCCTACATGTTCTAGATGAGAACTGTCCAACTTTGTGTGACCCAAGGGCCTCTATAAATAAATTTTCGGTTGTGAGGGAAGCATTATAAAATACTTCCTATGCAGCTTTATCAATAATATGTACAAAAAATTGTTTAATTATTTGTATTTATTAAACAAATATATACATAAAAATTAGTGGGAAGTTTATGGGTGTTAGTTTTCACTAACCAGTGTATCAATACTAACATTAATATTTGTTGTTGACAAACGAAGCAACTGATTAAGTGACTTTTCGGACAGGGAACACCTATATTTTGTCTTTATAAATTTAATGTTGGAAAAGCTGCTTTCACAAACATACGTGCTTTCCAGTATTGAGCTCATTATAAGACGTATAAGTTTCTCAAGATAGGGTAACGTTCTCCTGGGAGTAACTAAAAAGTCCATTCCTATTTCGGTTATTCTCTGGTAAAAAACGATCAGACTGCAACACAATTCTAGTTGAAAGTCTGCTCTGCTTCAATATTGACCTTATATATGACAACCCTGTTCTAGAGGAACAATGCATTAGGCATATTGTATATGTAATACTTTTGGGTTTGTAGTATTTAATATGTTATGCTCTTACTTTATATTTGCTTCGCTGCTATTCAAATTATTCATATTCGTCAAAAAGCGAAATCCAAATAAATTAAAACCTAAAATTTTATTCTATAATGCCACTATAAAAAAGAATTTAAAACATTTTAATTACTTACAAAGGTTGTACATTGTACGGAGATTTTTTAACTAAGTTAATTATACCGTATCTAACGTTAGTTATTGCAATTCTTATTGATGTCTACAACAGGCACTAGTGTTTTCTTGTGACAGGTCTTTTGCCACTCATCTATGTCACTGTCAAACTTGATTACAATTGTATTAAAATTTGTTTACTGAAATTATTAACTTTAAGCTGTTTAAGTATGACCTCTAATTATAATATTGTTCTAGGTCTGAACACACGAAAGCAAAGACGTGAACGTACTACCTTCACCCGTTCCCAGCTCGACGTTTTGGAAGCGCTGTTCTTCAAGACAAGGTACCCGGATATATTTATGCGCGAAGAGGTTGCGCTCAAAATAAATCTACCAGAATCAAGAGTTCAGGTAAATTGCTTAGATCAACTTGTTAGAACTACCTTATTCTGTGTAAACTAAATATGACCTAGGGTAGATAAATATGTGCTTCAAGGGTTTTGTTAAATCAGGACAGGAGCGACTATTCCGTGCTTTTCCCACCCTCCCCCGTGCGAATTGATTTAACAAAGCCAAAAAACCGAACCATAACTCTAGTATGTATATAAAATGATTAGATTTGTTTGCCTGTTCTAGATTTTTGCAGATTTTTTCTAATTTTGGCGTCGTTGGAAAACGCTTTATTGAGTTTATTTCATAATAATTACCAATTAGTTAATTTTCTTTAAAAACACTGAAAAATTTGCTGTAGGTTATCCAGTTTTCCAGCGTGTTTTCTTTTAAGTAACTTATTTGATAATTGTGTTTTCATATGTAGGTACTGTACTCAAAAAACGACATCCAAGTACAACAATTTTATTACTTAACCTAAATTAAGTGTTACAAAACCAATTACGGTATGCGCCAAAATAAACAGTAGGCTTCTAAGATTACGCGATGGTTGGTTTTTAGAACAGCTAATTACATTGTTGGTTGTTGCCCCACGTTGTTTACTTTCTTGTTTGAGGTTAGTTAACGCTTTAATGGTTCTTACCACTCCAGAGAAAGTTTTTATCGTAGAACATTATTTATCTCATACGTAAAAGATCGCTCCGGTAGTCCTAGTTTGATGTGAACTGCTGTAGAGTTTCAAGAACGATAAAAGACAACCGCCAAGTATTGACGTAATAAGTGTTGTTGACAGCGTTTCGACTCAGCTTAAAAAGTGTACAGGCCGTCCCAAAACTGTCAACACCACGATAAAAGCCTGCAATTCCCGAAAAGAAGTCTTTACCGGACATCTTTGAACATGAGCATCAGTAATACGTCTTTGAAAAGAATGTTTAAAAACCTTGCTGGTTCCCCTATAGAACACAAACTGGTCAACCTTTTAATGTAAGGTCCAAAAGATACAGAGTAGTTTATTGCGATTCAATGTTAGCAATGAAATATGAAAACTCTGGGTTCCTATACAATGTAGGCATGCGGTTTTCAGATGAAAGTCGTACACCTAAACGGATTCATCAGCAGTAAGCAAACAACACGTTTTCTTGGATTTCGACGACATGACGAATTCGAAGAGAAGCCACAATATAGCGAGCGTGTAACAGTGCGTTGTATCAGGGAGAGGGTTCATAATGGGTCAGAATTTCGTTCAATATGATAACGGAAGTGCTGATACTGTAACCCAGGTACGTTACAGAGAGGTCTATTTAAGAACAGGAAAATGACATAAAAAAAATAAAAATCGGACCACCCAAAACAAAATGGCGGCCCTAAACGGGTTGAAATAAATCGACATAAAGTTGCTAATATCTCGAAAAGGAAGAGTTTTCAGAAAAGATTTCAAGAGACAAAAAATGATTATTTCAAAGTGCTTGACCTAAAAAATTGCTTCCAAATCGATTTCGTAAATTTTATTTTTACTCCTACATCTTGGACAATTTTGTGAAGTTTTACAGCAAAGTTTAAATCGGGGACTTAATGTGAGCTATAAAGCAAATTTTTAAAATAAAAAAGCCTCCATTTTTCAATACGGCAGCAAAACTTTAAAATGTGTACAGAAACTTAAATTTTTTATTCTGCTTATGGATTTTACACATCATTTTAAGACTTTTTTATTTCCGGCATTTTAGGCTTGAAATTTTTATTTTTAAATTTTGGACGTCTCCAAAAATACTTATGGGTAGAAAATAAAAATAAAATCCCATTTAAAAGATGCGTAAAATGAACAAGTCACACTATAAAACAAATTTATTTTAATTAATGTATAGTCAGTTGTTAAGTTGTGCACCGATAATTCTCAACAGCGTCAATTAAAATATGTTATTATGTTTTTGTTTTTAATTTGTAGTAGCCTATAGGACAATGGCGGTAATTTCCCAGAATATCACAACTTGGTTTTTATTGCCCGCATCAATTAAGGCCCTCATTTAATCTTTGCTGGAAGATCGATAGTGTCTGTCATCCCAATGGTGATCACCTGTATAGGAATTTAATTGCGGTGAATCCGAAACAGCTGCGTTTCTCATCCGACACGCACTCGGCTATAGTGAATATAGTGTGCGATATAAAATGTCGAAGTTTTCGTTCTCCCCGAGTAGGAATGTAAAACTACCGCCAGAACACAAACAGACGGCACGGAGCCTTCTATACAAGAAGGACTAAGCCTCGTGGAGCGATGCAGATGTGAAATAATCCTGACGGCAAACAAATCATAACTCAGGCTTCAGAGCTGACACGGAGTCATGTTTACTGAGGGGCGTCAAGTCAGCTGATGGAGTCATTAAACTGCATTGACACCAGAGTCACTAGAGATGTATTTAAACTAGTTTATACGGGTTTATTTATGTTGAAGGAAAATAGCACCGAAGCGTTAAAATCTTTACATGTGTGTGGTACAGTTTCAAACATTTCCCACCATTTTGAACACATTTTTCGTAACAATCTATTTTTTCAGTTTTTGTCACAGAAATTCCAGTTTTATATGAACACGTATTTGAGGATGTTTTCTTTTTCAGAAAAAAGAGGCGATAGCTCTAAACACAAAATGTTACCGTACAATGATTTGTGGAAAACATATAATTGACCGAGCGTAAGCGAGGTCTCCGTTTTAACTCGACCGTTCGGCATTTCGTCTGTGTGTCTGTGTGTCTGTATGTCTGTGTGTCTGTCTCACGATTACGGCCAAACGCCTTGACCGATTTTGATGATTTTTTGCATGAATGTTCCTTATTCCTAGGCCGAGCCATGTATATATACGGTTTTTTCCATTTTTCATTTTTAACCCCTTAAATAAAATAAAAATGACGACCGGACCGTTTCTCTCAGTGTAAGCTTTTTTCCAAAGCCAGTTTGTGGCTCAACCGTAAGTCGAATTTAAAAACTAAGCAAATTAAATTTTAAACAAAATTGTATTCTTAATTTTTTTCCGTATCTCTAACGGTATGCTCACAAAATAGCCGTAAACTTCAAATTTGTTAAAAATCGTCCAAGTTTTTGTATTTCAACCATGTTTTTATACGTCTATTCTAAACCAATTCAAAAGTGTTCCATAGCTTTTTTGTAGATAAAGGTTTAAAGAATTCGTATATGCCAGTAAAAAAAATATTGAAGTAAAATTAAGAAAGTTATTAGCTCAAAAAACAATCACGTTCAGTAACGAAAGGAAAATATTTAACTTTAGGCCTGCATAAAAAGTAGTAAAAATTATTGTAATTTTTTTCATAAATGTAAAAAAGTTTCGTAATTTAGTTCTAAATAGAATTGTATAAAAATATTTATCAATTTCAAATTTCTTATTTTGAAAACACCAGTTTTTATGTTCCTACTACAAACTGCTAACAAAACTAGGCCTGTTTTGAATAGTAATTTAGGAATATATCATTTGCCCAAAAATGACATATTAAAATCTGCATATATATTATAAGAAAGTGTAGAGGATAAATCAAAGAATTTAACTGTATACCTGTAAATTATCATTGTAAATTTCATAAAAGTATTTGAATTAGCTTTACTTGAATTACAAAATGAGATGAAACAAATGAAACCTCGCGGTGATAAAGGACATACAAAACATGACCGTAGGACACCGTGGGAAGTGTTGGTACATGGGTTGAGATCACTATCACGACGTTTTAACATCGTTTGTTTTCATTATTTCTAATATGGGAATATGATATGGAACTTAAGTTAACTTATGATACATTGTTAAGTTTGAGTTATTTAGTATGTAAATATTTAATTGTATGTTGTCCCTCTATAACGCGATATTTTTAGCTATCGTACGCATTATTAACCTAAATAAAACACAATGCCTCTAAAGAAAATCTTTAGCAGTTAAAGCTCAAGGAAAGAAATAAAAACGAGAACTAGAAATCTTGGAATCGCGGGAATTGTAAATAATGTTTCACTGGCTAAACCTTGTGCTTACTTCCTTACTGGCACACTCTTTTTAACCTAAGCTCAAAACCACATTTGTTATTTCAACAAGCGAGGTCTACTGTTCACAGAACTACTAGTATTCTGTAAAGTGTCTAAAAAAATACAAACACCGTCCATTGTTGTTTTTAATGCGGTGTGATGAAAATTATAGGCTATCTTTTTATGATGATGTGTAGTTTTCAAAATATTGCTGAAAACCCCATTCCGATGCCCGTTATTTCCGAAAGTAGCCTACTCTATTTTGGCGGGTTAATGTTGAAATAATTATACTGACGCCTAAATTATTATCATGTCGTTTGTAAGGACTTTATTGAAAGATGCCAAAACCTTTTTTTTTAATAATTCAAAATTTTGTGAATATTTTTCCAAAAATACTCTAGTTGAAATTTTGAAGAAAAAGAAAACAGTCGTCTCAGGGGTACTAACATAGAGTATATCTATTCAGGGAGTGGTTACATGGGTGGAAATAAAGAAAAAGTTCCCAAAAACATATGGCCGGACACGCTTCGTTTACCAGCCATCCTTTATTTTGTATTTACAAAATAATTTATATCTCTCAAACGGCTAAACCGATTGAGTTGAAAATTTTTAGTTTATTCAAATGCATAAAAAAAAACCAGTTTGGAAAAAATTAAAAAATTCATAAGTACATTTTTTTTAACCCGTTTAATTTCCTATACTATAATTGTAAAAACTATCGATTAAAGGATAACAGTAAAACAACGTCCATTAGAGTGCATTGCTGATAATAGTAGATTATAGGCTATCATTGGAATTCATCAAACTACCGCACAAGTTGGTCATTTTTTAAAGTATTTTACATTGATGATCGTGCAAAATATCAACTCGATCTCTGTAACCGTTTTACGTTTTAGAGATACTGTATAAACTATTTATAACCCATGTGCGTGAATTATCACCACGCAAAACAGACGCACCCTGTATATTAATTTAAAGGGTGTTTTGTGGCCTCAAGTTACAAATGGTTTAAAAGAAATTTGAAGCCTATAAATACTTTCAATTTTTTTCCGTTTAAAATCACGCTCAGCTGAGAAAACATTAAGCATTGGTACAATTATTATCAGCTGATGACTTATATGTAGGAATTTCTATTAACAGATTGTATATGCTACTTTGAAATTATTTGTACTTCTAATTTTTATATTAGGTTTTGTTTAGAAGTAGGCTCGCTGTTATTTATTTTTAACCTTTATAACTACTGTTATGTAATGAACTTAATAATTTGATTTTGAAACTAACCCATAAACGTATCACTCAAAGACCATAACGCATTCCCAGACGTTTGTGGTAAGAGGACGGAAGTAAAGGAAACAGTAGTGGACTCGCTTTAAAGCTAACCAGACCAAATATTAATTCTTCGGCTTTCGATTATTTTACATTTTACTTCTATATTTAAGTAAAAAACCAATGCACGTATACAGTTCGTCATAGCACAGTTAGAATAGAAATGCATTGACGTGCGGTGATGCCATTATGCGCTGAGAGAGATTAAATATAATTTGTTACAAAGAAATTATTAAGTGTATCAAGGTAGAAATAGAGTTGGCGTTCGAAGCACGCAGAGGTTTCTCTAGTGTAAGGGACCACTTAAGTAAAAATCCGAAATAGTATCAGATTTTTGTTCTTATATAGAATAGAATGTTTTCTTTAAAATGACATTTAAATTATTTGGGTTAATGGGAAGTGCATTTAAAACAATTATTTTCTACCTATGTTCACATTATACGTACAAAATATCCCAAGCCTATCCAATCATTATTTGGTTAATATATATATATATATACACAGTCCTTATGTATATATAAGTTATATAATACATAATAATTAATGTAGAAAAAGTGTGCAAAACATCCAAAGCCTATGCAAACATCTGAGACCAGGTAACTAGTCAAATCCCGTCAGCTTGGAAGCGAGCCAACCACCATTTGCTTTACTTCCGCCCTCATTCCCTGTAACCACAGATATGAAAAGCTACCTGGTATATAACCGAAATTTGAACTTGGAATCTTCTGATTAGGAAGATTCCACTGTCCACTCGACTAAGCGTGTGCTTGCCCTAAAAACTGATACATTAACAAATCTGATTTATTTTACTCTCTCCCCTAAAGTTAATCTTATTCTACACAAAAGTACATGTACATGTAATAACGAATACATCAGCACCATCTAGGAGTAGTTATAACTCCTAACCTAAATCTGTATTTTATATATATCGTAAGCGAGAGGTAAATTTAAAGGATAACGAGACAGATGTAAATAATGACTATCTCGGTCCTTCTCCTCTCGCTATTAATACTCCTTACTGCAACATAAATCATACTTATGGTAGTTTTAAAGTTATGTTTTGTTAAACTTCATGAACCTTTTTTCAAAAACTATAAAAGATATTTCCTTGATTTTGTTGATTACACATCTTATGACTATGCACAAATGGAACTAAAATAAACGGTACCAGAAACTGACACATACTTTCTCACAAACATATTTAAATTATTAAACAGATTCACTGTGACTTCATAATTGTAGGTGGGGTGAGGAGAGGTGATTTATTAAAGTAGGAGATTACCTAATAAATATTATTATTATTATCTAGAGAGAAAACTATTCGATCGATTTCGAACAAATGTGCACCAAACACGTAAATCAGGCCTTTATAGATAAAAGAAAAAAGGTTTTGAACAATTTTGAAAAACAACCCCCTTTATAGCCCAAAAACCCCCAAAAATCAGTTATTATTATTATTAGCTAAACGAGAATTTTTAGAAAGATGCGGTTTTTTGCATATGGTAGGGTACATTAAAGGCTACAAATAAGCCAAATTTTATCAAAATCGTTAAAGTAGGTTTTTTATAAAAAAATAATAACTGATTTTTTGGGGTTTTTTTGCCAAAAAGGGGTTATTTTTCAAGAATTTTCAAAACCGTTTTTCATGCATCTATACAGGCCTATTTGACATGTCTGGTGCAAATTTGTTTGAAATCGATCGAATAGTTTTCGATTTGATCTAGATTTGTATACATACAGGCATTTTGTAAAAACCACTTATTTGAACTCAGGGGGTCCCAAAACGGATATTTCCACAAAAATCTCAACATCGATTTTTTTTGCGATCACTATACTTTCTCTATACTTATAGTATAGTGAGAAAGTAAAATCACAATTCCTTGTAAGACGCTAAATTAAAAAATTAATAAATAAAAACTCGAAAAAAAATTCCAAGTTGATATTTTGTATAGTGTTTGAGAAAAATGTACAAATGTTAACATGGTCAAGTACAGGACCAAGCAGTCCCCTAAAATCAAAACAGCTTCTGAAACATTAACTTTTCCGTTTCCATACTGTTGCAACAACCTGCGTTAGTACGATTTATTTTCATTGATTCTAATACATCGATAAGGGTGCTTATTGCTAATACAAGCTAAGCCGTGTACGACCGATAGTGTTGTATAAAGAACTTGAGTTGAACATCAAATGCATTTAAATGGGGTAGAACAAAATCTGTTTAAACGCTGTCAATAAGAGTCCTGCTCTAAATCTCCGATTAAGCAGTCAAAAGGTAGACTACTAACAAGGAGATATAAGATAACACGGGTCTATTGAAGGGTAATCGCGCGTGTATGTTTAATTAGGGGGTAGTACGGTAACGAGAGGGTAGGGGGATGGTTACCTGGTGCTTGTACACGCGTAAATCTAAGATCATCACAATATAACACGTGATGTGTTTGTATGATGCATCATGGGTAATGGAGGATTACGTTGGTCTCTTATGGTAAATTGAACAGGATTATTGGGAAACAGTAAATATTTAAATAATTTCAAATTAATAGTGGTGGTTTGTTTTGATTAATAATTATTTTTTAAATACCGTCAGAACAATGTTAACTTGAACTAAACAAAAATAATGAATAAAATCTAAATAAAATAACCGAAAGTATTCTAACTTATTATTTTTTTAAATATAAGAATGGCTGTCTAAACCCCGACGAAGTGTGAGTCACACTCCAAGAGTTCCGAACCGCAAATAGTACCATTTATTAACATTAACACGTCATATACTTATAAAGATATAGTTCTGTAGTAGTTTGACTATTTCAGATCTCACATCACTGAAGATGACGACATTGTCGTTGAAACGCGTTATTTGTGAGAATCTGTGTTGTATCCTATCAAAGCCATATCCACTTAAATAAGTTGAAACCTGATGAAGACAGAGGTGTATATTTAGTTGGAAATTCAGGACTTGATAGCTAGCTCCGTGAAGCCAAATAAATACTGATTCTCCGAAGTAATTTATGGTTATCTTTGTTTAAATAAACAGCTTTCACGGCCTACAAAACTATTTAAAAATGTTCTTTTTAGTTCTGCATTTTTATTTATTAGAAGAAATTTGCAGATGAGCGTGACTTGACCATCAATTTGAACTGAAAGAAACCAAACTTCACTTTTTCCTTTATGGGTGTACCATACCAGCCGAGAAAATGCATCTAATTCTGTGAACGAAGTCGGCATTTAGAAGGCTGGCCTATGTTATTACATTAGTAAGGCACGACTAGAATATGCACTTACGTTTTTACTAATGGCAAACTTATTTTTGATTTCCGCCATGTGCACACGGCTACTACTAGATAAGTTTGTACTTAGTTGTAGTATCAAATAAATAAAAATAAATAATAAAAAAATTTGCACACGGTATTTAAATTTACAGAAAGTTCCAATGTATAATTTTTAGATAGCAAAAAAAACCGTTTTACTGTTTTCAACTGAAAATAAAGTTTTTCGTCTTGTATATTAGCCGAAAATTTCAATCACTAATACAAATCTATAATTTACTATTTTTTGTATCGAATTATAATTTAAATGTTCATGAACGATTTCCTGCAAATTATAACAATATCTCCAAAATTCTATGAAAGATTAGTTATATTGAATAAACGGCACCAGGAACTGGCACATACTTTCTCACAAACACATTTAAATTATTAAACAGATTCACTGTGACTTCTAGGGTAAGGTAGGAGAGGTGATTTTTTATTCAAGTAGAAGATTAACTAATAAATATTATTATTATTATCTAGAGAGAAAACTATTCGATCGATTTCGAACAAATTTGCACCAAACACGTCAATTAGGCCTGTATAGATGCACGAAAAAAGGTTTTGAACATTTTTGAAAAACAACCCCTTTTTCGGCCAAAAAATCCAAAAATCAGTTATTATTATTATTATTAGCTAAACGATAATTTTTAGAAAGGTGCGGTTTATTGCATATGGTAGGGGACATTAAAGGCTACAAATAAGCAAAATTTTATCAAAATCGTTAGAGCCGTTTTTTTATAAAAAATAATAACCGATTTTGTGGGGGTTTTTTGGTCAAAAAGGGGGTTGTTTTTCAAAAATTTTCAAAAACGTTTTTGGTGCATCTATACAAGCCTACTTGACATATCTGGTGCAAATTTGTTTGAATTCGATCGAACAGTTTTCGCTCTAACTTTGTATACATACATACATACAGACAGACATTTTGTAAAAAAACACTTTTTTGGACTCAGGGGGTCCCAAAACGGATATTTCCACAAAAATCTCAACATCGATTTTTTTTGCGATCACTATACTTTCTCTATACTATAGTATAGAGAGAAAGTAAAAGAACTGCATAGGACTATTTCCTCCTAGTATTGCACACCCGTTAGTATAACACAACTGTGCACTCCACTGACTTGCTTCAAATCAAATATTAACAATATAAAATAAACGGTACCAGGAACTGGCACATACTTTCTCACAAACATATTAAAATTATTAAACAGATTCACTGTGACTTCATAATTGTAGAAGGGGTTTGAGAGGTGATATTAAAGTAAAAGATTAACTATGGGCCTAAATATTATTATTATCTAGAGTCTAGAGAGAAAACTATTCAATCGATTTCGAACAAATTTGCACCAAACATGTCAATTAGTCCTGTATAGATGCACGAACAAGGGTTTTGAAAACTTTTGAGAAACAACCACCTTTTTGGCCAAAAAACCTCCAAAAATCAGTTATTATCATTATTATTACTAGCTAAACGGGAATGTTTAGAAAGATGCGGTTTTTGCATATGGTAGGGTACATTAAGAGCTACAAATAAGCCTAATTTTATCAAAATCGTAAGAGCCGTTTTTAAAAAATTTAGATTTTTCTCGTTTTTTTACCATTTTTTGTGGGTAAAACTCCTTAAAAATCAAAAATTTGAAAAAATTAAACAAACGCCTGGAGGTATTCCAGAACTACACCTACATACCAAATTTCATCAAAATCGGAACGTTGGTATGGTCTCCAGCTCTGTACACATCCTTTTAGACACACGGACACACAGACAGACATCACAAATAAAAAACACTTTTTTGGGTTCGGGGATCACCGAAACAAATAATTCCAGTAAAAATATTTTTGGGTTCAGGGAGTACCAAAATAGATAGTTCCACTAAACAATTTTTTGGAGTTCAGGGAGCACCAAAACAGATAATTCTACTAAAAATTCAAATTCTAAAATTTGGACGAAACAATGCTTTCTCCATATACTCCATTTTACTTCATACAGTAAAAATCAAGTACAAAACAACAAAACCAAAAGTGAATTAACATAACGAACTTTCAGCCACCTTGCTGAGCCGATAGATATAACGGGATTGCCAGATTTTTAAGTCAGTGCTGCTATTAACTCGTACAAACTGCGATTGGAAAGTTTAAGTTCATTTAGTTCAGTGTTGCAATTCTGTTCCATTTGACATTGTTGTTCCTTCTTTTGTTAGATTCCACCAAATGTCGTTTTATCAGTTTCAGTGCTGAATTGCTATTGCCATTATTCGACGTCATTTACTATGAAAAACATTTCTTACGTAAATTTTCTTTCATTTATTTTATATCTTATATTTTGTTTACTGTAGTTATTATTATTTTATTCTTACGGTGTCAGTAGTTTATTTTCTTAGTGCAAACTTAGAAAAAATCTCAGAACTTGACTGCATTTTGGTGTTTTCTTTCTCTTGTAATTTCTATAATGTTTGTCTTCCGTGGAAATGGTTTGTGTTTTTAAACCCAGTTTAATCTGTACTTTCAGAATATGAAAAAAAATCACTCTATATGGTCACCTCGTCCTGCAAAATTAGCAGTATTTGAATGTAAAATCGCAAAAATGGTGAAATGAAGCAACAGTAAACATAAAAAAACTATAAAAAAGACACCATACAGTTTCTTTTTGAAAGTGTAAAACTGGATTGTATATTAAATCTTGAAAGCTTTCATACATGAACGCTCTAGACATTCTAGAGATGGTTTGAACAGTCCCTGTTTGCTTTAATGGTATTTGTTGGAATTCTTATAACATAAGGAGATCATGTAAAAGAATTTATAAAATTCAGGATGAAAGTAACAAAACATTGAAGCTTCGGGTTTGTATCAGAGCCACAACCATATTGCGCCACAAAACAGATCTTTGTATTAGCGATTACTTATACAATCATTAACTGATTGATATTCAAAGTTGTAGAAATACCGTTCAAACAGCTTACATTAACACAACAGTAAATTAGACAGGTGGGCGTAGAACGGATGTTATATTCTTCGTATCGTTTTTATTTAATCCCATCATCGGAAATAAAATTAGTCAAGCCGAGTGTAACGAAAGGGTTGTTCGCCTCCGACCCCTGTCGTTTTCTCTAAAAGTATTTCTAATCGTACAATACACAGTCGAGGGTTGTTTTGTTTCCGCCCCTAGGCCGCATCGCTTCGCCACAGTAGCGAATCAAAGCTTCCCCCATTTTCGATGTCGTGTATTCCCCAACCCCCTAAACAATCACGCTCACTCCCTCCCTGGAGTCCTGTTTTCCTCCCATTAGCAAAACGAGGGATTAAGGTGGGAGCTCGAGGGATCACCCAGACCTTGGCTGGTTCGCTTTGATCTTCATACGCGTTTAATTAATGAAGAGATATTCGGAGCCAATACGGTGTTCCTACTTTTAAAGGATTTATACATCAGATTGATGTCTGTGAAAGTATAGAATTATGTGGAAAGCAAGTGCACATAGCTTTGAGCCAGGGGCTTTATAGGGAAAGGCAATGCATTTAATGGATACAAGATCAAAATGCATTGGGTTCTACTTCGTATCCCTTGTCAGAGAGAATTTAGAGTGTACACTCTCACTACCTAGTTTAGAACGTATACTTGATTATTACGTCGTTCCTTCTTTCTCTCTCTCTTTTTCTGTCCTTCACCTCTCTCTATGGTGCACATATTATAATAGTTAACAAATAAAAAAGGTGAATCTAAATTTTGGTATATAATGGTATGACTGTTTTCTACAATTATTTTTTACCATTGTATTTACATTGAACAACGCCTATGTTATATTGTTATATTTCCTAACTGGAGTGATCTAGACTAAGCACCAAATAAGTTCTAATGCCACTCTACCAGGAGAGGGGGGGGGGATTGTTCCTACTATCAGACAAAACGATTTTTTAATCTACATTTGTATTAACAATATAAAAACAGAAATTTTCAGTAATTAATAAAATAAACACAATTTAACCATTACCAGAAAATAACCAAACGCGTTTCAACAACAACGTTACCATTCTTAGTGTCAAGCTCAAATTTAACAAAATTTATTTTGTTGCAGGTCTGGTTTAAGAACAGAAGAGCCAAATGTCGTCAACAAGCACAGTCCAATCCAGGCGCAAACCCTTCCGGTAGCAAAACAAGAGGTACCGGCAGAAGTAGAGTCTCTTCAAAGTCGCCACAAGGAGATTCCATAGGAGAATCGAGGGACATGAAAGTGAGCTCACCCATAGACATGAAACCCCATCTGAACGGGAGTAAAACCTGCAACTCCCCAGTGACCTACCATACCGGTGGTCGTACCAACGCTCCCAGTACTCCTGCCGGAAGCAGCGCTCCATCCTCGGGTACCACACCGAGTCCGCCGATGACCCCCGGAAACTACCAGGACATCCCACAATACAATACGTTCTGCTGGGGATCGTCGGGTAACACGAGCGCGCCCAATTACTCGTCCCAGAACTATTACTACCCCAGTAACATGCACGACTACTTCCCTTCGAGTTCGTCGCACCACCAGACGCCTCCGGCTAACCACAACCTCCATCATTACTACTCTAGCGGCTCGTACGTCGAAGGGAGTCACTACCACCATCAGGCCTACCACTCGCACACGGCTCCTTCGCATCACATGTGTAGTGCGGATTCTTACATGTCTTCGGATAAATATAATCTCGGTTAAGCGAAGAGTGTTACTACTTTATGTATGATGTTGTTGACAATATCGTTCAGTTAGAAGAATATGTTTATATATTTTTTATTTGATGCCATTCAATTTTGTAAATAAAGTAAATAGAATTCGCCGTAATTAAAGTAAAAGGTTATGTTATTCCAACATTTTATTAAAACGATACTCTTTGATTCATAACTCGGTACTTTTTCGTCTGTTAGATACATTTAACAAAATCCATCACACATACATACCTATAATTTGTTATGATTAACAAGGTACGAACTTTTATTTGCGTCAAATTTCAACTTTCTGTTGCCTTGACTTTCAAACTGTCTGTTTCAAAGTCAGATAATGAAATAATAATTGTAAAACATTTTAAATTTCTAAATTTAGAAAAATCGATGGACATTAGACATATCACTTTGTAAAGTTGATAGAATATACGTTTTTCATTTATCAATATCATCGTGTAAATATTTATGGAAAGTTTCTTTTGTTCGTGTACATCTATTTACTTTATTTAATAATGTCGTCTATTTTTCCTAATAATATAAATGTATCTATTATAATTATTTTTGAACAACCACACAAACGATAAAGCGCAGGTTCGCTTATCACAGCTCCTTTAAATTTATTTAAATTATTATACTGGTTTTGATTTTAAGATAGTCGTATATATACGTTCCATCGTTGAACCATACAACGCACATATTATATTGCAAAAGATAATTTCTACATTATTTAAACTCAATATAAGTTTTAAATTAATTTAAATAAAAAGATTTATTTTCAATGATTTATTTTATCTACAGTGTTTATTGTACGCGTAATTAATAGGCAAAACGTATGAATTATTATGTAGTATTAACAATGTGTAATTTATTTCAATATTTTATTTACGGATAATTGAAGCCCTTCAAAAGTAATTAACTTGTTTTGTTAGAATTGAAATGATAACGTTAAAATGTATGTTTGAAAACTTCGTGCTTATTCCAAAAGAAAGAGTTAATGTATTTTCCAAGCAATTTTTTAGCAGTAAAGATATATTAACATTCAATAGACAAGTAAGCTTGTTGTATTGTTTACTTTGTAATGATCTTGCTTGTGTTCTAATCTGTAGGCTACTACGACACACGCTAAAACAATGAATTATTCAAGACCAATGTCGTCAGCCAGATTCCTCACCCAGTCTATTCTTGTGTAAAATACTTAATTCCTAAAATGACTTTAATAACAATATGATATTAAGTTTCAACTAATAGGCTACCCGAGATTCTCTAAACCAATAGTGAACGTAAAACACAATTTTTACGTTTTCACGACTAATCAACGAAATAGCATTATTTATTTAACAGACCCAGTTTCAATTTCTTATAACAATGCTCAGTTTTCAATAAGATTTCATATATTTTTAAATATATAATATTTTGTTTGTCATATTATCATCAGAATACAATCTATGATTTTTTAAAATAAATTAAAAGGAATATATTATACAGAAAAGTTTAAAACAATTAATTGTTATAAAAAGAGCAGATAGTTTGGAAAATAATACCTGCACTTTTTACAATAACTGTTGGCAAGAAAACTAGTTTTGTGCGGTAGACTTTTTAACACGACTGAGAAGTGAATAAATTAAAATTTTAACAATTTTACAAACTTGAAAAATTTCCATCCAAGAAACTGAAAAATTATACAAAATAATTCTAAGAAATTGAAGTTGAGTCTGATAAAATATTAACTGTGCAATAAACCAATATAAATAGATTCGCCTTATAAATTTCAACACAGTTTTTAATATTTTATATTTTTTTATATAGTTTTGTTATATAAATCAATTAATTGTGTTGAAGATTGTAAGGAGTGTTTAGTTTCTATTTCATTACTAATGGACGCCTTCTAAGCCACACGAGGCGACTTTATTGAATAGCAGCGACTAGCTTTTCACTCGTCAAACCGATTACAGTCAACAACGACTCGGGGAGCAGAATATTTCGTCATTTGCACACTTGAATAGTTTGATCCTCTTTGTTTCCATTTTTACAAAGTTGGTAAAACATAACCACAAACTGGCACAATCAACTCCAGTCGTTCAATTAAATTACAGCCTCCGGGACTGTTTGTTGCTACAAGGTAACCGTCACACGGAACAGGCATAACTAGTCTTTGATCCCAGTTGAGGGTGAATGAACACCTACATAAGAATCCTCAAGGATGTTTCTAAATAGTTAAAAATCACATTGAATCTGATAAATAAAAATTAATGTTATGCTTGTAAGGAAATACTAGTAACCAAAAGTAAAAGATTGTTCAGCATATGTATTTATAATATCATCGTGCTTACGTATTTCAAATCTGCTAGTATTTGCTTGCTTTTACTTTTGTCAGATGTTTGTTAATGCTTTTATAGGTTATCACACCTTTAACTACAGTTTAAATTAATTGAATTTCTATGTCCATGATTTCCAAAACTTACTAAACTGCTTTTGAGAAACTCCTCACAGCCTATTAGTTCAACGTTTATGATTTGAAAGATTTTAAAGGTGATGGCAACTAGTTAACATTATTATATCAAACTGCAACTTTGTTATAGGCCTTTATTGCATACTATTTACTGTTAGTAATTGTTTACTAAAATACTGATGACACTTTAAATTGGTTTAATTAAATTGTAGGTCAGCATTATTATAATAAACAATTGACTATTATTCATGTAATTATTGTAATAATGAAATTATAAATAAATCATATATGCCATTGTAATTAAACGCTTTTGTAATGTGATTCTCTAAAAAGTGATCACTTACCTGCAGACAATATTGTCCTCATCACAAAGCGATACAATTGTGTAAAGAATTATTTCCAAATCTTTTCTAGCCAGATTGACTTCAAATTTCTAACATTCGTACAAGCTTCCATAACAAAAACTTCCGTGCAACTTTTTTTAGCCTACAAGTATGTACTGAATCAACCTTAAATATTTTCAATAAGATGCTAGTAATTCTAAACTTTATTCATTAGCATCAAAGCAAATGTTTCAATTTTCAAGCACGTGTTACTCTCTACAGGACTTGCTATGATTTTCTTGTGGGTCTTTATTCATTAAATAACAAGCAAACCTATGTATATCATTAGATTTTGTTCATCAGGGGATGTTTTTCTAAAAAAAACTACAAGCTTCGTCTGTAGTAAGTAATTGTACATTTAAAAAAGCTCACCCCCACGTCTGCTTCATTGTTACTTTTCACTGTAAGGAGACAGGCTTTTCTCTGATCTAACTGTAGCACGGACTATTGTGTTTCTGATAGGGTTTCGTTTGACCTAAATAAAAATATCGTAAAAATAACTGCTTTAAGAACACATAATTTAACATTAATGGGCAATAATTAAGTTTTAAAAGTTAAATACATATTCGACTAGACGCAGTGAGATAAGGCATATAAGCTAAGCGCACACTGGATGTCTATGTATACGTATGAAATAGTACGTATATAGTACGGCATGATACAAATATTCAGTTTCGCATCTGTCTTCCACTGTCAACATGATTTATTCAATGAATTGGCCTAGTCTAACTTCATTATTTTGGTTTTATATAACATCAATGACATTAATTTGATAGACAAACAGATTTGCTTAGTTGGGGAAGGCATACATAAAAGCAAACTCTTTAGTAAACAATAAATTGATTTCTCTGAGTATACAGATTTGTATTAACAACTGTATCACTTATTGTATTTAAGAAAGTACAGAACCTTTTATTTATCCACCAAGTGACCACTTTTGTTCTTCTTTTGACGCGTTTCGGAATGTCTACCCCATCATCAGTAAAATTCCTCGTTGAGTAGAAGTTATCAAAACATTTAGGAAAAACGTAAACAGATAGAAACACAAGTTACAAATTCTGAGTTACGTGTAGGTGTGTATCTTGTGGCTACCGGACGGCGACTGTAGGCCTTTTATCTGTAGGCAACGCACTCAAAACTAATATTTCCTGCAGACTGAATTCTTATCGCTGTGTAATAAAAAGTGTTCGAGCGGGTAATACTAGTTTTGAGTGCGTACAGATAACTGACCGACAGTCGTAATCCGAATTCAAGTTGCTGTGCTTCTACGTGTTTACGTTTTGTCTTAATTTTTTTACAACCTTTACTCAACGAGGGATTTCTTCTGATGATGTGATTGACATTCCGAAACGCGCCAAAAGAAGAACAACAAAGTAATGATAAGTAAAAGGTAGCGTAATATACTTATTATATTTTAGCAATGTTTATAAAGACAATTTCAGAAACATGTAAAAAATGATTTTTCAAACCTTTCACAAATTGCTATTTTGATAACTGAAATAAATCTGCTTCACTCTACAAGATATGCTGGCATATATAAAAGTTGACTTTTAGACATCCATTCGTTTGCAATTCTTACGTAAAATCGTATGAAATCAATACAATATTTAAACGAATCGTACGATGGATGTAAACATTTTCATACCAAAATTGTCTGCGACAATCCACCTTGTTACTAGAGTCAAGATTGTTCGTATTTATTTGTGAATTTAATTACGACTTAATTTCTTACGAAACGCAACCAATGTGCGCTTAGTTTCAGCTCCATGTGGTTGGGGTTGGTTTGTTAAAGCCCTCTAGAGCCCTTTTGACGGTAACCTTTAGGAGCAGTGACCCTCAGACTCGACTCTATTTTTCTGTTTTAACTGTACAGAAACAATGCATAGTAAAAATAACCTCTTTATAAATAATAATTAAAATTTAAAACTTAAACACAAGCTAGAACAGTATTAATTATCTCGCCTCGTGTGGCAGGGGTTTTGTTTTCTTAAAGCCTTTAAAACAAATCAATTGTACTTAATTTTACAACATTGTTCAGCGTTTTCATATACCAGTGCTCTTAAATATGGACAATATATTTATAATTTAAGTTCACTATCAAAAACACTGTTAATTAAATTAGCTCAAAAATAGAAATTATTTAAGTTCTGTCTTAACTGTAAATAGTTGTACATTTCTATCTTAGATATAAAACTATTGTATAAATGTAACCGACTGTTTGAGTGAATATATTGTTTTTAATGTGTGTTGAGGAATGTAAACTGTACAAATATATGAACACAGAAAGTGCCGTTTTCATCGTACTGTCTAAAATAAAGATAGTTACTGTGACTCAATGCGAACTGTAAAACATAGATTAAACTTGTCCATACGTGAAAATATGTATACACTTGTAGGCTATATCAATAGTTGTAAATGAATAATTAATTGTCCTTTAGTTTTAGTTTGTAAATACGTTCAAACAATAAACAATGTAATGTTTTGTAAATTGTTAGTTTTACGCATAAACTAACTGTGTATTATAATAACATGGTATTTGTTTACATTAAACGAATTATGGGCCTTCTGGTTTGATTGGCGTTAATGTTTTCGTGAGTGCAGGGTTTACGGGTTTCAGATGCGTGGCCTAAGTTTAAAAGCCTAGGTAGCAATTTGTTTCGCAATACGAACTAACTCGAACGGTCTACATATACATCGTAACATTTACATATATGTTGATTTAACTGAAACTTCTTTAATAAATATATAACTTGAAAACTATGTATTTTTATTTCACCTTTTGTGTTTCGACACGATAATGTAGTCTCAGATAAGATGTATTTCACACAGACTTAAACTGTAAAGCGCAAATCTGGAGATAATAGCAAGTGTTGCCAAGTCGTTACTCCACAGATACTAATTAAGGGCTCTTACCTTTAAATAACGTTTGGTCTGGTGGTCTTGCAGTGGGTTCCATAATATTTAGGCTAAACATCAAATCAATTTTGTATAGGTAGACTGTTCCCAGACTTCTGTTATTACGCGTTTGTTTAAGACACACCTTTTCACCAGTCTCCAATTTGGAAAAAACATGTACTCACACTTTTTTTGTGTTTTAAAGGATGTGCTGTAGAATATTAAAACAGATTATATTCGAAATTTGATGTAAGTTTTGTAAGACTGCACAAAAATCAAACTGTAGGAAAATGTTTCGTCGGGAACTCTCATAAACAAAATAAAGCTGTCATGTAGAATGTTATTACTTCATCATATTCTATGACATATACAAATAAATGTAATATAAGAACATGAGTGTATGTAATAAGAAATGGTTTTTAGTAACGAAATATAATTGCTATAACATTGTAATCGCCAGATATCGACTTGATTCCCAATGCTTTTAATCAACAAATTCATCACCGACCCTAAGAGCAGAAAAGCTTCTTCGTGGCAGCGGTTTACACGTGGCACGAGATTAGCACGCAATCGCTTTCATTTATAAACGCCACTATTGACAATCTCTTTACAATATTCTCAACTAGTTTATTGAGACTTATTACGAAGCGGCTCTAACATTAGTGAGACGGTTACAAACATATATCATACATTATATTCGAGTCTATATAAACATCAATTTTAATTGATGGCACTAAATACGTTTAATTCTACACTATGTTATAACTAATTACAGTAAACCTCCGTCTAAATTTTTACTTTCCTCTACGGGCAAAACAGAGTTCAAATTTAGCTTGTAATGCCAAGTTCAAGGTCGAGGACCTTGTATTGTTTACGATACTGCGCATTTTTTACCCTAACCAAACAGTCTGCCCACCAGCTATCTCTAATCGCTTCAACAATAAATGTCAGCTGTTCGTGGACTCTGTCCGAGGCATCCCTTTTCAAAAAAACATCAATCCCAAATTTCGGACCAAGGGCTTTCCACTCGCGACACCAATAAACGTTTTTACTTATCACGTGCCTAGCGAGAATATTTGGCAACCAGGTCGATGACATCCTCAATACCCTAGCAACATAATTCATGTGATTTTTCAAAGTAAATATATAAACCTTATGATATCCTGTTTCTAGGTGTAATATGTAATTTGGTGTGTTGTTCGGTAGCTGAAAAAGTCTTTTAATAAAAAAACCTTAACACTCCCTCTATAGTTGGGTGATTCCCTTATAACCTCACACCGAGCGCCATAACACATTATTGCCCTTACAGTGGCTTCGAAACAGGAAAATTTGACAGACAAGGGAACTTTATTAGAACTGAACTGTTTGAACCACACCGAATTTATAGCTATTTTAGCCACAAGAGCTTTTTGCTTAAAATGTAATTCCCAAGAAAGTGAAGTTGTTAGAGTTGTCCCCAAATATCTATATTTGTTTACAATTTCAATCATTTGACATTTGTAAAAAAAAACCTGTCCCTCATGCTCAGCCAGCCACAGTTTCTAAAAATCATAATTTTAGATTTATTTAAATTAACCATTAAATTCCAAGTGTCGCAAAATAATTCTAAACTGTGTATCATTTCCTGCAGAACTGCAGCCGTCGGAAATACGAGAACAATGTCATCTGCATATAATAAAACCTTTACTAAAGTACCCCCGAAATTGCAGCCTCTACTCAAAAAGTCCAATAAATTATTCAGAAACAAAGAAAATAACAATGGACTCAAAACACACCCTTGCCTCAAACCTGAACTAGTATCAAACACTAGTGACACCATATCTACACCACACTCCTGCTTTTAATTACTTAACTATCTCTCAATCTACTCTATATAGTAATAACACAGTAGTGTTATTTGTCTTAAACCTGAACTAGTATCAAACACTAGTGACACCATCTATCCACCACATTCCTTCTTTTAATTACTAAACTATCTGTCTATCTACTC
>JAGFPH010000478.1:151073-165358 GCA_018207615.1 Philaenus spumarius
TCTCTCTATCTACTCTATATTACTGTGATATTTGCCTCAAACCTGAAGTAGTATCAAACACTAGTGACACCATATCTTCACCACACTCCTGCTTTTAATTACTTAACTATCTTTCTATCTACTCTATATTACTGTGATATTTGCTAATACAATTCTTCTATTGTTAAACATTTATCAACATTGATTTTGTTTAGTAAAATTATCTAACAATTTATTTCATTTTGTCCCAACGTTTGACTAGTTTTTGGGACCGGATAAATGTTACGTATACACTCATATGCACAACATTTACACAAATAGAGACTCATTCCTTAAATTCTATTCGACCTAAATAACATGTATCTATTCCTTAAACGCTAAGTACAAAATAATACAATTAAATCATTACACAAAATTAAGATTCAGGACCGACGGTCTCGTCACATCTATCTAGAGTATGTAGCTCTGCATACATCCACAGCATTAGTGGAGCCCTATCTATTCCTTCAGTGTCTCGCCCAATGTGTTGTTTATTCTGGCTGCCTTGTGATGTCCATCCAAGCTACTGTCATCTAGATAGACGCCGAGGTGTCATTCTAGCCTCACACACCCTGCCATATCCAAGGACAGGATTCCTTTTGTTTGGAAAGAAATTTACATTCCCCTCTCTGTTGTTCAACTTGACTCAGGACATGTTAGTAAAATTCGAGTTTAATATTTCCTCTCCCCAAAAAAAAAATATGACATTAAATTATTACATTTGGTGAGTTTAAGTTTAAACTCAATATACAAATGAAGAGTTATAACTTAAAAATATCCATTGAATCTTTTCTATTAAAATATACCGCTGTTAGCGTGTTGTGACATGACATTCCGCTGACGAACGAATTCGGCACAGCAAGCAATATGCACTACATATCACATTCAAGTACAACTTGTAATGCAATACTGATTTTTCCAATTTGTACTACCTATATTTCCTGTAAGCAGTATTTTTCAGTGATCCAGCTTTATACTCTACAACAAAATCTTATTTAACTAACTCCAAAGCCAATCCGTCCAACGTTGAACTTGAACTGTTGATTATTTTCGTAATACCGAATACCGTTGCCCTGCACGATCATCATATACTGCACAATTCCATCCGTATATACTACAGTATAACACACATTCTGACTACGACCAACGGCTTCGTGTATTCTTTAGTCTCCTATAATCAAGCCCGTTTTACATCCTGCCAGGGCACTAGGCACAACGAAGAGTAGCGCCCCCTTTCATACCCCTGCCAGCTGATTACGCCCCCCCCCCCCACCAGACCTACCATAACGCCTATACACCGTAAATTTAGATTTAATCTGAAATGCCAGTTTTGGTTCGGGAGGGACTTTAGACTTAATGTTCCTTAACTCTCCTTTACAAATTATCCTGATTTTTTTCCAGAGCGTTCCCATTATCCACCACCTATGGACCCGCCGTGTCCCGGACTGGCAACCGGTAGCCGTGAGGTATCTACTGGCCTCCGGTGGGAATGCGTGTAACATACCTCACGGCATCACGGACCACCCACCCTCCTTCTTTACATTTGAAGTATTTACATTATTTACAGTATTCGTTTAATCACATTTTGACATTTTCTTTGGATTATTTTTGGTTTGTTGGCTTACCACTAGACTGACTACAGATTCATACAATAGCTGTTTTTCTGGTTTTCAGTGTTGCAAAGTCGTCAATAATGTTTTTGTAGTCTAATTTTAAAGTAATGTCGTTTTGGGTGCACACCAACAATAAGCCATTGAGCTTTTCATCAACCATCGACGATCTAATTTCTGACTTCACTCTTTTCAAAGCTGAAAAGCTACGTTCAGCCACAGACTATAGAATACTCAGTCCTCCCCTATAGTCTGTGGTTCAGCTGTGCAGTTCGTCACAGGTAAGGTTAGATATATTCTGAGAGCGACCTCCAAATTGGGGAAAGTGCTCTCTAATCTGTTTGATTTTATGTAGGCGTACATTTCTGTGATCTTAGAACGGTTCTCAAAAACCATGTATTGTTTGAATTGGTTACATTCCTGGGCAAAGTCTTGCCCATCAATATCGTTCTTGTATACTTCTCCTAACAGTTCAGCTTCACAAGCCACCTCTTTGGAATTTTTCTTTTCTAGATTTTGTAAGATCTTAAATCTTGTGTCCATTCTTTGCGCCCCTCCAAAAATGCCAATTGCCTATCGCCCTAGGCTCGTGCCTACCGTGCCTATTCGGTAAAACGGGCCTGCTCCTATTGACATTTCCACTGATCTTAACTGATCCTCAAATTATCCTAAGCCACTAAATTAACCACTTAAATAAACATCCTATGCGACAGTGATTTACCAACACGTAACTTCTACGCAACAAATTTTTTCAATTTTGCTAACTAATCCTCAAATATGGCCACTAAATTAACCACATAATTAACCATCCCATGATACCGTAACCTACAAACACGTATCTACTACACAATGATTACTATAATGAAAACGGAAGTTATGTTTATGGTACTACCCTTATGCACATTTCCTACTATTTGTGGTTCGGGGTTTCATTCAATAATTGTGAATTAGTCACCGCAGTGCTCTTCAACCTTTGTAACGTATCTACTACGCAACAACTTTTTTCAACGATGCAGACCTCAATTTTAACCCATGGTACCGTAACCTACCAACACGTATCTACTACGAAACAAATTTTCCAACGATGCTATCTAGTCCTCAAATGTTGCTCCATAGGCAACATATTCACATAATTAACCATAACTAGGTACAGTAATCTACCAATAAGTGTCTACTAAAATCTCCTAAAAAACCACTAAAACGTATCGCTGTCCGAAAATTCCCTCAATGTAGCTGACAGTGACGCAATTATGACCTAACGTTGAACGAACAGATCTCTAATCAGTATTGTTTCACCATTTCCATCAGTTTTCCACAATTCTGAATTAAATTTATCTGTCAGGTCAACCTAACCCTTTTTAAATACATTAGCAACCAAAAAAAATACACTAAAAATGAAATACTGCCTATCTGCGAAACTACACACAAAATATTATAATATCTCCTAACAAAATCTCAAACAAAAACCCATAAAATATATTTAAACCAAACACATAAAATATACTTAAACCAAACACATACAATATACATAAACCAAACACATAAAATATACTTAAACCAAACACATAAAATATACTTAAACCAAACACAAACAATATACTTAAACTACTCAAACCTATAATATAAAATACAAAGCAAAGTATTTCAATCGAAAGTACACTTAAAATATTAAACAAATCTTTACCAACAAAGCCTCTGACATAAAAGACCATCTCCAAAACTCCAAATCTCCAAAACTTTAAATAAAAGAAACTTTCTACAACCGCACAATTACAATTTAGGTAAAGAACTCAAAATCGGCTCCTCCACCTTTATTACGTGTACAATTACTGAACCGTGTTAACAAAATAAATCTTTTGGTACAGTAAAAAAACTGCATAATAGTACTAGTCTCCTCGCTGCTCACAACAATCCCCGCGGCGAAGCAAATGCAAACATATTATTGTATGCTTGGACAGAAGCAATTGATAGGCTTAGGGTAGTTTGAGTAGCGGTGAATCCTGACGGGTGCGCAGTAGGGCCAGAGTTTGTATATCCAGGAACATTTATATATAACAGAGAAAAACAGCAAAACTTTCACACCAAGGGTCGTACCGCCAAAAATCCCGAATATATAAATAGGTATTAGTAACAACAATGATCAAAATAATCATGGAGGGAATAGATTTTACATTGGTGATTTTACAACGGTATACAACGGTATAGGGAGATTCCCAAACAGCATTACCGTACAGCCATCACATTTAAGGAAAACACATTTATCATAACTTTTTTTGCAAAATCCGCTATAATTATCGTAAAAAGTATATTAGTACCTAGAACCATTGGTCTTTAAAAATATTTTAGTACAAAATTCGTGGAACGTAGTTTTAAAAACCTTAAATAATGCCCTCTTAATGAATAGCCTACTATACACAGTACTATAAGTATTAATTTCTGGTACTAAGTTGTGGTACCTTAAGTTTTAGAACATTTTTGTTTTAGTTGTGACACTATCCCAACAACGCGGCTACTCGTGGCAAAGCAAGAATGCAAAGTCCTGAAAGTATTGCAGACTTTCCACAGTTGTTGTTATGAAGAATGTGGGTAGGGTGGAGGGGATAGCGGTGACCGTAGTATTCGTTTTAGGGCCAAAGGTTTTGGTGACTGAAGCATGCGTAGTAGTTGCAGAGATTTTACATGAATTACAGGAACTTTTTTTATATAATAATAGGGTAAAATATACCAGTTATCAAGCTTTAACTACATAAACTTTACCAGAGTTAACCCGGATAAATCGGCTGTGATACGATTCACTTTTCCTTTTAATGTACAGAACTCTAACCATAGTTTTAGTTAAAGTTTGGAGAAAGAGGACGTAAGATTTAAGGTATATTGTGTATGTGGCTTTAGTATGCATACAAAGTTTGACCACAGATGTCGAACTAGAATAAGGCGAGTGTAAAGAGTTTGATTCAAGTAAAGCAGTGATTTGCTTGCTAAATAAATAGTTAAAATAGATCACTAAGTTTCGCACCTTCGCCTTGTCTTTACTGTGTAGACATGGCAATATCATCTCGGTTGTGACTAACGTCGGAATGCGTATATCGGTGCCTTTTTTTTTATATAGACAGAAGCGAGAAACGTCAAGTAAAGTAGCGTCATTACCTATTCATTTCCGGTATAGAATCACGCCGTCCCCAGCGGAACGTGAAATGAAGCCGAAATCGTAGCGTCCTTACTTAGCACGGTAACGGGCTTACGACCATCCTACACCCGATTCCACGTTCACCGTGCAGTACAGAGCGAACTAAAAAACATCAACTCCCATTCTATGCTCGGTCAGTTGACGCAACCCGCATGACAATAAACGTGATGTTTGCTGTAATGGTAGTAGCATGTCTATTCTCCCGTAAGATCTGTACTGCATTGTGAACGTGGAATAGTGTAGGCAAGCTGTTCGCAGTGTAGCCAAAAATGGTGCCAACAGCTTTTTACTCTCGGACACATGGGTGTTGGATGTTGCACATGTTGAGGATCAGCTTCGTGGGGGCAGAGGATGTGCTACATTTAAATAGTTCCATTCTCCCTTGAGCTCTGATGAGTATCGATGGTGAACTATTTTGGTACTAGATGCGCCGGAACTCTTTCTGTGTTTCGACACAACTCAAGAAAAGATGCCCTATCAATTTCTATTTTTGCAAGAAACCCCTTTGCCATGCAGACTTCATACTCGTTTCAATTTGCGCCTTGCAATTAATTCACAAACAAAACTTATAAATTGAAAATTTAAGTCCAATCGAGCTCCAATTCAAACGCAGAAGATTTGTTGGATCTTCGAACACAAAATATGATATCAACTTAAGAATATAGTTAATAACGTGTATGCCGATATTCAAATGCACACATTGAAAGTACAAATAGAGCTATTTTGCGTTTGGATTTTCTTAGTATTAATTCTGGTTAAGGATTTTATTTTATAAGTTACTAGTGCCAACTGCTCGCTTCGCTCACCAACCCTCGTGGCGACTGGGGGAGAAGCAAATGGAAACAGATTACAGTATTGTACACTCTGATATTTTCACTTAAATGGTGATCCATTAGGTCAGAGGCACTTGGGTCGAGGTAAGGTGGTGGTGGTGATGTCTCCTAGATTCTGACGTATACGCAGTAGGGACAGGTTTTTTGCGTGAATGACAGGATGTTTTTTTTTATAAAATAGAGCGATATAAACCTAACTTAAAACGCTGTTGGTTTGTTAAACAAAATTTACCTGATTCTAAATTTGACAAGTTGGTTGCTGTGGAAATAAACGTAAATGCTTTCAGTAAACGTGTTTTGGTTCAGTAAATGCCTAACCTAAAATTATGTTAAGTTTTTGATTCAGCTGTTTTATTTATAAAATGTATCAACAGATGTTTGAATTGAATTATAATACAATAAGCCTTTCTCGTTGATTTTTGTTTGTGTTTGTCCTTTTATTTTGTTTGCCTAACCTAAAAATGTTAGAATAATAATAATAATTAGAATAATAATCTAATTCTAAATTTGCTAAGTTAGTTACTATGGTAATTAATGTAAATACATTCAAAAAACATGTGTTGTTAAGCTTTTGATCCGAATCAGCTGTTTTATCTGTTACAGGGCTGGGAGTGAACCTCCGAATTTTCATTACCTTTGCGCTTTAAAATCAAAATTTGCTAAATTATTTCTTAGTGAGGGTCTATGTCCCCATAAGAATATATCTTCAAATTTTCGTATTTTTATCAAGTAATTTTTGCTGTAGCCTACGTTGATTCTATGTCGGCCAGTCAGGACAAATCCAATTATAAACGTATCCTATCGAATGGATATATCATGTTTCGCTTCAATAACACAATTTAAAATTGAGAAAATTTTCGAGTGCATTTTATTTCTACCAAAACTGGTTTTCATGCTTTTATTGTCATACATTTTCAAAGTGTTTACTTTAACTATATTCTTAAGTTATATCCCAAGTTTCGAATCTACGAGAAACGCTAATCCTTTATTACTTTATTTTGTTGTTTTTAACATCATATTTTCAGAACGAAGCCTACTGCGATGATTAAAGTATCAGTGGAGATAGTTTTTACCCAGTTTTGGCATAGAACTCAGTTTTCGTTAAATTAAAAAGTTTGTTAAAGTTTAAGCAAACAAAAATGTAAATATTGTGTACAAAGAAGCATTGCAAATTGTAAATACGTTTACATTAATTAAGTATGTTTGCTAGTTTGTGTACATATTTCGCTGAGTATTTAATTTCAGCAATCCAACAAAAGACATTTTGGGAGGAGTAAAGTGGATGTTTGAAAGTTTCGCACTGATTTACTGGTTGCATATCAAAGAAGCTTCGTAGCGAAATACAATTTCGGTTTAGTTTAGTTTTTTGGTAAAATTTGTATTTAAGTTTAAAACATTTGAATAACTCATTTTGTCGTGTTTTCGACTGTGCCCCAATTTAGGACTTCTGTCATATTCAAGTATTCAGCTTTGAGTTGTCCTTGGACCACCATACTGGATGCATCCAAAGCGCAAAAAGTGTTTTATTATGTACTCAGTGTATGTGTGTTTTTTTGTGTAATGTTTGACGACCTCGCAAGAGTGATAAGTGTCTGATGATGGAGTAAATCTCCGAAACGCGTAATACAAAAAAAGAGAAGAAAGTCACGTGACGGAAATAAAGTAAGTACAGTAATTAAGCTTAAAATTATATTACGTTGACTTGAATATCAAAGAAACATGAATCACAAATTTTCAGCCTCATAGGACAAACATTCTTATTTCTAGATAATGTCAAACTAACTAAATTGGTTTTCATAGTTAAAACGTCCAAGCTAAAATAGCATAATGACTGCACAATGTACTACTCGTTAAAAAAAAGTAAAAGCACACACAAAATCGGATTAAAAAGCGAGAATTTTGAGGACTAAATCTTCATGGACTAAATTATCTTCTGACGCAAATTTCAAATAAAAAAAACTTTTTTTAGAACATCTGGTTGCATACGACCTTACTTTAAAAACCAGCGAAGCGTTGATAATGTCTCCACAAAGTACAATGCATTAAAACTTTTTTTTAAAACCCACAAAATCAGGCGTCAAAGTGAGAATTGTTAGGACTAAACTTACATTGACTAAACAGTATCGGCTGACGCCTTTTTCAAATTAAAAAAAAAATTTCCTAGACACCTAGTTGCAATACGGCCTTACTTTGAAAATCAGCTAAATAAGAATACATTATTTGACAGGTTCTGACGTAGTTGTGCTATGTTAGTGGCCCTCTTGACATACGCCACGCGGCCTACTTGATTAGCAATGAATGAAGTAGTCTCGAGTTTCCCGGCACGCTCCCAGAATCTGTCAATTATTCATTGTACTTCCAATAGCTTGTCTGGGATAGTGTTTCATTTACTTAACATAACATCGAATTGAATCCAACTCCCATGACGCGATGAGGTGCCTAAACGTGTGGGATGGATTTATATAAAGGCAAGATCTTTTAATGAAAATACATGTTTAGAAAACTGAACCTACACCTACAGAAAGAAATAATTTATTTTCTTATTATTTGTTAATAATTTATTTTGAAAAACTTGGAACATTTTAGATTTCCGTAACTTAAATGAAAAAATTTTTAACGGAATCCTTTTAGGATCAATGCTTTGTCTGTGTGTTAAAGTTGATTTTCTCCAAAACGGATAAAGGTATCACAATTAAATTTTGCACAGTTAAAAAATATTCTAACCCTTATGTACGTTCCGATAGTCAGAATTGAAAAAAAAATTTGGGTTGGGGGGGATTCAGTTTGGTACCCTAAAAATAATGTTTTATTTATTCATTTCCTCAAAAAGTACATTTTATTTTGTATAGTAGTTACAATCAAAGGAAATCTTCTCAACATGGGAAGATTGTAGGACAGTGATTCCAGATACACTCCAATGAAGGGTCAACCACAAACATAGTATTTTGTAAAGGAGGACATAGAGTCTGGGCCTTTTCTGATTGACTCTCTGACACCCCCCCCCCCCCTAACCCCGTTTATGTTTGTACTTGGCGCTAAACTAATCTAACCTAGCTTAACCTAACCTAACAAATTTTTTAAGTGGCATATTTGGAATTATCATTATGTAAGTAAGCCTATAGCATCAAATTATATTCGGAGTGTTGGTCAGCTCAGTCTTCACTAACCACTGAGGAGCCAATGTGTATGACTGTCTGAGGACTCAGACAATTTGTCTGTAAACCAATGGGGAATGGTTCAGCTTGAATAAATACAAGAAGAAGGTTCATCATTAACTTTTTTTTTATTTAACGTTTCTACTCATAAAAAACACGTGGACATAATTGTCACTTCAAGACCCATAAGAATCTCAACGCATTTAACTAACGGAAATAACACTTCATGTCCAAATATTGGTCTGATTTGTGGAAAAGTAAACATTTTCAGGAAAGGAAAATAAAGAAAATTTCTGTAAAAAGCGCAACAACATTGTGTATTTTAGAGGGAGAATTTTAGTCCACCGCTGAGAAACCTAAAATTCGTGGGAAGAAAAAGGAATATTTTGGACAGACTTTTTTGTTGAATGTGAGAAAACCCCGAACAGCTATAATGACCTAGAAAACAAGAGTAGGCAATGCAGAAACACAGCAGGCCCTATCAGTAATCTGGGTATATTCACCCAGCATCGCCTGAATGGAATTCGTAGGGGAAATTTCTTACGGGTGTGATTTAATTTTTCATTTCCAAAAGGAGGTGCTTAATAAAATAAATTCTAACAAAGTGGCTGGTTTGACAAACCTATGTTTTAGCATAGAATGGCCGATGCGTAAACGAGAAACCACCATTTCTTCTAGCCAGCTTTGACAATTTGAAGATATCCGTGGACTGACTATTTTTTTCGCCGTGAATTATCTCTTACAATGTTATAAGCACTTTACTTTATACGAGTTACAGTATTGCAGATGTGGAGCAGCTTATAGCGCCGGTAAATCCATCGCTAGAAACTAGGTTCGAAACTACGCAATCTGTGTTAGAGGTTCCATCTGTAGCGGATTAGACGACGCCTTTAGCCTTTTGGCCAATCTGCTTTCCTCTTATGATAGCCGTACTAATTGTACGCACTCTGAAATAATAGTTTTAGTAAAACTTAATAATTCCTTAAGCACACTCTGTAAAAACAATAACTCTGAACCTACAACCGAATATTTCAATTTCTATATAAAACGCAAAGATTTGATAACTAACCCTGCTGAATATACTCTATCTACCAACCTGGAACCAATCATTTCTTATCACCTTTGATAAAAAATAAAACTGAATATAGCTGCTTCTCATCGACCTGCCATGGCATATTGTTTGATAAAACATGTAGGATGTAAACAAAATTGTATTTAAAAAGATTTTGTTTAATCTTGGGACGCGAACTGTATCTAACTGTGATTGTCTTAATGATTATGAATGAATTGTTTTGGTGAGTATGTAATAATAAATGAATATTTTTAAAACTGCCGCTTATGGTTTCGTTTTAAATGCCTTTATTTAAAGATATTAAAGAATATTTACCTCATTAGTCTGGTGGCCCGCTACCGGGAATGCATGAAAAAAAAATAGAAATCGACAAAGTATAGCGAATAACCTGTCACGGAATCACATAGGCCTTAAGAACTACTCTTACACCAGCTATGGAAATCTTATTGGATCTCTTCCCTCTGGACCTCCTAGACCTGGGGGAGGCAACAATGAAATTAAACTCAGGATGAAGTTGGTCAACACCTCTTGTAAAAAATGAACACACTTATAATTAAATAAATACCTTATTTATACAACTGCTCGCAGTCCAGTAAACGCTGTTTATTAATGGGTGACGACCGTTTCGCCTATTTTATTCAGGCATTGTCAAACCGAAACTTGTTAGGTTATAGCATTTAATTTAAATGCTCGTCAACTTTAAAATTACTCAAAACACACAACACAACACAATGTATTCAGTATCAACATTGCGATATATTTTAAATGTAGTTTTGTGTTTCAAAGTGTTGTGATGTACTGTATGTTAATGTGTCTCCAAGATATAATTTTGATTTTAAATTTGAAGCTATATTCTCTGCTCGGGGTCGAATAAATCTGAGAAATTGACAGGTCTGGTTTACGGACGTGTCCAAAACAGACTAGGGTTTAGGAGAAGGGATGTTTCTGCATAGAGGACCGTATATACAAAGAAGATGCTTCGTGTCACTGCGGATCTATTCTACGGGAACTCCTCCAGTGGGCCTGGAGCCGATGATAGAAACATCAAAAGGCTATGTGAAAGAAATGATACGAAATTTGTTTAAACTGAATACTTACACAGATAGAGAGACCTGGCGAGCAGTCAGTCAGGCTATGACTTAGTTGATGCCCTGGCTGGACATGTAAGCAGAACATTACTGGCAGGCTGGAAGTGAGGTTGTTGGTCGGTCTACTGACTGGACACATCTCTCTGAAGAGAAACCTCCACCTGGTGGGATTAGAGAACATCCCATTATCTGAAAGGTGTGGAGAGGAGAAGGAAACATCTTTCCGTGGCCTATGTGAATGTGATGCCCTTGAATTACTAAGCCACCAACCCTGACACCAACTACATACGAAATCAAAAAACCCAAAGCCTTCTTCCTTTTTGCAAGAATGGCAGGTTTGATGTAAACTGCTGCCTAGGCATGTTGCGCAGAGGACCTCATGGTTTAGGGGCGGTGTTTACTGGTAGCACGTTACACAACCCTACTCTTAATAATAAGGATACAAAACTCGAATGTAGTTTTTAAAATGTTCCTGAAAATATTACTTAATCTGTAATTCCCAAAATAATGTAGCTAAAATTTTAAGAAAAAATTAGTAGATGTAGGATTCATCTTTATTTGAAATTTATAACAGATCCAAAATTTTGCATTGGTGGTGCCAGAGATTTGACATTTCAAATTATTAAATAACTAAAGAACTCATACGAATCATAGTTGATTTTTATTTTTACAAACAATCCTTTTATTTGACTGACTAATACTTCATTTTTGTTTTGAGAATAATATCATCCACTTGACGTCCATTTTGTATACACTAATTACATTTTCACTTCAAGGTTTCCTCACTTTTGGTGAAATAAATGTTATAGCGTTATGTTGACTCGGGAGGGGACCATGCAGTCATAAAATGAAGTACATAGGATTTGTTGTTTTGTAGATTTTATTATTCTACATTCATTTCCGAGTATTTTGATACGTAATGCATGAATATTTGACTCACATCTTCATTAGAAAAAATATAAACTATTCTTTGTCGGTTGAGTGTTTGGTTATAATTTCAAAAGCTCATTCTCCTTAATTTAATTTGATAAATATACTGACACACATGCAGTACCTGAGACCATTATATTATAAATAAAACATATTTTCCAGGACCTATCCGACTGGAATTTGATCAAAAAATACCTGCACGAGTTAAATTTAAATGTAAGTGTTACAGAAACTAGCGGTATTGATGGAAGTAAGTGTGTAATATGCCTAAAACAAATTGACAATGAAAGAGTTTTAGATACCAACAAAGGAGCTTTAAAATGTGCAAAGAAGAAGAAATCGAAAAGTAAAGATGAGGAGGAAGAAAGTACTGTCCAGTATAGTACTGGAAGTTTTATTGTGATCGACAGAACTTGTTTGGATTTTTTGGTTCTACCGAAAAATCACATTATTTATACACAGGTACACTTTTCTAATAAACCTCTTGGAAACTCTATCAAGCTAATTTGTTTTATGTTATACATTAATCTATAACCTATAATGTTAATCTATTTTTGTTGATTAAAAATTCCGTGTCAACAAAATATTTCGCAGGCCCTATATTAAAACAAGTTTGAGGACTTAAAAAAAAACTTAGTGTACAAACTCGTTTATTTTAAAATTTTCTACAAAATATGTTATCAATCTTCAAAAATAATGTTATTAGAGTTTTTTATTGTAGGTACCTACCAGTTCTTGTTTTTAACATTTAAACGTTTAAACGTTTCGATCTGCTAGTTTTGTATAAATAATAGAATTTCCTCTAATTCTAGTGTTTTCTCCCCCAAAATTTCTTTCAAAAATAGAGCAATGGGATGGATTTATTAGTAAATTTTTAGGAACTTTTAAGAAAACTTCAAATCACAAATTTTCAAAAAAATGTTTTATATATCCTTAAATCAAGTTTTAAACGATAATATCTTAAACTATTTATTTTTGGGTATCTAACTACCCCCTCCCACCAAGTTGTTATAAAAATCAGAATCAGACAACATTTAATTTTGGGGTACCAAATTCCTCCGAAAGTCGTTTTAAACAACAGTATCATAACACATCATTTTTTCTGAACCGAATGTCCCCTCACTCAAGGTTTTTGTACAATTTCTCCCACTCATAAGCCCGAGTACAATTTGACAGCTATATTATTCAAAAGGTAATTAAATTTACTGCCGTCCTGTCCAAAGGTATTTCAGGTACAGTTCCCGGAATAAGGAACAAAATTCATAGGAACTCCCAGTATTTAATACTAGCTATACCCGGATAAGAGAACTCAGCTATAGTAATGCGGCAGTACTGCTTACTTTTTTTTTTGTACAGAATTTCCAATTTCCTCTAAAGACGTTTTAAGCGACAGAATCATAAAACATATATTTTAGGGGTACCGAATTCCCCCTCCCTAGTTGTCATAAACAAATTATTTTTGGAGTACTGGATTCCCCTTCCATAACCTTATAGTAAAATGTTTCTTATAATTGGAACATACGAAGGTTGTTGCACCTTTTTCCTTTCTGGAGAAGATAGATTCTGTGATAGACAGACAGAGAAACGAGTGATCCTGTAAGAATTTTGTTTTTCGTTTTAAGTTACGGAACCCTAAAATTAAACAATTGTGGATTTAATAGAACTACTAAAAATTTTAAACTATAAAAAGGTGCATAGAGGTAAAATGTCTCTGGACATAGATTATTTTAAACTGACAATACTGGGCTACGACATACATATTTATAAAAAATGATTTCAGGATTTTCCTTGCTCATTAATTCAACAACCGTTCTTCTACAAAATCCTACCAATATATTCACAATTTAAAACCTTATTTTTCTCGGATAAAAATTTACAATTATACTCAAGGAAGGTAAAATGAAAAACACAAAACCGAATCAAAGTTAAAGATGCACAGTATAATAACGCCTTAAAGACGTAATATGACTTTAAATAAATAAAAGCACGTTAATCAACTGAAATGAAATCAGTTTAACGCCGAGGGCATAGTTTGCCTATCATCGAAATCGTCTCTTTTTACATCCATAAATGAATTCCGTTTTCCCCTTCAGTAAGCTTATCTTAATTAATTACGTTGCAACCCCTACTTCTACCCCTACTACCCGAGTTCTCTTTATTCCGTGGTTATACCCCCTGCATCATTACCTTGCTTCGTTGGAGACCTAATCCATGTACTTCGCCAAATTGGACAAGGCCCGTTACAAATACCCTAAACAATATAGGTCGCCGTTTCCATTTTAGTTTAGATATTGATTATACACGCTTTGATAACTTAATAACTTGAAATAGAAACCCTTCTTTTGATTTAATAAATCTGACGTAATTAAAAATTTAGTTAACAGATTCGAAT
>JAGFPH010000478.1:185432-199014 GCA_018207615.1 Philaenus spumarius
GGTAAAATGAGAAAAGGAAAGCAGTAAGCCAATTTTAATGTAATAAGAGAAAATGAGGAAAGCACCACATTGAATAGGCTACTATATTTTCTTTTAAAAGTTTAATTTATATTTTTTTTTAACTCATATTTTCATTCCACAAGTAATCACGAGTAAATGTGATTAATTGTAGCGGAAAAGTTCTTCATTTAAATTTTAATCTCCTAATATATATTGTTTCAAAGAATATTATTAGTTTATCATTACATAGTTACTCGTACATATATTTACTTAATATTGGCGACCTATTTATATATCATTCTTTTTTTTAAGAGCTTTCTTGGCGTTCTTTTTTTAACGAGAAGTGTTTTTTGGGGAGATATCATAATTTTTTGTTAAATAATACAAATATAATAATTATGAAACAAAGGTATTGTTTTATTTTATATGAGGTTGGTAAACTTTTAAATCAAATTTTAAGTATAGTTTATAAACAGGTTTTGATTAATTGTAATTTTTTATGAAAATAAATTTGTTAATTTGTTTTAAGTCTCATTGACCGGAACGGCTTCTAAGGCGGCATTTTTGTGCCGAAAATAATTTTTCTTTTGAAATTACTTCCGACATATATTTACACATAAATATATTCAAGCATATTTGATAATTAAATTTTATGTCGCTTCAAAATTACACCTTCCTAGGTATATCCCTATATATTTTGTGAATGGACACTGAAATTGCTTATTATTATACTATAATATTACTTTTCCTAGATATAATAAATGTGATAACATACGAAACACGTTAAACAAGAAACATGTATTATTTATTTATCAATTATATTAGCACATTAAAGAAACATTTTCACCATGATAATGTAATAATAATAATATTGATTATAATAAAACTTTGGCTCACATTTATTTTACTTTTGAATTACACTGCTGTTAATTAGTTCTTTAAAATTCATTAGTTCTTTTTCTCAAATATTATGATATATATATCTTTAGCTGAAGGAGGCCACCTATCTTGTAATATGTTGTTGTCGCCAGCACGATAAAACTGATTTTGATATTTTATTATGCTGGTATAGTGCCCAGAAGATATAGTTTCTCCATGATAAAAATTGCACTTTCGAGTATGTAGGAGCTTTCACTGATTTTGACAACATTTGATGGGAGAGAATTAAGTTTAAAATTTTTGATTTTTCCTATATTGGTCCATAGTTTCAAACTAAATATAAGAAATTGGCTAGCAGTTTTGATTTAAATTTTTTGCAGTTGTGTTCCAACAGATGAACATGATGGACAAGTTGTATTATCCAAGTTGTCCCAATCTTGAAGATTCAGCAGATCTGATACAGTTGCTTTGTTGGTGTTAATGGACAGCGGCAAATACGAATGCATCTCATCTTGTCGCCGAAATTCATAAAGACATCTTGAGCATTTTACCAGCGTGCTTAAAATCACCTCAAAATGTTTAATTAAAATATCATATTTACAAATTAAGTTTGATCAAAATTCGCTTGCATCTTGTTGCTGGTCTAAAGTAAACGGGACACCAAGTTGATCACGCAAGTCTTTACAATTCAGTAGGCCTACATTTGAGAAGTAACCAGCTGCCAATATCTTTATAGGAGGATTTCCGTCTAGTTCAAGCAATTCTAGAATAATGGGCCTGCATATGAAAAGTGCCTGCAAGGTTGCATTTGCATAGCACGAAACTCCATCACCATTACTGAATCCCGAAATTGGGATGTAGTCATTATTTTATTTGAAGCATGATCTCTTAATCCTTAAAATATTTGATTTTGCCCTCCTTCCATACAATATCTTTGCGTGAAGTAAACCTATTTTGATGGACCGATATGTGTGGCAAATCTTTCCGGTATTCGCTCTGCAGTCTATTATATTCAACAATTCAAGCTTTAGCAGCTTTACAATTAGATAAGTCAAAATTTATCAGCTGGAGACCAGCCAATGTTGTTACTCTTGAAAGAGGTACATATGTTTGACCGGGAGCAAAGATAGATTTGCCAATATCTGAAATAGCTGAATTGATTGAAATTCCTTGACATTTATGCACTGTAATGGCATATGCAACTGTTAAAGGGAATTGCTTATGAAAAATAAAGACTTTTATAAATAGCTCAAATTTTGACTGTGTCCTTTCAACATCATAACACCTGTTTCCAAACATTTCTTGAACAAATTCTAATTTACCTTCAGTGTCATATTTAAAATTTTGCGCTATTCCAAGAGAACCATTAACTAAACCAGTCGTAACATTAAAATTTCTATTTAGCATTACTCTGCAGTTTTTTTTTTAAACGGCTGATCAACATCGTAAAGACATAATTTACTTACAATGATTGTGCACTTCTATTTCTTTAGACGTATTACGTTTTTGTTCACTGATTCCTGTTTAGGCATTCTTCTTTCTAATTCCAAACAGATATACACACACACACACGAAGGTACTTCCATATTTTTCATTAATATTTTTTCCATATATTTGCATAATTTTTATATTTTGAGTTTTTTTACTAATTAATAATAATAATAATTTGTACTATAATGTAGTACTAAATAATTATATTAATATTTAATTGTATTGTTAGTGGGATTTCAAGAAATTATAACATTAAAGTAGGTACTTACCAATACACAAATCATATTTTCCAGGATTAAATAAGATAAAAATGTAATTATTAAAAATTGTCAGTTACAATTTGATAAACAATGCTCTGTTAAAAAGTTAAAAACAAAATCAACTCCTGTAATTAATTACGAGCCTAGGTAGGCCTACATCCGAGAGTAACAAAATATTATAACAGCTGATGTCACCCATCATCTGTAATACCTAAACAAAATCTAGCCTAGATTATACTTTGAGGTTATGTTTACAATCAAAACAAACTTCTTGTAATGTCTGAATGTTAATTGTATTTTGTATATAACCTAATGTAGGCTATAATAATATGTTATATAATTGCAATTGACAATATAAAATGCATACAACCTTTTATTATCAATATAATATTAACGTTTACCAAATTTAAAGAAGAAATACCTATTCGTTTAGCTTCGGAAACATTCGTACATCTTCGTATGTAACATTTACAAAATCATATGGCTAATATACTCAGTCTAATGTACCAATCTAACTTACATAGGAAATACTATTTCTGCGATATTTTGAGTTTCGTTGCAGCTACCTTTATTTTTCTTGTACGTTATTCATCTGCATTGAAAGGAGATGTGTTTAAAGCTATCACCGAGCTCTCTACTCAAAAAGGCGAGGTAGTTATTGGGTCTGACAGAATAAGCGGGAAATATGAAAAAAACTATGAATAATTTTTTGATGATTATCTACTGTTTTTAATGGCTCGAAAAGGGGGTTTAGCTTGACCTAGATAGTTGAATGAAAGATCAAATCACCTAATTTTACAACAAATAATTTGATTTTAAACTAAAATTTACCATTTTAAATTTTTAAAATGGTATTTTTAAGTGGTCAATAACATGGTAGCTATGTTTTCCGTATGTTATACACGGCCGTTTTTTTTCTTGGCGTTCCGCAAAACGGCCGTTTTGCTTGATATAGTCTTGTTTAAAAGAAAGGAAATAATTTATTGTCAAAACCTGTAATTATTATTGGATTTTGTAAGGAAAATTATTTTATTTTGTAATTGCTGTTTTAACTGTGTATGTCATCAATGTTTTATTTATTTATTATTTATAAGATGTTATTGTTTTCTAATGGCAACTCCTCTGACGGTTACCTAACCAGGAGTATTGTCGGCTATTTTTCAAGTCATGTAGGCCTATATCAAAATTAAATAAAGGCATATTATTATTATACTATCTTAACAGCCCACAAATTAGTACATTTTTATTTTGTAGGAAATTTTATCCTCTATTACACAATATAGATTAGAAACACCTATTTTGCAATTATTAAATTTTTATAAATTAGTTGAATACGTAAAGCTAATGTTTTGCAAAAATTGTCAAGATGTAGACTACTATTTCCCGCACCAAAACATTTTTTATTTAAAGTTATATTTTTATAGTTCCTTATAAAGAATTATTGTTGCTGCATTTAGTATATTTTGGATTTATTATCAGTTTTGTTTTTTATTTTTCCAAAGACCCGACTTTTGAATTTTCCCTATGTAGTTTTTTCCATTTGAAACGCAAAAACTTTTATGGACAAATATAGCCTAAAAAAATCAACTACATACAAATGTTCTCTGTGTTTTCTTGAACAAAAAAATATATAGGCCCTAATAGTGCACATTTTATTCAAATGGAATACATTCTATGGGTTGTAAATAAAAGTGGCCACGAGTAGTAAAGTGCCTACCACTATAGGAAAATGCGACTGCCACCTCGGGGGCGGAACCCAAATGAGTTTATATTACCACGATTAGAATAAAATATCCTCATTAAAATTATTGCCAAAAACTGATAATTCGTATTAATTACGCACACCATAAAATAAATTGGTAGAATGTAATGTATGACCAACAAATTGCCGCCTAAACTACCGACTGCCTCCCAAGTCCTCCAGGCGGACAGGACGGCTCAACTTACTCCTTAATCCTCCGAGGCTAGACAAGACTGTTGAACACCTTCCTGACATCGGACACATTTTGTAATGACAGCCAGAAATACCAAACTAGATTTTCAGCTTGAAATCGTAAGCAAGAAGACAACTGTGGATGACAGGACCGGTTTTGATACAGTTCGTCAAACCCGATCCTTTTATTGACTCGGTGCTGAATTCTTTTCACGCTTAGTGATTTCTTTATAAAATTCCCAATTTAAGGGCTAAATTTAATAAGAATATTCAATGATTCTCGGTCGGACTAGGTTGATTTAGGTGATCCTGCCTAAAAAAAAACTGTTTTCGACTCCAACTGTTTATTTTGCGGGAGTTTTATTTTACGAATACAGTTCCTTCGAGAAAATTTATATAAAATATATACATAGTTTGAGTCGAAACATCCAGCATAATTTGTAAAGGGATAGGGATCTAAAAAATGAACAAAAATGTTCATGTGAACATATGTCAGGGAACGCTTCGTTTTCCATCTGTCAGCCCTTTTTTTAGGTATTGACAATTTTTAGAAATTATTAAGATAGTTTAGTGTTGGTCTACCCATTGTTTATTCTATTTTTATCAGTAAAACGGAGACAATAATTTTATAAGTGAGAGAAAATATTCATATTTTTTAATGACAAACAAAATAGATTTTTATTGTTTTTACATTGAAAAATAAATAAGATATCGTTAGAAAAGCAAAAAATTTATAATTGTCAAGAACACACAAGATTTTATAACAAGCTTATACCTTATTAAATCAATAACTCAGCTGGTACAATGGCATGTAACAATAAGTTCTTATTTTCATTAGTTTTTCTATGACTTTACTGCAGTTGAATTTGTTTCTAAATTAAGTTTGCTTTATTAATTATCTTTTAATAATGCCTTTGTATAGTTTTGAGGAATATGCATTTTGTAAATGGTAGGCCTACTGCGTAAGGAAATATTGTTGTGGCGAGAAGAATTTACTTGGGGACAGTTAACTACCAGAAGAGAGTCCCTGATCGTAAAACTTTTCAGATAGTTCACCAACGTTAAAAAGAGACTGGAAAGTTAGTAAATACCACCAAAGAAATCTTACTAATTTCTAAAGTTAAAATTTAAAAAAAATAAGATAAATAATGACCGACAGACAGAAAACGAAGGACCTACGTTCATATGAAGTTCAACCTCATCTTCCGAAGTTATGCCGGTTTCGCATCTAAACGGTATCTCAATCCATAACAGTAACATAAATAACTAATGAGCTTGACTTGTGAGAAAGTAACTTAGATAAAATAAAACCTGAACACAAATAGTTATAGTTTGGTTACTGTAGCCCTTGCATCGCTGAGGATGGCGACATTGTCGTTGAAACGCGTTTGAGGTTAGTAAACGTATTTATTGTGAGATTTTGTGTTCAGGTTTTATTTTATCTACATAACAGTAACTCTAGAATGGGAATAGCCCATGGGGGTTAGATTATGATATGTTAGCCCTCCAGCCCCCATCCATGGAAAAGATATTGATTTGGAACTGCAGGGTTTGGTTCGGAAATATGGGTGTCAAAAAAGTGAACCACACCATTTGAATTCTTATGGAAGCCGGTGAAGCCGCTGGGAATCGAGTGCCGAAGTGGCCGAGACTGGCCAGAATGATCCTGAATGTTCTAGAATGTTGGCGAGCTATAGACTGTCATAGAATGCTTCAGATGTTTCTGGTCGTCCTGTTCCAGAACGTTCTAGAAACAGGAAACGGCATATGAAGCTAGATGACTAAATTACTATTAATTTATATCAGGAGCGAGAAAACGTATGCATTCGATTGTTTGCGTCTAAGACTGCACTTACATTGGATGTAGTGCGACCGTCGAAAGATGTCGTTAGAAAACCCAAGATACAGATTGTAATGTAAGTTCCTACAGTGGAAAGGGAAGCCCGATACGACGATGACCGACCAATCAAGCATGTTTGTTTCCAGTACCGTTTTTCAACACGTCAGCTCACGATTTTAAGGAAAATTGACAAAGAAATATTAATAAAAATTGTTAGAAATGAGCCTCGCCTGTGGGACCAACGGGTTAAAGCGTACCACAACCGAGAAGTGAAACCTTACATAACTGTGAAAAAAGGTAAATAAATAATTGTGTTCACTTGCCTTATTGTGATACTATCTAAGTTTTTTCTAAGCTGATACATACCTGAAGTTAGATTAGCCAGATAAATCGTTCTGTATGCCTTTAATAATATAATCAAAGGTGTCGACAGCCATACAGTGGTAGTCCTTGAATTTGTCTGGCTGATTTCATAAAGAAGAGTAAGTGAATGAATGAATGAATATTTTATTGCTCCTTATATTATGTATATTACATTTGCACAAACAAAATCGTAATTATGTATTTGTGCACAAAAAGTTCAACAAAAAAAAAAACTGCCCTGCACATCTTTATTAAACTGATGCAGAGATCGTTCTTCTCCAGCTGAAGAAATCACAGAAAATTATACCTCAGCAACCCAACTGTGACTGTTTCCCGATAGGTCGTGAGAAATACGTGAATGAAAGTGCAGCCTAAGGTATAAAATATTGGTCATTAGGTAAAATGTACTTATAGACGTTAAATTCACCTAAAAAAAACTGGCGAAACTGCATCTCGTGGTTTTTACTCTTACTGGCGCATAGGTGATCATGTATGTAACCCTAAATGGGAAACATAATTTGGTTTGGACTAAACCACTATACGTTTTTGACCCATTGAACCTTTAATATTTACTCGATATTTCTTTCATTTATTTATATCTGCCTGAGGGCACCCCTGATAGTAAATAATAAAAATTATCGAAAACAAGTAAGACGGAATTTAAAAAAGTATTGAATTTTGATCATAGAAATAAAAAATTCGACAATTTACAAAATTTATAAAAAACATAAACATTTAATTATTATTAAATAGATTTATTTAATGCTATGAGGACTAAACAAGAGAAAAGGGTGCAAAGATTGAATTAAAGGGATTAAATAATTATAACCAAGCATGGTTGTTTAAGATTAGGTTATATTGAATCAGGACCAATATGGATATTATTTTGACTTGAAACGTATTAACTTACGAGTATAGAGAAGTTATTATAAAGAAATCATTTAGGGCATTATGACGTACAACGTACTTCATTGCATTTCTATTCCGTATTAATTCTATTCGAATTCTATACATCCATTGGGTTTTTTACTTAAATATTGAAGTAAAATGTTACAAAATATTCAAAAGCACGAGAACAGTTAATTAGTCAAACTGTGTCGGCTGGCGAGTCCACCACTGTTTGCTTTACTTACGCCCTCTTGCTACAAAAAGTTATGCAAAATTTTAACTTAGTATATCAATCCGTTTTTTGTGATGAAAAATAAAAAAGTGCAAACACAAAATGGCTGCTGTGCCGAAAACTAGGCACTTTCGGACATTTTAATAAAGATATGGTGAATATTCTGTGGGCCAGAAACAATACCTGTAGTTCTGATACACTCAGTACAATGAAAATAAGCCATGAAGTTATGTTATTTTATGTATAAACTGGACCTACGCTCACTTGGCTCATTAACCCCAGTGGCAACATAATGCAAACAATTATTGCTTATTCTGATATTTTCACGGAGATTATAATTGATTAGGACAGAGGCTCTTGAAAGGAGAGGTAGGGTGGTTGGGGTAGCGGTGACCTGGGTCCTGACACATGCGCAGTAGGGCCAGGGTTCTTCTTTTGTAATAGATACACTACAACGTTGATTCAACTATCGGTTTCTCCAGGTGCACTCCTCAAAAGCAAAAATGGCATTTCAGGTGTAGCACTGCAATTACAAATAATTTACCAAAACAAAACTGTATAAATATTATAATAAAGTTATTTCATTCATATAATTTGTTGTGTTGGTTAACTTGTTCTTTATATAGTTTCGTCATGTATGTCTGTGTGTCACAGTTTAAGAACTGTTAAGTACCAAAACCTATAATCCAAAACAAAACCCATGAGTGCATTTTTGGTAGATATCGTCAAAGGTATGTTAAATTTCGATCGTATTGGATCGTAAGGAATCATTCCTTATGGTGGTAGCGCATTAGAAGGATCTTCACTTCAAACGAAATGCAGCACATACACATGAAGAAGATTTACAAATTATTATGAAACACTAAATAGTAGAAGGAAATTTGCCTATTATTGTTCGGACATAATACATTTAATTTCACAAATTAATTATTTCTTGGAAAGATTGGGAATAGTTCCTTATTATTATGCAAACGAGTCTGGGTAGGACAGCTAGTTCTACATAAGGATTCTTTCAAGTGATTGTCAGGGCCAGTTTTTCCGACATTTGTTAAGACTATTCTTCACTCTTCAGAAAACTCCGAGTGTACAGTGTGGTTTTAATCAAATTGTTCCCAGTACAGTCAGCGACCTTGTGGTGACTCGGAGACATTGACGGACTAAAAACATAACTCAAAGCGCCTGCATGTATCGTACCCCTACTGGATGGTAAAGCGACAACACGACGGTGCAATAAAACTGCCAAGGGTCATCGGTTTACCTGGTTTGCAGGGCTACGACAACACGACGGTGGTGCAGCTGCGAGTGGGCTCCGTCGTGATGTCGTAGTCTGCACGGCTTGACCGGGGTAAATCTTGATGAGGGTTTGACAGCCAGTGGTGATAATATTTAGCCCGTACCCCTGCGTACTCAGCAAATTTACAATGCATATACATGCAAAATACATGCAATGTTCTCATGCAAAATACTGTGACTAAACAGTTTAGGTAAGTCCTTTAGTTTTTTTTTAATTCTAATTATATAAAGTGATGATACGACGAAATATTATAATTATACAAATATTATAATCATACTGTTATCGGAAAAATACTGTGATTAAACAGTTTAGGTAAGTCCTCTAGTTTTTTTTTATTCTAATTATATAAAGTGATAATACGACGAAATATTATAATTATACAAATATTATAATCATACTGTTATCGGCAAAATATGTGAAGTGACTTTAAAGGGGTAAATATTGTCTAGCTATGAACCAATACAAAGAGAAGGAATTGTGGGTAAAATTTTGTAGGTTGGCTAGTAGCTACACAGCTGGCTTGGATCGCAACCTGCGAGATAGTTGAAACTGTATTCCTAATCTCCTGTGTTTTGGATTCTATTTATACACGAATAATCAGGGATCAACTTTAAATTATTAAGAAGGCTTTATATTTTTTACTTAATTAAACCTTTTGTTAAAAGGAGTTGTAGTCGATTTCTTCCAATTATGAGATATAAGACAAAAGCACATAGCCTTTGAAAACAGTTTAAGATGTTTTACAACTTTTTAAGTTGAAACGAAATATATGTTTTTTCTGTTCTACGCAAGGTGAACATTTTTTAACATACTAAACTATTTTTTCTGTTTGTTCTACCTTTGTTAGAGTTAAAGTATCGTTAGATCAGATGTTGATTTAACAACTATTTCAAATAGTAATATTTAACCATTCGTTAGTGCCAGTAGCCTTTGGCATGGATCCGTGTGATTTTGACACTGAGTTATGTTTGAAATATTTATAAAAAATGAACGAGAACATGAAGTCAAGAAAGAAAAAAAATTATGAAATATGCAACTTCCCAGGAGTGATGGTGCATTACAGCATCATAAAATATTTATTTTTTGAAGTTACAATCATTGGCTCTCCAAAATGCATATTATATTAAAATATGTTTTATAATCCGTCGTAACGCTCTACCGACTGAGCCTCCCTGATCGTTCCAGATATTGGTATAACAGTTATCTCACTTGTTATACTGCAATTATTGAACTAATAGATTGAATACCTCGTGTATACGACATTGAAAACAATCTTAATTCTTTTTTTGCCGCTTACAGTGGTGTTATTATTTATTATTATTTTTAATTTTCCGCTTACACACTTCCTCAGCAAGGGTTAATTAAATTAAATTACAAGTGAAAAAACATGGACCAAGACCGGGATTTGAACCCGGGACCTTTTCGATTCCGTCGGACCGTTTACAGTTATTGGAACATACTTGGTTTAACGTGCTTCATAACTGTGGCCGATTCCATTACAAGATATTTATCCGTTCTTGAAAAAAATCTATTGTGACAGACTGACAGACAAACAAGTGTCCTATAAGTACGATAAACTGAAAATGAGCGATTTATTAATGAACCCAAATGAAAAGCAGGTGATGGGATTAATACACAAACATAAACTCGTTTCAAATTAGCGTCTATCTAGAGGCAGTTAGCAGTAATATATTATACTAGATTACGTCAAAGACGGAGTACAATTATTGGCTTTAAATGTAAAACAGATAAAAATATGATTCAGCAGCTGTTGAAGATTTAACGATATGGTGCCCATAAGGTGGTGGCTAACCAGCCAGAAATACACTCAATATCATATTCAAATCGTTTCCAAATTGTCTAAATATATTGAATTGAGTATGTCAAGCTCTGTTAGTTATTGTTTAATATACTTCCACCAGAGCATCCTATTCGAAGTGGTAAAGCGACAACACGACTGTGCAATAAAACTGCCAAGGGTCATCGGTTTACCTGGTTTGCAGGGCTACGACATCACGACGGTGGTGCAGCTGCGAGTGGGCTCAGTCGTGATGTCGTAGTCTGCACGGCTTGACCGGGGTAAATCTTGATGAGGGTTTGACAGCCAGTGGTGATAATATTTAGCCCGTACCCCTGCGTACTCAGCAAATTTACAATGCATATACATGCAAAATACATGCAATGTTCTCATGCAAAATACTGTAACTAAACAGTTTAGGTAAGTCCTTTAGTTTTTTTTTTATTCTAATTATATAAAGTGATAATACGACGAAATATTATAATTATACAAATATTTTAATCATACTGTTATCGGCAACATACTGTGATTAAACAGTTTAGGTAAGTCCTCTAGTTTTTTTTTTTATTCTAATTATATAAAGTGATAATACGACGAAATATTATAATTATACAAATATTATAATCATACTGTTATCGGCAACATACTGTGATTAAACAGTTTAGGTAAGTCCTCTAGTTTTTTTTTTATTCTAATTATATAAAGTGATAATACGACGAAATATTATAATTATACAAATATTATAATCATACTGTTATCGGCAAAATATGTGAAGTGACTTTAAAGGGGTAAATATTGTCTAACTATGAACTCAGTTCTGGTATGGATAAAGTTTTCTTCAAGACAGCCTCGCAGGTAGACGCGGAGGGATTAGGGGCTGGGACCTCGCGCAGACTACGACAATACGACTGAGTCGCTAATGAGATTCGGCAACGTCGTGATGTCGTAGCCCTGCAAATATTTTTATTGCCCCCCAAGGGTTCCAGGTAGCATTCAGTCCTGTTGTCATACAACCATTCGAAGTCTAGAAAATAGCAAAAAGGCAAATAATACAGTTATTCAACTCTGACAAAACAAGGTTGTTTTTAAGGTCGAAAAAATAGTTCAGTTACCATCGTCTGAAAAAACAAAACAAATTCCTACAAACTTATGTCTGAAAACATTTCCACCAATCCGCCATTTTGTTTTTTACTCTAGAACTGCTTAGCGATTCAGTAAAAATTTGGCACGTTACACATCAATGTAAATATCTAACTTGAAAAAAGTAATCAACTTGTAATCAATTGATGCGTGCCGTGCACAATTCCAACATACTCGGTTAAGCCGTTCCAAAGACATAAATTATTCAGTAAAACAAACAAATGGTGGATAGCTGGTAAAAGAAGCGTTTCCGGACATATGTTTGTAGGAAGTTTTTTCTTTATTTTGACCCTTATGACCATCCTCTGAATTAACTCTGCGCCCGTAATTCCTTCCCTCTGTTGCTATAAGAAGCAGATGGGGCATCGGAAATACCTGGTGTGGAGAAGAAAACTTACTGGTGAAGCTTGTTTGGAGCACTATGTAATACAAATGGAAAAGTACAGATAGTCTACCGGGATAGATCTGTTGGTCTTGGACAAAGCCGATACTGCCTATTATGACCAGGTCAGGAACAACAATCAACTTGTTGCACACAACTAATGTATATATGAAACTTATGGTCATTAACGCTGCACTTGTGAGTTATACCACAATTTCTGTGTTGTAACTAACTCAAAGGTTGTTAAAGAATTATCAAACTTTCCTAATTTCTGAGTTACTTAACCATCCGGGAAAGTTGTCAAAACGATAAGTACAATTTCAATGCGTACCCCATTACTGAAGCGTCTCTGGAAACGTTTTGCACCCTGAATAATTCAATAAACAGCTAGCTGTCCGGCCAACGGTAGAAGGGAAATGCTTGCAAGCCTCAACAAGTCTATCGAGGAGTCTCTCTGGCGTGGTCACTTTTGCTGTAGGTGTTCAAACAGGAAAATTAAACATAAATCAAACGAATTTTCATCTCCAGTTAAGCTCTTTCTGTTAATATCATAAGTAAACATACGAGATTACACTATGAATCCTTGAACGGCTTTAGAGGAGCATTGGTATTTTCATTGAAAAGTAGATATTACTGGATAATAGACACGCTGTCATAAACGGACACCTTGGATAATGACCCGGAAATTCGCATGAAGTAAGCCTAGAGGTATTTACTTCAAACAAAAGTATTACTATTTTTAATTGCTTGGATTTTATAGTATTTAAACTATATCCAATTAAAAATTATTAAAGGTTGGGCAAACCTTTATACTTTAGAAGAGGACCATATCACGCGAGTGGATTTAGGTGGCATTTTGGATTTGGTTATTACATAATTTCGGGAATCGGGAGTTACTAAAACAAATTATTTCTGCATTTTGGTTCACTAATTGCGTTTCCATGAAAAATTATTCCGCAAACAGTGAAAACTAAGGTGTTATGACTCCCACATGTTCAACTGTTTGATGAAAAGTGTTTGCAACTCTTTAGTTTGACCACACATTATCATATGATAAATCAAATGCAATCTTTCTGAAACTA
>JAGFPH010000478.1:208716-228082 GCA_018207615.1 Philaenus spumarius
AAAGTCAACGTCAGTAGCCTGATACTCTATCCAGGAAAAGCTTTGTTCTTGCTTACATGCAAGAATTGTTAACTATTTTTACATGTCGCACACGTCCAAAAAATTTGTATACATGTGTAAAACATTTGTATAGCAGAGTATATAGTTTTCTTGTAAATAGTTGCTGGGGGGTGAATCGGATTTTACCGTCACGCGTTTCACTATGCATTTTGTGAAACGCTCCTAAAGTGAAACGCTCCTAATGTGAAACGCTACTAAAGTGAAACGCTCTATTCCATCTGTTTGAAAATGTTTTGGTGTTGCCGAGATTCGAAACAGCAGAGTCCATCACCATAGACTATCGCCTAAGCCGGTTAGGCCACAATCGCATTGCCAATTTAGTATATTTGAGTTGGGTATGTAAGTGTAACAGATTGTCCTACGCCATAGGCTTAATCTTTTAATGTTAATACAATGTATAGTTTAATAAGTAATACCTCTGAAATGGACATAGTGCTTCCTCATTTGGTAATTTGAGTTAAAGAATAAACATTGTTCTTCCTCATTTTGTAAGTAGTGCTAACAAATGAACATTGACTTCCTCATTTCGTAAGTTGTGTTAATTAAAAATTTTACACTTTTCCCGTGTGGTCTTAAGCACGCAATTACATTTCTTTCTATTTAACGTACTTACTAAAACTAAATAAGGATTGGGATACTGATTCGTACTAAGTATGCGGACCTTATTATACTGGAACACCACCATAGCCCATCAATAATTAAGAAACACAGTTTCATCACATCTAGAAAAACAAATACCACGATAAACCAAATAATTTTCGGGGACTTTTCCCGTACTCTTAATTAGACTAAAAAGCTCTTCGACGTTAGCAATGACTACATATCATGTAGTCATTGACGTTAGATAACGGAACCCTTACAGCTGCATCTTGTCTACCCGTCCGTGTGTTAGTGTCTTGTGGTTTACTTTAGTAGCAAACTGTTCTCTTCCTTTTTAATTATTTATTTTTAACAATATTAAACATTTTTACAATACCAATTGTGAGTTTTAAGTCCTTAAAAAAATATTATACAACAGACATCCTAGGCCTATACATTTTTTACCACAGATATTGCTCTATAACCTTACTCGTAAGTATTAAAACCGAAAACACCCTGACAACCAGTTTATAATTTTGGACTAAATGCTCTTATTGAAAATATATTAAAAATTTCCGAGATGCGCAGAACTTAAAATCTATTTGACATTAATTTGTCATCCTATGCCTGCAATTATAGAAATACGGAACTAGATATACAAGTACGTTGAAAAGGTTGCCTACAGGAAACGGCGCTAGAGGCAAGGGTTAGTTGATATTTAAACAGTGGAGCGCTACGTTCCTTCAATTCAGGCCTCTTTGTTAAATAATTTAACACAAATCATCGTACAATAGTTAATAATCAACTGCAGACAGAAATATAACAATAATAAAATTACAGCATAATACGTTGTGTAGGCCTAATACTGCACATCAAAATCATTTTTAAGAGCAAAAACTTTTTACGAAATCTGTAACGATTAGAAAGAAAATGTTTCCAATAATATCAAAACAAGCCTAGATCTTCCTTATCGTTCCGTAAACACATCTTATAATGACTAGGATCCTATGATGACAATAGCATAATTAAAATCTCATCAAGTCTATAATGATTTCTTACCTTATTGTTTTTTGTTTTTTTAATTAAAGGTGATTTATTGGCAACGTGTACGAGCATCCAACCCATTTCCCCTCAATCTAACAAAATAAGTATTTATAGGTCGACAGCACATTTATAATTAGTTAGACAATGTACGTAGGCTATCTAATTTTATCCAGAGGCTATGTGATAGGTACACTGCCAAATATTTAAATAAATGTAGAATAGGCTTGTCTTAATGCAAAGCGAATGGTTATTCCATATTTACAGAAATTAAATGAAAGAATGAAAATGAAATAGTTTAAACTAGAATGTAAATTCTATTCCTAAATAGATTAATTGAAAAATATGCATTGTTTTGAGGTTATGTTGTTACAATGTTATTGTTCGTGTACGTTTGCTTGTTAGTTCACATTTCCGCCGCATGTGTTAATTTGAACAATGCATTACATTCGCATTGATAAAAATAACTTGCACCGAAGATAGCCTATCACGAAACGGTAGTTGTACGTTTACTATAATTTTCGTAGTAGGCCTAAACCACTACCGCCTTCAGTAAACACTAAAGATAATTTCAAATACCCATTTTAAGTTCAACTTTCCACCAATTAGACGACGTTTATTGGTTTTTACTGTGAATTTCCCCATATTATGATTACAATTTATTGCTAATTAAATGTGTTTTGTATAGTTTTTATTTTTTAGGCCTATGACATCAACTGATTAAATTGTTATAGGTTTGAGCTGCTAACATGTCAAACGTGTTGCTTATTTATTGAACACGAGTGGCTGTATGTTTTGTGGTAACGCCAAGATATTTTCTCAAAACATTTTCTAAATCAAACTTTTTTTAATACTAGTTTTAGTAAGAGACACACATTTTTATATAGGCCTATGTAACCAGCAAAGTTTTACCGATTAAATAATCAATCGTCAAACCAACTGGCAATTACCATAAAAAGTTAAATTTCCCGTTTAACGACTGATACAACGATAAGCTCCATTATTTAAACATTCTTTTTTAACACTAAAGTCGTGCCTAGATATTCCTTGGCCTTTTATTAGAGCTACTCTATGCCCGTAATAGTTGACAGGTCAACATCCTCTCAAGCTTTCCATCCAAAATCAGTGAAATAATCTTAGGTATGAATATGAATATGAAACACAGAGCTAAGACTGAGTGATGTAGTTAAATTTTTCAATTAAATCGACTTAAGTTATTTTGTAACAATAGGCCTATCTTTAAAATTGGTGTGTCTTTTATGTTATTAGTTTCTTGCAAGTAAACAAACTACAGGCCTATAAAATTACTCACATTAATTTCCTATTTAATACGATTACTACTATTGTGCGAGTTTCTCAAGCCAAACAGCTTAATTCTTCCTCAGACAAATTTTATAATTTTAAATAATACGTCTTTTTTATAAAGACGTAGGAATAATCATAGCCTTAGGCTAATGGTAAATAGTGTGTGAAATGCTTAATATGTGGTAATAAAATTATTAAGTTTAGACTAATATATATAACAGTATACTAGTTATAAACTAACCAGCTACTTACTCCTAAATAAAAACCTCTACTTGAAAATTTGAGATTAAAAATTATTTTAAAGTAGCCTAGGTCTGTCTATTCCTAAAAAATCAACCATTAAGGGTCTTCTATACCTTGCGTAAAAATGCAAAAATATGCACTTCGTACTACTGTGTTTCGGACTTCGTTTTTCAACCTAAAAAGTTGTGAAACATCTTAAATTGTTCATAAAGGCTTTGTGCTTTTGTCTTATATCTCATAATTGAAAGAAATCGGCGGCCACTCATTTTAATCAACAGTTTAATTGAGTGAAAATTGATTACTTTTAACGCATTTTTTGGGCGTTTTAAGTAATAATTTCCATATTTTAAGCTAACACGTAAAAAATATAAAGCCTTCTTTACAACTTAAAGTAGTTTCCCAGATTATTAATTTATAAATAGAATCCGAAACACGGTATTACAAATGCATGTTTCAACGATTTTGCGCCTTTAGTCAGACCTTTCGTATTGAAATCATACGGCACACTCGGGAGTTTTCTTCAAGGTAAAGAAGAGCCTTAATGAAATGCCACCGAGATATAAGCCTGCATGCCAGTTTAGTTGATTGTTAGCAATCAGCTAAACAATCAACAAATAGACCAGTAGAATTTTGTTCTCGTTTTATATGCCAAAATATTCTGCGAATTTATTTGTTAATTTCAGTTGTTCCCGTAAAATCTCAAAACTATGGATGGCTACCATTTAGATCAATATAACATGCGCAGTAAGTTTTACGCAATTTTATTTGCCAAAATTCAATTAGGCTATGTGGATTTTACAAAATAACAGGTAAAATATCATGAATGAAAGTACGAAGTAAATTTACTTAAGTTACAATAATTTGGAATGCACTTGTTAACATCACTAGTCTGAAGCTGTAGCTTCTATAAATACTTTTAATTCAATGTCAAGTAGGCTAAATATATTTCTTCCCCCTGATTATGTTAGAACAGGCCATTTTGCTGAAAGGTTAACGTACCTGACGTCAAAGCTTGAGATCCCCGGTTCGACTCCGGTGGTGAAAGGTTGTCGGTGCTTATCGTTTTACAAAAATGTATTATAACAAATTTACCTAAAACATTTATCGATTTCAAGATTTGAACAAATTTTAATCAAAACTTCCTTAAAATGTCTCTCTACTCACAAGACTCAATGACTCATAATATGATATTTCTGTAGATTACTAGACGGTTTATAGCCTAACTATAGCATCTGTTTTATTAGGCATGCAGGTATTCTAAACAAATAGGCTACCGGAATGACGTACAACATCTACACGTAGTATCCAAACTTCAATTAGGCCAAATAATAATGGCAATATTAATCAATTGTAATCTTTTTCAAATTACTTTATCATTCCAAGAATTAATTTAAACTTGTGTAGGCAAATGTGGGAGGGAAATCAATACAAAACAATTAAAGCGCTAGGAAGATATGTAAGCCTAAGTAAGAGTAAAAAGAACAAAACAGCATTGTTTAATTTGCACTTGTGTTAGGTTAGATTTTGCATATATGATAATCACATGGACTGTGGCTACCAGACTATTTCCCTCTCGCTCTACTGTTAAGGAACGGTAGGCTATCACCTCAGCTTGAATACTTAATGAATAACCTACTAAGATGAAAAAACAAACCTATCAAGAAAACAAACAACACAATTCTACTTTGGTGGGGAAGAGGGCGTGGTCTCGGTTTGTTCTCGAGACGTAATTGGCGGACGGACCTAGTCACGTGGTCCGTGCGCTATGCGTTTACTGGCAAGGGTTCGTCCAGCGCAGGGGGTGAATCTCTGCCCCTATTTCTCTCTCGCTCACACCCATTTGGAAACATGTCAACTAAGTATATTTTTGTATGTGTTTTTGAAAAAGTTTAGGAGGGATTGCAGTGTGCTCAGTGTGGATCAATCGTGGGGTTCTTATTTAATACGGTTTTCAGAGTAGCGGAGCCTTTAAGCTGCTTCAGTAACAGGCTTAAGGCTTGTTTTATCTTCTGTCAAGTCTATGTGTGCGTGTGTGAGTGGGAACAGGCCTATTTGGCACTACGTGTGAGCGAGAGAGAAGGAAGAAAGACAAAAAAACTCTACTTCCACGCTAAGCGGGCTGCGCAAGAGAGACGGAAACCCCAAATCTAAGTAGCAATTCAAGTTTGGATCCTATCCCACATTGACAGCTTTAAAACTCGGGTAAGTGTTTTTTTTTTTACTTAATATATATATCTGATTCCACCATTCATCATTTGTAAATCTTATTACTGTAATAGATGAGGAATTAATACGTGAAACCGAACAAATGATCTAGGATGCGACGTGCGAAGGCTTGGCCTAAGGCTGGCTTTGCCCAAAGAGCTTTAAACTAAGAAGATTAACAATGATCCCTTTTTGTGAACATTTCAGCTTCTCTCTAATACAAGGTACTCTATATTTTCTGATATGCGAGTTAAAGCCACTTATCCCGATAGTCTCGCTTCGTACTGCGAACGTATCGCTTAGGAAGTGTTCTGTGTTTATTGTGAATTCTTAGTGTTTTGTGAAAAATTTGTGTGTTATTCAAAATGTGTATGTTAAAGTTTTATCGTTCGGATAACTTCAAGTGTACACCCTGTTTTATTCTGGTAGGATATTTTATTTTAAAAATTGTGAGGTCTAAGTAGTAGGCTACCTATATAAAATGATATATTATGCTGTACATTAAGTTAGGCCTATTTGTTATAGTTCAGTTTTTGTTGAGAGTTTAAGCAATGTTAAAGGACCATGGTTTGTGATCTTTAGGCTTATTTTGAACATTAAGTAGACGTAGACAGAATATAAAGCTCTAAATTTCTTGCATAATTTTGCTACGCGAAAAATGTGTAATATATAAAAAATGTGTATTATATAATAATGTAAAAGGTTAAACAAACGTAGCCTACTTGTATAACTTTCATTGAATGATTTTTTAGAATATGGAATATTTCGTAAAACTTGTAGGCTACACACGCCTATTAGGTATTTTATTTAGTCAAACTAAACCTCCTTTTTAGATGAACATATTTTGCATTCATTTAATTATTTCTAGAGTGAGCGTTTGTACATAATGTGATCATTCTTACAAAATAAGTTAGGTTATGTTTTGCAAATAATTGTATTTATTGTTTTTTTATTTGTATTAATTATTATTATTATTACTAGGATACTTTATTTGGTCTAAGATCTTGTGCTTAATTTGTAGGCTTGTAAACAGCAGTAGGCTACAAGATTATTAGTAGCCTACAAAAACTAATATTTATAATCTTTAATGATTCGGAATAGGAACCAATAAATTTAATAAATTTTAGGTCTGCATTACAAAATAAACGGTACCAGGAACTGGCACATACTTTCTCACAAATACATTTAGATTACTAAACAGATTCACTGTGACTTGTAGGGTGGGGTAGGAGAGTTTTTTATTAAAGTTGGAGATTAACTAATAAATATTATTATTATTATTATCTAGAGAGAAAACTATTCGATCGATTTCGAAAAAATTTGCACCAAACACGTCAATTAGGTCTTTATAGATGCACGTAAAATGGTTTTGAAAAATTTTGAAAAACAACCCCAAAAATCAGTTATTATTATTATTATTAGCTAAACGAGAATTTTTAGAAAGATGCTTGTTTTTGTATATGGTAGGGCACATTAAAAGCTACAAATGAGCCGAATTTTATCAAAATCGTTAGAGCCGTTTTTTTATAAAAAAAATAACTGATTTTTTGGGGGTTTTTTGGCCAAAAAGGAGGTTGTTTTTCAAAATTGTTCAAAACCCTTTTTCGTGCATCTATACAGGCGTACTGGACATGTCTGGTGCAAATTTGGTTGAAATCGATCGAATAGTTTTCTCTCTAGCTTTGTATACATAGACTACAGACATACAGACATACATACAGACATACAGACAGACATTTTGTAAAAACCACTTTTTTGGACTCAGGGGGTCCCAAAACGGATATTTCCACAAAAATCTCAACATCGATTTTTTTTGCGGTCACTATACTTTCTCTATACTATAGTATAGTGAGAAAGTAAAATATAGGTCTATCTACAATAACCACCGTAGCATATCGAATGTCAACCCATTTTACATTCCTTCATGTGGAAAGGTTTTACAACAGGGCTACCTATTAGAAATAACGAAATTTGTTAAATTCATACTAATTATCTAAAAGGTTGAATTCTTTTCTACTGTTGCGTCATGCAAAATGTAGAACATTAGCCTATAGGGCAACACGCATGATCTTTCTTAATTTTTCCGAAAAAATAGACACGAAGCCTTTCTCTATTGAGATGTTTATGCCTTTAGTTCTTACGTTTAACCTTTACCTTCTTGGGGTCGACTTATTGGGATTCGAAGCGTCCCTAATTAAGTTCAATTTATAACGAGTTCGTATTTTCTTAGAAAACTATTTATTTTTAAATCCCTCTAATATGCACGGAAATTAATCAAACGCTAAACAGTTTGTATAACTTAGGCATGAGCCTACACTATAAAACAAATATAGGCCTACCATTGTGATATTTGTGGTTCCTTCAAATTGTTCAATTTTCTTTCTAGCTTCATCAAATAATAGATCCTAAATTCTATTTAGGCCTATAATAAATTTTTTTCATTTTTGAACAGTCGGCCTACTTTAAAATTTGCTCATTTGTGAATTCAGAAGATCAAAAAAGCTTTAAATAAAATATGATTGTAGGTCTACTGATAAAATAATAACCAGGAACTAAAGAATGTAGTAGGCCTAGTAGACATTTTTTAATACGAACCAATCATAATTAGCTGCAAACATAATATGCACACGGAAAGAATAAGGTATTAAAAAATAAATAGGTATAATATTAGGTCTACAGTTTCAAATGTAGTACTGATTACATATAAGGCCTATTTTATGATTGCGTTCATGATGTTTAATTACTATATATTTACCTGGGCTTAATCAATATATAAATAATCCTGCATGTTTCTATAGCCTATAATGCGATCATTCAAGAGCTGGTAGTACATTGCTCAAAATAAAGAATAAAGTAGCCTATGTCTGGACACGCTTCTTCTACTAAAAAAATTCAATTTTCATAGCCCTTTTAATTTCATATCGAATGGTAAATATAAGTGTAAACATTATGGAAGAAAGGGTAACAATAAAACAGCGTCCATTTGTGTGCATTGCTAAGAGCGGTAGCCTATAAGCCTATCATCGAAATGCATCATACTATATAATTTTATAATAAAACACGATGGTTTTGATAATTATACCATTCGTTAAGATATTAAACGTGCTGCTAAAATTTACGGTTTTTTATTTATTCTCATTCAAAAATTTTAAATGGCCGCCATGTCGAAACGAATTATTGTAAACATGTTTTAACTAGGTCTTTACATTAATGAGTGCCGTGCAAAATTTAAACTAAATCTGTTAAGCTATTTTAGAGATATGCCTATAACTATTTAGAAAAAGGACCAAAAAGGTATCTGGCAAAACGTTAGATTTTTAATGCGGAAACGCCCCTGAATTGTCTTAGCGCATTACAGAAATATACTGTAGGCCCTACATATAGGCCTATAAATAAGGCCAAAGGATTACAGCTTTACGCTGTCTTACGCTAAAACCTAATTAAATTTTCAGAGTTCTTCTGGACCGATTTTAATAATTTTAGAATGTAGTTGAAAGTCAATTCTTGAGTATATAGCAAAATATTTCTCAAAAACAAGGGCGCCCATATGATATTTTATAGGGGAGGGGCTAGACCGTGGTATGGGGATTAAAGAGTACCCTCCCCTCCTTCGGCAAAAGGGGTCCAGGGAAATTTTTGAACTCCCCCAGAAAACTTTAAAAAATTTGGGCTGTTCAGGTGAAATATTAACCCACACAGCATTGAATCTGTACCTTTAAAGCGTCATTGAACACGCAAAGCTATAACACGCCTAGAGGCCGCACCAAGTAGTAACCCAGCATCCAATGCTTGAACTGTTGTACAAATAAAATAAGTAGCCTATATGTTAAATCAAACGGCCCATAATATTTCAAACATATTTTAGTGCTAATCTCTCAAAAGAAAAATATCTGACTATAATTAATAATATACATATATTCTTTCCCCTGAGAGCTAGGTATGGGCGGCCATGCTCAAAAACCTAATTTTTTAACTGAAAAGCCTACAAACTTTCTTTAGTTATTGGATAAGTTTGTCAGTTTTTAAACGTTGTTTTTCTGAAAGTCTATCCTTTTTGTACAGCCTACCGGAGGAAGTAGTTGCAAAGTCAATAAATTGATTAAAATCGGTGCTTTAAAAGCTAGGAATAGGTTTACAAAACCGTGGTTTTCAATAAATGGTTTTGAAATAGGTCTAAAGTTTATTCTGTAATTACCATAGCAATAAAACTTATATAATATAATTTGCTTAAGACTTTTGATTTTGTACATCTCAAATAGGCCTAAATATTTTTACATCTTAAGAAATTGAAGCTTATTAATTGATTTTAAGTTTAGGCCTAGACCAGAGTGTACCAATTAATTAAGGAAAGAATTAACTAACTTTAGAAAAATATTAGGGCCGGAATTGTTTTTGGACTTATCCCCCTACTAATATGATTTTTTTCATTATTTTGTTAAGAGTAGGCCTACAATCGCTGATGTGATGTGAAGTTCTGCAGATTCCTCCCGATACAATCTGTATGGTAATATCTTGATACGTTTCCCGGTTATAGGCTACGCCATTTAGTTTTTTACAAAAATCTTTATAGTTGTTAAAATAGAAGGTTAATTTTACACATATTTTCCATAGCCATCATTGATAAAAAAAGTTCCAAACCATCCTGAATACGAAAATTTTACAATTTAAAACGCAATAGTTGTATTCCCATAGGCCTATAGTAGACCTAATACATTAAATTAAGTTTTGTTTTAAAGTAAATTTTGATAAATATTGTCAATTCACTGCTGTGTCCTGTCTTCCTCAAATCTAACTACCGAATCTTAGGTTAAGTCATTTAGCAATTCGGAGAATATGCTCCTTCAGATGTGCTTTCCGAAATTTCATAGCGCAAACATAAAACAGTTTTTATTTCAATTGATATTTCGGCTTAACTTTCAAAGAAAACAAACAAAAAACAATATACGAACTCGCGCATCATGTTTTTAATTTAATTCTTCGCAAGAACGTTGCATTCAGAAACAAGATGAAGAGAATCAGAAACTCTCCAAAGCGGAGGTTGAGACAACAATGGAATTACTTCGGAGTGAATTATATCTCATAGAAACAAGTAAATATCCCAAAGGTAGACTACTATGAACTAAAGTCCCTTATATTTCATGCATGCATAGATAAAGCTGTAACATTTTCCTTGTATTGGCTCAATCCTTAACGTAAGGGTAAAATACGTGAATGTTAATTAAACACGATTGTAATTTTATACAAGAATTTGAACAATTAATAATTCTAGTTACTTCGTTATTGTAGCTCTCTATAAAGAAGATATTTTCGTCGAAATGGTGCACTACTAGTATAGATTTGAAGTGACATAACTTCACTTTTTCTCTTAAATATAGGCTAATGAAACTATATACTTCACTTAATGCGGCAAATCAAATATTAACAAAATACAAACAAGTAGATAAATGAACAAACGACAAAACCAAATGTCGAATATGTAAATGAACATAGCGAACTTTCAATAATCTTGCTGAGCCTACCAGGGTTGCCAGATTTCTGTTCAATTGACAACATTGTCAATATTCGTTCTTCTTTTGTAAAATTATATCAATGTTTTTTTTTTTATTGGTCTCGAACTGGATTTTGTATTTCGTGTCTGTGAAGTGTTACATTTTTTCTTTAGTGAAAACATAGTGAAAATGGCTAAACTTAACCTGCATTTTGGGAGTTGTCTTGCTCTCGTAAGTTCTATAATATTTGTTTTCCGCAGAAATGATTTGCATTTTAGACCCAGTTTAATGGTAGCCTACTTTCAGAATATGAAAAAAATATGTGAACGGTCTCACTGCATAACTGCCGAAGAAACATGTTTGTGTCAATTGTGTTTTTATTAAGCATTTCCCCCTAGTTGTACTACAGGATTGCAAATTCGATTAACTTTGTGTGATCTCTCTCCGCTGTGTTTTTGGAGGCTACTAAAAAGTTTCATAATTGTTGAACAAGGCACTTTAGGAGATCACTTTTTATGTAGATTGAGAAGAAAGTACCTTACCTATTCGTTACCATAGTCATTACCATGGTGTGATTTCCGAAATTTTTTTAGGCTATATAGTTCTTTGTTTGATTGTCAGTAAACCCCGAACTCAAAAGTGTGTAGGCTATAGGCTACATATTGCACAAATTACTTAAAGACTGATACATAAAATATATACATGGAAAACCTCGGTCGAGTTCGTTAATCTGAAAAATCAGTTCAAGGGGGTAGAAATGGAAAAGTTTTTTTTACTGAAATTTCGCTAATACTTCCTTACTATGAAACATATTTCATCAGTTATATACCTTCTCAGAGAAGTACACAAGCATTTGTTTACAAGGGGTTTAAAAACACCAACCCACCAACCATTAACTCGAGCTTGGAAAATAGGGGTTGAATAACACAAAAATCATAATTACCTTAGTAGAGACAGTATCAAATCAGTTCAAAGTTATTGCAAACCTTATCGTCATTCCCTTCGTAGAAACAGTATCGAGCCTTTCCAAAATTGTAGTAAATTCTCATAATCCCAAATTTGTTGAAACTCTTTTTGTATACAATTCTTAACGCTTAGGGTAAATAAATTTGTTTAATGTTCAGCTTATGGAGGTAAATTAATATATATAATAAATGTAAGCGTGGTTTATCTGCGCGTGCAGATATAACTACGCAACCCATTACCGCAGCCCCATGGGCTTATATGGTATGGTATAGCCCTCCCTTTCTCATCCAAGAAGAAGATATCGGTTTGGAATTATAGGGGCGGAATTCGGAAATAACCAAAAAAGTGTCAAAAGAGCGCATCGAACTAATGGACTTCTTATGAAAGCAGCTGGGAATATATTGTCGATCCTGGCCAGAATGTTCTAGAAGCTTACAGAATGTTCCAGAATCTTCGAGAATGTTGGAGAATGTTTCAAAAGGTTCGAAAATGTTCTAGTATGTTCTAAAAGGTTCTGGAACATCGAAGGGACTTCCTGTTTCTGAACGTTCTAGAAACCGGAAACGGGGTATGAAGTACATTCCTAAAACTTGGCTCATTTTAATTACAGACTTGAAATGCACCTCTTGCAATCGTAATTTTTGCGCTTACTGGCGCATAGCTGATCATAAGTAGCTTATAGGGGCTAAATATCATACAATTGGCACGGTTGGCAAGATAACTGGATAGTTAAAGATCAAGCAAATGGGTTATAATCACTCTTATAGATGGTGCTGATGCATTAATCCTCGTTTGTTCTTGTAATCCTTTATAGAATAAGTTAAAAGAAGGAGTACATTAACTAAAAAGTTGTTAATTCATCAGAATTTTTGAGTACCTATAATCATAGTCAGCGTAAATTTTTCCTTACCAAAAGACCCAGTTTTTATTTCGGTTAAACACTAGGCAGGTTTTCATATCTCCCCAGAGGGTATGATGGCTGAATTGTAGCAAACGGTGGTTGGTTCGTTTCCAAACTGACTAGATATTATCCTGGAAATCTATCTGCTGAGATGAAAGAAATGATTTGTGTTTGATTATTTCTCATTAACGGAAAACCAGAAGTGTTTTAAAATAAACTCTTTTAAACGACACTCAAGTCAAACATCTAAGAAACATTCACACCACGGACCTACTGTTTACCAATTTTGACTCACGGAATTCGTATATAATAGGATTTACCAGGCGTTTTAGTTGGTACGTGAAGTAATTGTGTGATTCTTTCGAACTATCTCCTGCAAAAAAGTTCTTTTTAAACTACGATTCAAATATAGTTTCTGAAATAAATGTCTAGCCCATACTTGTTTCAGTGAAAGTATAAACGAAATACTGATAACGGTGACTGTTTGGGTCAATTTGATACAGCTTTTGAACATTTGCAAACATTTTATGCAAACATTATTTCGGTAAAGATTTTGCATTAAAATAATACGACACACTAATTGCAATACAAAATTATGAATCCATCAATATAAATTTTCTTTATACTTTCAACTCATTTTAAAACATTTTTACTACGTTTTCCACAAAGTTTTAAAGTTATACATTTCCATGTAGCTTATAGTAAATAATCGGCGTGGGCTAAGCAAGATCAGTGACTAAAATTGTATGACGATAGATAAAACCATGGTCGTGGTGTCGCACGCACGAACAACGGTCCCCTCAAGCCTTTAGGCGGCGGGGGGCAACCCCCCCCCCCCCCCCCGAAATCACGAAATTTAGTAATAAAAATTAATACTAGGTATTTTACATCATTGTGCATTGCATGCATACTGATATGTAGATTTACTTGATTAAACTACAACGTACAATACACATGGATGTAGTACGTTAGGTTACAGCATTACTCTCTTGTGAGCTTGATCTGATCTATTAAATAAGAAAACTATGAAGGTTCAACAAAACTACTTTAGGCCTACTCTAAAAAAACACGCAATGCATTGTGTATTGAAAATGCTTCCAGTACGGGAGTTGGCATGCGAAGCACGCAATGTATTGTGTATTGAAAATTTTCCCAATACGGGGGTTGGCGTGTGAAGCACGCAATGCATTGCGTATTGAAAATACTCCCAATATGGGGTTGGCGTGTAATGCACTGTGAGTCGGCCGATTGTCATAGTGTTCAGTGTCAAGCTCACATGTGCGTCCTTAGCAGTGAACGTGTTAAAAGGGTCTAGATTCAAAACACCGGTCCTGATCAGACCCCCCCCCCCCCGAAAAGTTTTCCTGGCTACGGCCTTGGGTCTCATAAAAAAAGTTCTTTTTAGTAAAGTTTGATATTACACTTCAAAATAGAAATTCACCGAAACAGGAAAGGAAATTATTCAAATAAGGAGTAAAACTATTTATTAGACCAAAAATAGAAAATATCCATTTAGAAACGATTTAATTATAAGAAGTAGTAAACAATATTATTATTTGAATGAAGAGTAACAAACACACGTAGGCCTATACTTACGATAACAACTAAAAACCGTCTTAAATGAAATAATTATAAGAAATGATATTAAGAAATGTCCAAGACTAAAATACAAAAAATAACATCTTTACCCTCAACAAACTCACCATTAAAAATATTGGAATATAGGCCTAAGTAAAATTGGTAGATATACGGCTCTAAGATATTTAGGTTTTAAGAATAGTTCTCTCTAAATACAATTTGAAGTAGGTGACACATTAATAAATTTAGTAAATTTTTTAAATAATTTAGCCGGTAATTATCCATTAAAGGCATACGAAAACAAATTTAAGGTCTCGACTAAAACATCTGGACCTATAGATAAATGTGCCTACGCCTTTTAAATGTGAACGCTTCCCATTTTTTGAAAATAATTTTTTAGAGGTTTCCGCGTTGAAATGTTGAAACTGTTATAAATGTGAATTATTAACGCTTATGAATTAAAGCAACCATCAAAGAAACAATAAAAAATGATTCACTAAATAATATTAAAAAGTTTATAAATTAAAATTTTAGTTTATAAATTGCACAGAATTTCTGAACAAGTTAGGCTCTATAAAATTGTTTTGGTGAAACAAAGGTAAATTCTAATTGCTGATAAGAAAGAATTATAAAAACATCCGTGTTTAGTAAATCAATTATCTGAATCAGCTGACTTTTATAATGCACTGGGCTTATGGAACAGTCTCTTTATAGTATCCCTAGGGATAAGTTTTTTCTAAAATGTTTAAAATTTTCTTTCATCCTCTCATAAATACCTTCATTTTAAGTACAACGGCGTATTTTAAGCTATAAATCTGTTTATTGAGTTGTCTTATAATATAATAAGCATTGGGTTTGTAGACTTTTAAAATGAGATTGGCTTATAAAACATTTAAAAAGAAATTGTGCCCCTAGGGTAAGTTTTTCCTAAATACCTAGGTAATGTCATCCTATCATAAATACCTTTATAACGAATTTCTATAGGAAAGATGAGCTATGCACTTTATAGTGAGACCTAAGGTCGGGGTGGTCGATAAGCACCGTTCGCTGTCCCCAGTACACGTTTTGCGCTATCATGCAGTTTTATATAGGCTTTATTTATATATATATATATATATATATGCACTCGTATTTGTACTTTAACGGCCTCATTTTACGTTCGATTTGTTCCAAATTTGTTACACACGTTGAAGTCGCTTGTGTAGTCTATAAGTGATGTAAGCCTATGTCAAACTTGTAGTTTACAGATTTAGTAATTAATAGAAAAAGATAATTCAAATTTGTATACAGTTTCTTTGAAAGAAATCATTTACACTTAGGCCTATTTATTTTATAAAATGAGAAGCAAGTTAAAGTCCGAGATAAAAACTAACACGTTTAACATTACTCTAATTATAAATAGAGTTAAAATGGTGGACATGCAGCAAAGCTTCGAGGTATAAAGGTTCGAATGTTTATAGATTAATTTTTGATCAGTACAATAGTTCTTTAAAAAAAACTATCTTTACTACTTCCATCTTATACGTTACGATACAGTAAAATATTCCTCCCCAAATAGTATCCGGCTACCTTTTATATGGAACTTGGGGTCTTGAGCATTTATCCCAGTTATTACTGCTGTTATATCAAACTAAAATTGAATTCAAAATGGCAGATGCCACTCAACCAATAAGAATACAGGTAAGGGGGAAAGGCGCGAGTAAAATCAGAACTCGGTTGGAGAAGCTCCCTTCTATTTGCGGGGTTGAATATGATATTTATGCACGAGAAGATGGATCAAGTATTAAACTATAACCCTACCTTCAACATTATTATAAAATATTGTAAAGAAGATGCGAAAGAAACTAGTTCCAGATATTTGTTAAATGGTAATGTAAGAAAACTGAAAGAGTTGGACAATTTGTTAATTACTTTTTGTAGATAGACTATTTACATTGCACAAATTCGCTTCTATGCCAACTTGAAGCTTACGAATGCGATGTAGACCTATGCCAGAATTTCACCCTACCATGCACGCTTGTATTTTTTATTCAGAAACCAGACATTATTCCAGGTTAAACCCCAGACTCTTGACAGTTGATTTTCCTGACAGAAAATGTTTTGGATTTACCCCGAGTGTAATTTCCGAGAGAAATCGAGTAGTGGCTTAAACAGCCATATTGACAAATATGTGTTATCAGTTACCTCGTAGGAAAATATCAACAAATAAGAATTTTAAACCACATTGAATGTCATTTCTAAAACACACAGTTTTTAATAAATACCTCTCCAACTGTTCTGGAACAGTGAAATTAGTAATCATTAAACCTGTAGACAGTAAAATTGTTTACAAAATTCATACAAAAATGTATGTACAAAATAAATAACGAGGTAAACTTTAAAATTAGATAAATTAAATGCACGTATTAATGTTGTACCATTTTCTGAATCTCTTTCCTATACAGCGTGTTTTAAAAATATAGACGTGTTTTTTGCACCATTTACAATAACAAAATTTCAATAGGTAATCATAGTTCCCAAAATGCTCTGTTTTCTGTCTAACTGCCATTTTGTATTTTTACTCAATAATTTTAATCTCTTGATTTAATATAAAAGGCTTAATTCAATAATCCGTTTCAAAATAGTGACATTTTAAATAGTTTAATGAGCGTAATTAAAAAACCGTAAATGTTTATAAAAAACGTCAGGAGTAAATATGTCGTAGGTTTTTTAAATGTCCTGTCATACGGTGTAATTACCAAAATTCTCAAACAAAAGGTGACAGTGACTATTAACGTGTATTTCTGAGAACTTAAGGTTATGCCATTGAAATACGACGAACTATGCTCAATATGAACGCTTTACCCTTTGTTTGTAGGGTTGGAAACTATACCATTGGATAGGAAATTAAAGGCGCTACTCAAGTTTACGCTTGACTGTTTTTTATAAAAATTTATACGTTTTCAGTTATTTTCATTTAAAATGTTTAAATTTCCGACATTTTGAAACGAATTATTGGATTGAGATTGTTATATTACATTAACCAGGTCTTGACATAATTAACGGCCGTGTCAAGTTTTAAGTCAATTTTAAACCTTTCTAGAGATAACATTTATTTAGTAAAAAAAAACAAAATGGTGGAAAATGAAATATTTGAGAACCTGTGATTATCAGTTTTACTGTAAATTATGCAATAAACACGTAGATGAAATATTAGTCCACAATTTTGACACCCTCTGTATACCTCTTATTTTATGGGACTCCAAATTAGGTTGAAGAATATCCTTAATCGAGCTAAAAGGCGTAAAATGTTTCCACTACCCAATACTTAAATCAATTTGAGATAAGCTAATGACAATATAACTTTAAATTGTAAAAACTGAACTCGTTCTTCCAGCTAATATAAGTGATAATAAATATAAATCAAATCATTTTTTATTTTAAACGGGAGTGTGTTAACTGTAGTAGTAAGTTTCAATTGACAAAACATAAATTACAACCAACAAACGATCAAACGGTTGCTAAGTTTTTTCTAAACCTATGAACAGCATTAAGTACAGGATTACCTAACGAATATAAAACGATTTGCTATTATATGTGCACCTACTTACGGCTAATATACTTATGTCGTATTACATATAATTATATAGATTACTATGTACTTATTTCTTGAAAAGGCATTTGAAGCATGGGAGTATTTAATCTATCGCTCGACTGTATAGAATATAATGTTGAATAGATTTGCACTTTTAAAACGCGCTTAATTTTGTTTTATAAATAGTGTTCCTAAAATGGATTGCAACTGGCCAAATCAAAATGAAGTACCTAGAAACATTGATTTTCTAAAGAAGGCGAATGTTAATTTAAAGTTGGCGAGTACGAGTGGATTTAAAGTAGGCAAATAAATGTGGATTTAAAGCAGAAGAGTAAGTAGGAATTTAAAGTAGGAGAGCAAGTGTTAATTTAAAGTAGACGAATGTACTTTTCTGCTGAAAGTTTAAAGAAAAATTTACTAGAAATCAGATTTTATAAAGTAGGCGAACAAGGGAGAATTTAAATTTGGAGAGTAAATGTGAATTTAAAATCTAAGAGTAAGTGTTTGTTAATTTAAAGTAAAAAAGTGTTTTTTCCGCTAAAAGTTTGAAAAAATGCTTTAACTATTGAAAATGTATAGGTTAAACTAACCAATTTTAATCAAACACAAACTATAACTCGGGTAGATAATGAACCTACATGATGAAAAACTGTATTAAAATCATTGGTAATTTCGTTGTAAGTAAAATTTCAAACAAGCTGTGCATAGTTTTTCATTTAAATCATAGCCTATGGTGGCTGACAACAATTCTTCGCATATTAATAAAATAACGAAACGGACTTTAAAAAATCTTTCAAGTAAAATAAGTTTTGTAAAATAATTGTTCTTCGGAGGCGAACATAGTCTACCTTGTAAGGGTAACGACCCTTTTCCGGGTTTTCCCCGGACCACTGGATAGGTTTCCGAACAAGAGAATGTCCCAAGAGGTATGCCAATGTAGCCTACAGTATTTTTACCGGTTATTTGCCTATTTCAGCACCTCTAATAACTAACATGTGTTCGCAGGTAGAGGCTATAAATACATGCAAAGTGACAGGTTTCCCTTTACAAAAGCCTAGAAACAGTTAGGCCCTAGCAGACAGCTTGGAGTCAGGTGTGCAAATTCTATTATATAAAATATGTAAACAATTTTCTACTTTCGGACTGGCCTCGAGCGATAAAACTTGAAAATAAGACCGCTTCGTGTCCCAATATCGCGGTAATCGTTTGTTTCGTAAACAGTAACTATAAATGTATTGTTCCGATCTATTGGTTATAATTAACGAGTTCTGGGAGTAGTAATTAATATGTTTAACATGGTTTCGGATCTTCTTTGCAGAATATCCGACAGAAACAATTTTCGTTAAATTCCGCCAAATTTTACATTTCCTCTTGTTTTAAAAATAATGTGCTACGTTGTTATCCAAAAATAATGTGTTACTTTGT
>JAGFPH010000478.1:233334-249160 GCA_018207615.1 Philaenus spumarius
AATCAGGGACCTGCTTTCAATCTTCTTGGTATCTAAATTTTTCACAAACAAGAGTAAAAAGCAAAAAATACTTTTAATAAAACATGTTTTTAAATATATCACGTTTTAAAACTGACTAATATTATACAATAATTTTTCGCAGCCCATACAGATTTTCCTGAAAATTTGTGATTGTGAGTTTTTAAAAGCTATGAAAATACTTATAAGATGTCAAACGAAACACGTGGGATGCATGCTATAGATATAGTAAGTAGGGAGGAGCTGTCGCTGAGAAGACTCGCACAACAGTTCATATTTTGCAGTACAATAACATAGGTATTCATCCATCAATTAATTTTTACTCATTCCTCGAATTATCTCTGCGACTTTCAGAATCACCCTGTACATATCAAAATTATTTGTAATCTTTAGACCAAGTATTTTCAAACCATAACCCCAACGTTGGTATTATAAAATATAAGTTTATAGGGTCCCAAGCTTTGACCCCCCCCCCCCCTGAAGTGCATGGTAAAATATTTGTTGGTTTCTATTGGAATATTTGCGGAAATATATGGAACCCTAAGAAGAATAATTATTCTACATTAAGCCTTCTTTAAAATCATCTGTAAATTATCAGCTGTCTAAGGTATATCATGTGTCTATAATTTTAGGATATTTTATTGCTTAGCATTAAAATCATACTGGATCTTTTTAAATTTTATTATAATCTTTGCATATTATTTCTCAAATGTGTATTTTTAGCGATAACTAAGCGGTAACGCCGTTAATTCTTCGTCAAAATGATTTATTCAAGCATCATTTTAAAAATTATGTTCCCCGCTATTGGCGAAAAATATAAAACAGCTTAAAATACAAGTTTTCATTTCAAAATTTGATTAAAAAACTTTTGTTTATACTTCATATGGTCCTAATGAAAGGCGCCATCTATTAACAATCTGTTTAATTAACATGGCAGCTGTTATTTACATGTTTTACATTCTACATGCAAGTGCAGTGTAATCTATCACGCAAATCACTCAAATAAATCAACGTAAAGATAGTTATTTTTTATTTTGAACCTTATAACTCGATTTAGATGTTTAATACTATTTACGATCTTAGGTTTGATGGTATGATTCTAAACCTTTATTTCTAAATTATATAATTTGTAAACAGGAAAGCAATGGTCATCCGGTAGTTGTGTACATAATGAAGTATCCTTCTACACTATTTCTCAAATGTGTGGTTCTTGTGGCAATGCCATATCTACCTTAATTCTTCATCAAAATTAATGATTCCGACATAATTTTAAATATATATATTTGACTTACCGTCTACAATATTCAATTGCAAATCAAATAGACGCTAAGATAAATATATATATTTATACTCCGTTCACCTTGCCGTGGCGCCTGAAGGATTAGGAGACCCTTACACACACACGCACACAAATGCAGCCGTCCCGCCCGCCAGGTAGATGACTCATAGACTAGGGCGTCCAATACGTAACTGCGATTTTCGCAAAACTCAAACTTTAATAACTGATAATGGTATATTTGTAACCTCCGCACAATTTCAAAGAAAATGATACCAAATACGACATGATTACGATAATATATATGTATACTAGCTGAATGCCCGTGCTTCGCTACTGTTGTTAGTAATAATATGCAGTTAGTTGTCAAAATCTACACCAACTCCATCTAAAACCAACCGTTGTTGTTTCATCCATATCATTAAATTAAATTAAATTTCTGACTAACAATTTTTCATCAAAAGTGAAATTCAACTAACCGTTTACTCGCCATGGGTAGGAAAGTTGTGGTAAATTTATCTCGCATTACCTTAAAATCCCATTTTTGGACGCCATCTTGAAATTGGTAATAGTTATCGTGGATTTCGGATTTGTTCTAAAAAGTAGACAACAATACGAACATTTAAAGTACATGGTTGATTGGTGTCCGACAGCTGGAAGTATACACACTACTCGGGACAGACACAACATTACATTAGGGAAATATGTTTTTCACTGTGATATGTTTGCCGTTTCCGTGTCTGACGAAGTAACGGTGGGATATAGAGGAAAACAGTAAATTAGAAAGTTGTAGACAATTAAATTTCTGACTGACGATTTTCCGTCTAAACTTGAATCGGACAAACCGTTTAGCCTGTATGAAAGAGATATAGTGAATAAGCTGCTTTGTGTAATTTTCTGTTTTTGGACGCCATCTTGAAACCGGTAATAGATACATCCGTTTTCGTATTTTCCCTGAAAAATAGACGCCAATACAAGTATATTTCAAGTATATGGTTGATGGGGGTACGACATCGGGAAGGATGCCTACTATTCTTGGCACGGTTTTATCGTTTTTCTTTTATATATTAAGATAAAAACGACACAAGAAGTAATATTATTTTGGTTCATTTAGTCGATTATTTTTTGTTTGATTTATTTCTTAACATGTTTCCTCCAATTATTCTTGTACGAGTTATTAAATTATATTGAATAAGGTAAATACTTATTAATTGTTAATAAACGTGTTTTTACATTGCTGGAGTCGTTAATTTAACTATAAAAGTCCCCAAAATCCACTTTTTTGGTCCTAACAATATGTTGTGTGGACTCATTTTTCTCAGAATTTAACGAAGATTTCAAAAATAATCATATAATTAGGATAAAGATTCAACTTAAATATTGTGTAGCGTCTCCAGTACTTGTGTACCTGCCTGATACCTGACCGTCCGGGTCGAGGGTGTGGGGGGCGCTCGTGAGTGCGCGTGCCAACGCAAAGGGTCTCCTAATCATTCAGGCGCCACGGCAAGGTGAACGGAGTATAGTATATCAATATTAGGAATGACGTCAAGCAAATGATTTGGTAATTTTAAAGCTTATGTACCCCGCTATTGACGAAAAATAGAGAAACAGCTTAAAATTAATGATTTCGTTATACAAATTGATACAAAAAACTTTCATATGAGAGTTCATATGGTTCCTTATGAAAGGCGCCATCTATTAACAATCACATGACAGCTGTTGGTTAGATGGTTTACATTCTGTATGCAAGTGTAATCTATCACGCAAATCAATAAAATTAAATCAACGTAAAGCGTTATAGATCGTTATAAACTGTGTTTATAAATCAACGTAAATAAATAAAGGTAACTAATTTAAGTCATGTATAATAATTACTCTAACTTGCGAAATTAACATACCCACTCATATTGTTATAACTTACTTTAGGAAACTGTATACAGTTACATAGTGTTTTACAGTATCCACTCAAAATACTTTATAAGAGAAGCTATCATGCCCCTGTCTGCTATATGCATCAACAATGTAGGAGGGTGTAAGGGGATAATTGAATAGCGGACAGTTAACCCGGAGGGCGAGATTTTGGCGTGAGAAAACCCTCTGTCGAACAACAAACACGGCCCTAACCCCAGGACTGCAATCGCAAAAATTAAAAACAAACATAAACAAGGTAAAATTTAAATAAAATACAGCTGCCAAATTGGCGTTAAGGCGGAGTCGAATAACATCCATGGAAGTGCTTGCTTGATAACTTTAAGGATATTTATTTGTTATCCCCTTAATAAAACCTATAAACAAATGCTTAGCCTTATTCAAATCTGTGGAAATGTCAAACGTTTGCTTAAACTAATTAAGAACTTGCTTTGTTTATTATTTGTATTTACTGGCAATTTTCTTTTTTTAGGTGATAGCTTCAGTTCATTCTTGAAGTTGCAAATAAGTTCTGTAAACTTTAAGAATCTTAATCTTAAATTAATCTGAAATTGACGAGAAAATAAGTGGAACGTATTTTTTTAACTATTGTAGCGTTTTTATCTGATTTTTTCAGTAGGTAAATTTTTATAAAATATTATATGCAGATGCTTACCCACAGTTTAATGAAACGAATTGAAGATGTTTTATATAATAAAAAAAATACCAACACAATTTTAAAAGAATTATTCTCGAATCTAGATCTTTTGAAAGTAGCCTAGAGCACTAAATACTTTTAAAGATAGCTTAGTTAAGACCCAGTATCAGTGTAAAATTGGATTCTTCTGGATGCCGTTCTGATACTATTTGAAAACTCTGTATGGTCACTGGAACGGCACGTATATTATTGTAAAGACATAGTGTGACAAAATTAATAACTTTTCTAATATTCCGTTTCAAAATGGCGACCACTTAAACATTTTAAATGAGAATAACTAAAAACCCATCAAGACCTTATTTTTGTAGCCCGTTTAATTTCTGGTTAAAACATTGTACAGTAGTTTGATTGGATCAACTTACACAGCAACAATGTGTAATATTGTTAAAACCAATTAATTATGTTGGACCCTTTGTGCGATAGTTTGATAGTTATACCCATTACAAAGCAATTGAAATGTCCGACAATGAAAAGTACTTATCGTATTTTATAGAAATTAAGATGAACAAGGGTAAGACAAGCGACCAACTTAATTAATTGGTTATGCAAATCTATTATTGCCTACGCATTGTTCCTATAGGTGTTGAATCCGTCAAACTATTGGACTTTGTTTTACTGTTACCCTACCTTGACATCCAGACCTAAACTGGAACAAGCCCTGAAAGTTACTCAGTGGGACACTCTGTATACAAGGATAGTAACATATTGATTTGTGTTTGTGTTTATTTTTAGTTGAATTATGAATTTAAAACGAGCTTGGAGTCTGTCAATCTCTTCTTGCCATTTCGGTATGTGTGAAGAGCGCGACTAGAAGTAGAGAAATTATTTTTTTCATATTCTGAAAAAATCGCACAGAATAGTAAATTTAAAAAGTACGAGAGAAACAAAATGCAGGTTCAACTGTTTTGGTTATGTTTGATTTAAACTATAGAATCTAAACACTGTATTGGCACCAAAAAGAGAGAAAAGAATTATCGTACACAAAATATAAAAAGAAACAAACACTCATTGCGTCAAATCAAATATGATAAGAACAAAACCCAAAGTTGAATAGTGGAATTTAACATAGCGAATATTCAGCTATCTTGCAAAATCAGCTTTGTCAGATTAACATTATAGATAAAAAACATTCTTTTTACGAAAGTAAGAGGTGCTACCAACTAAAAATATAATGTGCTTGGAGAGTTTAATACAAACGTTGTAAATTTGGAACAACAACAATTTGACATTTCAAGAGTAAATTTGTATAGCTCGTTTTATTTGCTATGTAATGGTATAGCTGTCAAAACTATCGAATAAAGGGTTACAGTAAAACAGCACCCAAAGCGATCAATGTTTCCCAATAAGGTCTATTACATGTATGTTTATTTATTCGTCAGAAAGCGATAAAAATCATTTCCGAACGAACCTAAATATTCAAAATCTGGTTTTGAGGCTTATTTCTTGTCTATGAGTAGTGAGTGAGTACATTTTACCAAACATATTGGTTAAGAAAAATATTTGACCCTTTACACGCAAATAATACAAATCCAATTGGGTTTTTCCTTTCCTATATACAGGATGTGCCATAAGTAAAGTGCCAAACTTCGGGGAGTGGTTCTATGGGTCAAAATAAGAAAAAACGTTCATATAAACACAGACCCGAAAACGCTTAGTTTTCTAGATATCCGCCATTTTGTTTTTGTAGAAAATAATTCTTATCTAGAAAACGGTTTGACTGATTGAGTTCATACCTGGCATAAAGTTTAACATAACAATGATATATCTCAAGAAAATAAACGATTAAATCCAATCATGAGTTTAAAAATAGCGGCTTTATGAAAATTTCAAGCAAAAATTACTCAAAAACCGTACATTTTAACAAGACATGTCAAAAAAACCTTTTTTGTGGCCCTTTTGATTCTCTTTCGGATGGTATAACTTTCAAAACAATTGAATGAAGGATAATAGTTAAGTTATGTGTAATAATTGGCCGCCTTTTTGAAACTGATTAATGGATTTAATCGCATATTTTTCTTGAGATATATCATTTTTAGGTTAAATTTCATGCCGAGATTGAACTCAATCAGTCAAACCGTTCTCTAGATAAGAAGAGAGTATTCTGTATAAAAACAAAATGGAGGATATCTAGAAAACGAAGCGTTTTCGGGTGTGTGATTATGTAAACTTTTTTTCTTATTTTGACCCATAAAACCATTCCCCGAAGTTTGACACTTTACTTAAGGGACACCCTGTATAACTAATATGTGTCAAGTTCCAGGTCTCATAGCAAGTATAGGAATTATTTATTTTTAAACGTAGTTACCCCATTTCACCACTTAGTCTCAAGAAATCTAAATACAAATGGGGTTTCTGCATTGTTAATCACCTAAAATGTATCCAATTCCAACTCTCTAGTTCTAGCTTGTAGGAGGTTATTGGAATTTATATTTATTGTATAGGGCTAGTTACAATATTTTAACCCCTTAGGTGGTACTGACCAAAAAAAAGGTTTATTTTTTTCTACATAAATTTATGAAATTTACCAAATTTCATCTTCTTGGCTTCAAGGGAAGAAAAAAAAATATTTATTGTTTTGGGGTTAGTATCGCCGTTTTCAACCCTTAAACGCAAATAATCAAAACGCGTCGACTCTACTTTTTTGTATGTATCGCATAAGAAACAATTGTGCAAAATTTCAGCTCTCTATTATCGTGGGAATCACGGTGTATTGTTTACGGTAGTTACTCCATTTTAACCCCTTAAATGTAAATAATTGAAATTTTTTTACGACGTTAACTCCCTGTTGTGCTAACTAATCACTATGCAAAACTTGGTCTCGAATTGTCAAAAAGTCCGATATATCAAACATTCCCACATACTTCTCTTCTTTATATATAAATATATATTATACTTAGTAATCTACTTGATTTCTGCAGTATGGAGTGAGATACGGAAATTGCCTACCCTATAGTGGGTGCCTAGAATATAACATAAATTAAAGAATCTCCATATCAAATTTCACTTTAATACGTTCAGACGTTTGGTAGATATCGTGTTGAGAAGTCAGGTCTTAGTCTTATTTAAAGAGAGAGATAATTGTTATCCAACTCTAATATGTTTGTAACCTAACAAATAAATAAAATATATTATGTAAATTGTAAAATTATTTTTATATAGTTCCGTCCAGCAATCTTTATTTTTATAATCCCAGATTGCCAGTTTCGGCGAACTATGTCGACATCTTCAGATCTGCTTGAATATATTAAAATCTCTCGCACAACTGAGATGCAAAACTAGAAAACTAGTTGTGTAGGCCTATACAGTGTGAGTCAAAAGTATGGATACACCCCGTGCAATTTTAAATGGATAAAGATAGAAAAATGAAACCCAGGTCACCTTTCTAGGAAATAAAAGTATACTTTTTAGTCACTATTACAACTTTTCCCATTTCCCCAAAATGGGATTTTTTTGGGGCAGTCCCTATTCTGTTTTGTTTTATGTAAAAAACTGTGTCTGTTAATTTCCAAATGTCATGTGTTGTTCTTTAATTTCTTAGTGTTATGAAAACTTATTTTGACGCATATGGAATCACTGAGAGATTTTAATATATTCGAGCAGATCTGAAAATGGTAACATAGTCGCCGCAACCGGCAAACTGGGATTATCAAAATAAGGATTGTTAGCCGGAACAAAATAAAAGGTAATTTTACAATTATATAATATATTTTACATATACAATCCTGGTGGCTCTTGGTAGATGTTTAAAATAAATACAAGTTCTTTCTTTATTTTCTAAAACTATACATGATCACTTTTCAAGTACAGTGACGTAATGAATACCCTACCATTCAGGACTCAGGAAACACCACCTTGAATGTGGTTTTAGTGGGAATGGATACTGCATCCAGGCGTTATAAATGCAAATTCACGGCCAGGAAAGACCACCATTCGGTTGCGGGAGGGTGCAAATCTCCTCAGATTACGTAGGGGTTGCCACTAACTTCATATCGGGATTGTGTAAGCCGTGAAAAGATTCAACGGAGCGTGTATACTCAAAGTTGCAATCAACTCTTTCCTCATCATAAAGTCGGAAAACTTGGAATCAATCAGCCGAAACGAACTGCATTAGAAAGCATGTTTATCCTTTCACATTTCAAAGGACCGAATCGATTCGTTGCGAATAAAGCATGCTTGTTTTACTTGAATTACTTTATAAGTATTTGGTTCACCATTAGTGCGTTGCGTGGGGAGAGGCGACCATCTGTTGGTTGTCGTGATTGAAGGCAAAGTTTCCCTATATGAAAGTGTTGTTAAAGGCAAAGTGCATTGAATCTTCCTTAAATGTTGAACACAGTTAACAATGTCATGACAGCACCTCGACGTTAGTAGGCCTACTATTAATAAATTTTACAAATTTCAATTTTACAATGTTTAGTAACTACGCGTAATAAACAAGAAATAATTTGCATACATTATTTCAAATTGTTTACACTTAAACGTATTACTTAAAGACCATAATGCATTCCCAGACGTTTTTGTGGTTCGAAGGAGGAAGTTAAGCAAACAGTGGTCGACTCGCTTTAAAGCTGTCATGATATGACTAGTTATCCATCTCAGGCTTTCTAGTATTCGTCAACATTTATTTTACAACGTATCTAAGTAAAAAACCATTGGATGTGAAGAGATCGTCACAGAACAGTTAGAATGTATGTATGAATGTAGAATGCATGACGTGCGGTGTACGTCTTAATACACTGAAAGGTTGATGTGTGTTCGGATGAACTGGTATTACGGCCGAAGAAGGGCGAAGCATGTTCTGTTACAAACATCCTGCTATATTTTTGTAAAGGTTATAAAACTATCAAAATTAAAAAATTGGAATACATTTTTAATATTTCCTTATCAAGGTTTTAGAGGTGAAAACCTACTTTCAAATACCGATTAAATTTTTTATATTGGGGTAGGCTAATGAGCATAGCCTGCAATAATTGTTAATTGTTGTTAAACTATTTCAGCTTGCAAGTAAAACTAATCAGCTGTTATACGGAGTGGAGAAAACGTCTGGAAACGGTTTAATATTTCGTATATAAAGAAAATTTGAAGGTAGATGTGATTGAGAAACCTACTCTATGTAAAAGTAATATTTTATTAAGATTTCAAAAAATTTATCCGCTACAATGGATCCGCCATTTTGAATGAACTTTGTTTTTTTAAGTAGGAAGATGATCATGTGATACATCATTTCGATGTAGAATTTCAAGAGAAAACCAACGGGGAAATTTGCACATCCATATCTTTAACCGATTACAAATAGCGGCCAAAAAACAACGAAATCGTGTATTCTGATTTTGCCCCATTTTGCTGTACTATTAATTTTTTTTTTTATATAATAATTTATCTCCTTTCTGGATTCAGAATTAAATAGGCTTTCAAACGATATGCCACACAACGATATTTGGTTGAACCCCTCGAAATCAATTTTGAAAAAATCAAAATGACTGTAACTCAAATTTTGTTTAAGATATGGATGTGCAAATTTCACCGTTGGTTTTCTCTTGAAATTCTACATAGAAATTATCTATCACATGATCACTTATTTAAAAACAAAGTTACATTCAAAATGGCGGATCCAAGAGGGCGGATACGTTTTCTGAAATCTTAATAAAATAGTATTTTTACATAGAGTAGGTTCCTCAATCACATATACCTTCAAAATTTCTTTATATACGAAATATTAAACTGTTTCCAGACTTTTTCTCCACCCTGTATAATTATTGGCATTGTATACAATTTTTTGCTATATTGATGTACATACAAAATTATACACATGTGGGGTTTTTTCGGTTATACATTAAGAAACAAAAATGTTATAGATTTAAACAGTTTTAAACGCACTCTCTTCCAGTCATGTACCTTGCAACTCAGTAATAATAATCATTATTAAAAATGTTACTTAAACTATACAATTTGTTTAAATCCTTGTTTTTCATATTGCAGTATTTAAAAAAAACACTTGTTCTCTTTAATCAAAAGAGAAAATGTATTGCAATCTCAGCTTTTTCGTGGTATTTAGTTTGTGCTAATCATAATATACTTTTAAAAAACGGCTGAACCGAATTTGATAGATTCTTTTAGATTATATTAACATTAATACGCTTCGATTAACCCAAACAAAGTTTAATTTTGTATTCGTAAGATTTCGTGCAGAGAAAGTCTACATACTGTGCGTAAACACTCACCTTGCTAAAAAATAGTGTAAACCTACTGTAATCACTTTAAAACTTTAAACATATAAATATGTAGTATATTTTCATTTTCAGACCCATTAAAATAATTTGTATATAAAGGGAAGTTGATAAAGATTTATATAGTCCGAGATATCGTGAGGAAAAGCAAAGCAAAAGTCTATAGTTCGGAAAGGTATAAACACATAATTCACTTCTCCAATAACATAAATTAAAGTAAAACAATCTCTGCAAGGCACATTTCTTTATCAGGGTTCATTCAAAATGTTAATAATTAATTTCGCAGATTTTTTCTCAACTTCCAATTTACAAATTTTTACATAATTTTACTACAGCATTTGCATTACATGTTAGTAACATAATTTCTATTTAAAACATTTCTGCCTACTCTACAGTTGTACTGCTTACACCACCATCCACGGAGGACAAAGAAAGCAGATGTAGTTTACTATATTACCCCAGTACAAATAAGCTTTGGTTGTTAAGTACCAGCTGTAAGATTTCTACTCCACATTTTAGAGTTGATAATATGGTCAATTCCCTCAGAATACAGTCTTAAATATTGAGATTAGCAGTACATGTTAACTTGTCAGTGTTTAAATTCCCAGAGGTCATTTAACCGAACTTACATCACACAATAATCAGCAGCCTTCAATTTCAGATTTTACCAAACCAAACTAGGCACGCTTGAATACAAAATAAGGCTAAAAAATAGCATTTATATAAAAATCTCAACTATTAAAATCACTCCAATTGGTAACTTAAAATAGCCTTTAAGGATTCTTTAAAAAAATGAAAAAAAGGAACATTAGGGGATTTCTTAGTAAATTCATTTTTAAGGAATGTCTTTTTTTAGTACTTTTTATAAAGTTAACTTTTTAGACTTTATCAAACTTCTGGAGACGTCTTCATGAAAACCCCGCTTCAACAGTTTGTGCAAATTGAAGCAAAGAAACTCACCTCAAATTTTGCAACAATTTTTTTTGACTTTCCCTGAATTTAAAATAAAGACTAATATAAAATTGTATTTTAAAATCTTAAATTTTTGGAACCGCCCCGTTTGGTATGTTAAAAATAGGCTAAAAAAAAATTTTAAGGAACATGTATGGGATTTTTTCACAAAAGTATATTTTTTGAGCTTTTAAAATCAGCACTATTTAGTACTTTTTAAAGTATGCTATGTTTTAGTACTTTTTAGACTTTGAACACATTGCTTTTTCCTCACAAAAAAAAAACTCCTTCAACAGCTAAGTTGTAGCATACTGAAGCAAAGAAAGACTGTACGTTTTACCATCATCTGAGGCTCAATGAAATAAACATAATTTTTTGTTCTAGATTTTTTAAGTTCTTTGACTTTTCCTGACATTCCCATGTCCTGAAAGTTTCGCTCTATGTTTTGTCTCTTCTAGGAAAACCCCTTGGAGTTTATAATATTGTATGACAGTGAAACGGCACTTTCTAAGGGGTAGGTAGGAAGCGAAATAACATCGTTAGAGAAATCTTCCAATACAATTTTGTTTTGCTGTCAAGATAGTTACATTATATGTTACCTTATTTATTCAGTTTTAAATCTAATGATTAATGGACTTCTCAAGGTTAATAGTTTTGTACAAAAATTGGAAATAACGAAACATTAATTTCACTCTGTCTGAATACTTAGCGTTTGTATACTAACCCCTAAGTATATCGCTAGAATCGTTTAGGCCGCAACCCTGTAACTGTCATTAAATAATTTAAAATGTTAAAGTTTTTTCATTGAAGACAGTATCGCCTTACGTGGTTATTTCGTACATTAAAACGTACAGTACTTGTAAAATTGAAGTTAGTATAAAGGTTGGCAATCGGGAATAAATAAGTCAAAATTCGCTCTCTGAATTTTAATTTAAGTCAATAACTTGTTCATAATTTGTACACACATTCTTATTTTAATGAGTTTTTATATTCTAAATTCCTTGAGTATACAATCCCTACAGCGAGTATACAGTTTACAGATCACTCGATGTTAAGGCGTTTTGCATTAAAAATAAATGAAAGCATTCACGTAGTATTATTCTGATTTTGAAATTCTAAATTTATTTTTAAACACTTTCTCTACTTTATTCTAATAGTGAAATTGTGGAACAAGAAATACCGCACAATCTTAAACTTACGCTCAAATCTATTTAGAAAACCGTGCTAAATCAGGTCAGCATATGTTATTACCGTTGGAAATGTAAATTTTGGCAATACTTTTAATTTGAACGCTACACCACAATTTAATTTGTAAAATTGTATAATATTACTGTTTTGTAAATTATAATCATTCTAAAGAAGACGTGTGTTATTTTAAATGAAGGATTAATCATCTCGAAGCAAAGATGGTAAATAATATGTCTAAAATGAAAACCTAACGTAAAAGCTAGATACAAATTATTTATAAGTATGAGACCAGCCGTTAGTGGAAATGCTGGAAAGATATGAGGCGAGTTTTAACGACGACACTTTTTTGCGCAACAGCAGATGCGAAACTAAATTGTTTCAACTGGGCGTGTGCCAAAAACAGTTATGAAACTATTTAGTTACAGCAGATTCAAAATTTTACAACACAAAATTTGAAGTGTCTTGAGTACTGGCGTCAATTTTTTAGTTGATATCACGTCAATAATAAATACTTTAAAATAAGAGAAATAAAAAATAGCACTGAAAAAATTATTCAGATAAATTTTATTATTGTTGAACAATATTAATTAAAATAATATATAGGCCTAGTTATAAATTACATGGCGTCCATCCATTTCTTTGGAAGAATTATTTAAAACTAGGCCTAACCTAGAATTTGAGTTTAAATAAAATAATTATCCCAAATATAAAAAATTCTTAGGCTGAGTTGCACCAACCAGGATCAGTTTTGATCTAGGATCAAAGTTGTATTTGATCCAGGATCAACTACTTTGATCGGTTGTTTCTATTGCACCATACCTGGATCAAATAATTGATCCAGGATTTACTGATCTAGGTATTTGATCCCGGTTGATGCAACCCAGCCATAGTGTTTTTGCATAGTAAATTATGACGTTATGTTAAAACCAATTTTATTTTATTCTAAATAAAAAAAAGAGTAAAAATCAATTGATTATGTTAATTTTTAGGAAAGTAATATAAACAAAAATTAATAAAAACCAATTTTTTTATTTCAAGATCCTACTATGGAACCTTTCTGATTCTGATTAAATACTTCAAATTTTCAATTCACTTCTTTTACACAAAATAATTAAAATGTTAAAATAATGTGTGTTATAACTCACCTCTGAAAAACAACACAACTTTTATAAAATTTAACCACTTAAACATTCGAAACTGCTATCATTTTGACTTTTCCATGTGTACAGTTCTAAGTAATTTCGTGACATTTTTTAAGACATTTTGTTTCGCAATCTAGTTTCGCCGTGTGAACTCGCGTGTAAACTGAGATTATTGAACGGAAAGAATCCTGCATCAGCTGAGCTATGTACTATAAAGGGAAAAATTTGGCTTTTTAAAGACTAAATTACCCAAAGATGCACATACGACAAGGAATTTTTCGTACCCAAAGCATATAAAAACGAAATTTCGTTAAATTGATTATAGTCGTTTTTAAGAACAAACATTTAGGCCAATACAAAAATAGTACAGTCTAAGCTCGTAGTTTCTCAATTTTTTTATTTAATTTTTACTTAGTAAAATTACATTTAAAATTGTTTAAGCCATAAAACATAAGCCTATTGTAAGTTTCTTTTTGCATCTGGTCTTTGCTTAGGAAACCCCGGCCCCGGGAGATGTAATTTTAGTCAAGCGAACCAGGACATCAACGTAACAAATTTAGATAAGCTTTTGGTATAATTTTCATCAACCCTAAAAGTATGGAGCATGATTTTTTAGTAATTTTGGTTCTCTAAGTGTCCCTACCTTATATCTTGGCCTGGGAACTTAATAGATTTTCCGTTCTTGAGACTGTTGGTTGACAAGGACAAACATTGACGTTTAACATAGAACGATATAGGCCTAAACGTCTCTAGTACTAGGTTTCCAGTTTATAGAGTGAATAGAATACCTCGTTAATTTAACAATTATTTTACTTGTAACTGTTAATTGGGCTTGCAAAAAATATTTAAAACAAATTTAAGAAACATTTATTAAATTTATTTTTAACTAAAATATTTTGTTATACTAAAAATAATAATTTAGTGAGGTTACTTTAAAGTAAATATACTTTACATCCTCCCCTCGGAATGTAAATACTCTGTTGAACTCAGACAATCAAAATTTGGTCTATGCGAGCGAGAGAGAGATGCAGAGGGCCCTAAGTTGTTGCGGCCTACTCTCCACTCTAGACAATAGCGTTAAGCCCTCTCAGGAAGAATGACGACAAACGAGCACTCAGGGAACGAGCAAACACACTGCTCCATTGTCAGAAGTCATACACTTGGCATTAAACTGAAATATTACTCCTCAATACTCCTAGCCTGCTTTACTATTTAATTGCATTTTATTTGTTTTAAACACTTCGCGGTTTGGCAGCAAGATAAGAGTACGACGGTAGAGCTGATTTCTGTACAGAAAATCTTGGAATTTGACTGTAAAAACATTGTTTACGTTATAGTAGTCTAAAAATAAATATTTATCGATTTAAATTGTTTATCTCAGTTTGGACGAGAGCAACTTTTGACGTCTATGTATCGTATAAATCTCTCTGCATGTGCTCTGAAGCGCATGACTTCAGACTTACAAATCAAACACGCAACCCATTATTAAGTATAGGCTACTCCCGACTTATGAACACAATAGACTTAAAAATCTCCCCAAACTTAAAATTGAAGGAGAACTATTAGGGTATCGCAACAGCGTTATAAATCTGGGACTGACAATCAATGACAGATTAAACTTGACTAAATATGCAATACATTATTTTCAAAGATTCACTCTTTAAAAAAATGAAAGATTTTTTGCCATTTCATATTAGATTGCTCTTCGTAAAATCATCAATAATACTTAACCTACTATGACACTGTAGTGAGTGACATGACAGTGAAATTGGCTAATAAACGCGAACGTGTTCAAAATTATTGTATTCGATTTATTTTTGATTTAAAACGTGAGGATAATGTTAGCCCCTATTATAAACAATTATAACTTTTAAAACTTGATGAATTAGATCTTATCAGATTTTAACTACATTGCATGCGGTTCTTCAAACTAGAGTGCTGACTTACTTGGCAAATAAGTTTGTTTTTGCTTTGGATGTAAGTACAAAAAGTACAAAAAAGGGGTCGACAATGCATTCCCAATCACGTAACTCTAAAGTATAATAAATCTTTTACTGTAACGGCATGTCGCTTGTGGAATTCGCTACCAGATTCCCTTAAAACTATTGATAACAGTGCTCAAATTGCAAAATCATTGAAACTTTATTTCTTGAATGGTATGGGCTGATACCTTTGCTCGCGAAGGAAGGGGGAATTTGTTTCATTTTCTTGTTTATATTTTACGATGTATGAATGTGAGCGTGAATGTTGTTTATGAATAATTTATTCTTGGGCTTCAATCAATATAGATGAAATAAAACAATAACACAAAATCTCACAAAAAATACGTTTAATAAATCAAACGCGTTTCAACGACAAAGTCGCCATCCCCAGCGATAAAGCCACAAAAGCCAAACTA
>JAGFPH010000478.1:249260-260153 GCA_018207615.1 Philaenus spumarius
ACAAAAGTAAACAAAACATAAAACGTTATTTTTAATCCCCCCCCCCCCCATCTTAAGTTAAACTTAACTGTCATAGCGCTTCTACACCCCGCCATATATAGATTATTATTTCTCTATTATATACATTTTTTTAAATTCCTGTAATTCACGCAAAACCCTACACGTGCATCAGGATCTAGGTCACCGCTACCCCCAACACTCTACCTTGATCCAAGTACCTCCGCCCTAATCAAATGTAATTTCCGTGAAATTATCAGAGTAGATGCCCCGATATTTTAGGTACGTTTGAAATGATGAAACTGCCCCGCTCATTAAAGAGGATCAAGTAGGGTCGCTTCGCCAGACCAGAAATTCTGAAATTGTCCCGAGTGCCTGTCCCTGTGTCCTGTCAGTGACTGCAGTCTTCTAATAACTGCCACCAATATCAGGAATTACTAGATGATAAACTTTAGTGTAAAACAATCGGTTGTATTATTAGGGGCTAGGTTCGGTTAGGTTAGGTTAGGCAGGAAAAGCAGTCAACGGCAGTTTTAGAAGACTGCAGTCACTGTCAGGACGCAGGGACAAAAATAATTCCCTTTTTTCTCCAGTCCCGTAGCTACCGGGCCGGGCGCTCGGGGCAATTTCATCATTTCTAGTCTTGCAAGGCGACCCTTCCTAAGCCTCTTTAATGAGCGGGACAGTTTCATCGTTTCGAAAGTACCCAAAATATCGGGGCAGTTTCACTACGCTCGTATTCAGAGTATCCGTTTGCATTTGCCCCGTGCGAGTCTCCACAGAGCCCCCTAATGATTAGATATAATAAAAACTTGAACACAATAATTGTATTCTCCTTACGTTTAATTACTCAAAAGCGTTTCAACGACAATGTATCTTAAGTGACACACGAGCTGCAATAGTGTAACAGATAACATTAATTGATAATATTGTAAGTTATTGTTTTCGTATTTCCAGAAAATTTCCTATTTTTGTCACGTAAGACATAAATCACCTTTCCGCGAAAACTAATTCGTCTAGTTTAGATGGATTTTTATGAAACTTGGCTAAACCTTCAAGCTCATTACCAGTGTTAATTTAAATCAATCACTTTTAGTTCAAACAAAAATAAAAATTTTATTTATTGATATAAAACCAGAGCTAGATTTTATTTATACTTGTCGAAGTACAGGGAAAGCTCAAAATATTTTTTTAAAGAATTAAACTAAATATTAAAAAAAACATTTGTAAGTAAGGTACTAAGTCTAAATACTACGTGAATACTACGTGAAAAAAGTAAAATCAAAATCGGTTGAGTATTTTTTTATTAAATATGCATTATATTAAAATTAAGGATTTAGGCCTTCTTACGCCCCTTAAGGACCTAAAAACTAAACCAAAGTGAATAGTTAGTTCCATTTTCTAATAAATTAATTCAATTAAAGTTAAGTGTACCTTAAATCTATTGAATTATTAACTTTTGTTAGTGCAAACTGTATATGAGTCCACCTTTATACAATAAAACCGTACACAGAACATGTACAAGGGAAGACTCGGCAAATCCTAGCATATTAAACTGACAGGGAAGCTCACTGCGGTCACCCAACATGTTCTTGTTTGCTTTGCTCTCTTCTCCCGAGGCGGATATTGCAACCCCTACTGGGAGAAACAATCCACAACACTTGTTGGTCTCTGCTTTAAATATTGACACACTCTCACAGCACGACGCCCTCGATGCGGGGTAGAAGAAAATGGTTTGGATTAGTACTAGCTTCCGGTCTGGATCTAATTGGAGTCAATGCGGCCTATTTGTTTTGTTTGAACAAAACTCGAGAGTGCTCTTTACAGTAACCAAATTGAAATTCCCAGCTGGAAACTGCGTTCGATAATATTACTGGTAGATGTAGTATTTGCTGTAAGACTTCAAGCTTGCTACAGATCGAATACCCACACAGTCGACTGGTTCGAGTCTACAGTATTTACTGGACTTCCATTAGTTCCATTACGCTACTCCACCTCTTCATTATGCCCTAACTGGCATAACATAAAAAGTATAGAAAAATTTAAAAATATATTTCATCCAGATATAGTTAAAACGATAAATGAGGCTTCTGAAAATCTTGATGGCATAAAATAAGACTTCTTTAAGCAGTTTGAACGGTCTGTTTGAAATTTATTAGTCCTGGAACTGTATCTCCAGTAGATTCAAAGAAAGCTTTACAAAACATTGGATTCAAGTAATACACATTTTTACAGTATGACAACGTCTTTAAACAAATAGTGCACTGGATCTTTTTACGCATGAGTGAACAAAATTTGTGCGCCATCCCAATTTACAAATAGTTTCAACAAATTTTGTATTTTACTGATAAATGTCTCTTTACTTGTTGTGATAAAGTTCTTTTGAGGCTGACAAAATCACGTTTTTGATTGATTATAAACATATTTCAAAATACGTAAGAATGCAAATTCATTTGTTGCATATATTTTGAACTAATAACAATAAAATGAGTGTAATCAAGCTGCCATTTTTTATTTTTTAATATCGGTTTAATTGTTTCCTTCACGCTCTGATTTAATATTCTTGACTTCGCTCTCTCTCCGACACACGCTTAGCAGACGACCGCGGTCCTATTCTGAATCCAACTGTCATATTCAAATTCCTAAAATATTGGAGAAATGAAAAAGTCACTAGAGGTCTTTTTAGATAGTTATAAGCTTTAAACTTTATATCCTTTCCATAGTTCGTAATTTAAAATGACATTGTAAGTTCAAAGCATTTTTGTCTAAATTAATTCTTAGAAAATTGACGTACTAAATAAATAAATAAATAAAAATAATTACATTGAGTTTAGTACATTTTTATTTATTGTAAAACAATCAGTTCAAATGACAGTTTTAAAACATTTAAAACCATTTTCTTGGAAACTATTTAAATTGAATTCAGTAGCCAGCTTTAATAGTTGTTAGAATTTCCCTTGAGTTGTAGAATTTTTTATTCAATTTTCAGATTATAATATAGACTACCAATTTTGCGCTTGATTGTTTGTCAGAAGTGTTTAAGTTTGACCTCGTTTCAACCATTTTCCATGTAGAATGTATTGTTGTATCTATCGCTACCAATTTGACTTTGGTATTTACTGTAACAGTTTATACATAACCTCAATCTAAGACTATAAACAATATTAATAAATTATCGATAACGTATTAATGTAATATTTTCTGTACTCATCTAATTTAAATAATTAAGTTAGGGCGAGTTTAGATTTGTTTATAATATTTTTTGAAAAACATAAACTTAAAATACAAATATCTGAGTTAAAAGCTCTAAAGTCTGAATAAGAAGCTAACTGACATTTGTAAATACTGTACGTGTAAGTTCTGTTGTAAAAGGCAAACATCTCACTTTTGTTTATTTTGTCGAGACTGAAATGATTGGTTTGAAAAGGAAAAATGTACATTAATCTACTCAGTTACCTGAATTGATCTAACTAAAAATAATTCGAAAGAATGTTTGTGAATGTATAAATGTTTCATGCATTTTTTTTACAGTTGGCTTGTATACTTTAACAGTTTGACAGTTTCTTTTTGTAGTGGAAGTACACAACACATTGTAACAATAGTTTATTTCGTGGAGCCCAACATTAAGCGACTACATAAATAAAGCTCGTCCAGAAAGCCGCTTCATTAACATTTAAATTCAAATGTATCACGCCAGCGTACTTCAAAGTCCATCTTCCATTGGAAACGATTTAGGTATAATTCGGTTGGCCGTTAAGTAAAGGGCTGTTATGATCTGTTTGTTGTTATTTCGGCCACGTGTTTCCTTGCCCCAAGCTATTGGCAACCCTTAACGGTGTACTACCACTAATAGACAGCTGGTCGGCAAACATTTCCACCTCCTCTTCACTGCAGTAGTGGATACTGTTGCTACAGAAATAGGAATTTCATGACACATTGTGCAGCATTCATTTAATTACAATAATATAAATGATGAAAGCATTCTTCCAGAACTGAAATCGTAGTGTATGACATGATACCATAATTATCTTCAACAGTATTCCATACTCATAAAAACCTACTAAAATTTAATATCTGCAAATATTAATACATCAATAGTATTTATTTACTCAGTGTTATTAAATACTCCATCGAAGAATTTATAATATTTAGTCGAAGACATCAAATCAATATCCCAGGAAATCATTAATGAAAAACAAAATAAGCCCAAATCATATCCCAAGTGTTAGTTTCCCGGCTCGCAGACAAGTCAGGGTTCTCAGATGGTCATAGACATTAATGACCTGGAGGAGGACGAAGAGTCCGGCTGTCAATTAGAAAAGGTGCGGACTCTCTACCCGCCTTGGACTGGGACATTTTGACATGGAAATGACAGGAGGCAATACAATTTGGCTCCGCACTGGTTAGTAAACACACCGAAACTCTGGACATAATTTAATAGGTCTACTTATATAATGACTAGTGGACCCGGCAATACTTCGCTATTTCTTAATTTAATTTTAAGGGTATTTATCCCATTTCATCCCTTTGACTTAAGAAATCATATTGCAGATGTTTTTTTTATGTCAAGAATGATAACAAATAATTTTAGTCTAAAATATTTTCTTAAAATTAAAGTGCCAAATTTCGGCTCTCTATCTTTAAAGAAAGAATACCAATTAATATTTTGTTGTTTTTAGGGGTTGTTATTACATTTTTACTCCATAGCAGCACGTAACAAAATGTAAAACTGGTTTATTTTTTATACGTATCTTGTAAGAAATAAATATACACAATTTCAGGGCTCCCAACCTTGAAAGTATGAAAATGTATATTTATTGTTTTTAGGGGTTGTTACCACATTTTCACCCCTAGCAGAACGTAATAAAATGTAAAACTCATTTACTTGTTATATGTGTTTTGTAAGAAATAGATGTAAAAATTTAGGACGATTTTAAGGAAAGTATACAAACAATATTATTGTTTTAGGGGATGTTCAACCCTTAAAGGATAAATATTTTAAAATCCTTTCTTAGTGCGCCTCTAGAGCCTTTGAAAAATACGTATACCAAATTTCAGATTCCTAGGCGTTAGGGTTTTTGAGATATATAGCAAACAATAATTATTGTTTTAGGGGATGTTTCAACTCTTAGAGGCCAAATATTTTAATATCTATAGTTATAGGGGTTGTTACTAAATTTTTACCCCTTAGCAGAAATGGTTTATTTTTTATATGTATCTTGCAAGAAATAAATGTACAAAATTTCAGCTTTCTAGCTTCAAGTAATGTATAAAAATAAATATGTATTATTTTAGGGGTCGTTACTACATTTCCACCCCTTAACAGAACATGATAAATGTAAAACTGGTTTATTTATCTGTGTTGTGTATCTTGTAAGTATTATTTACAAAATACCAGCTCTCTAGGTCAGTGGTCCCCAAAAGGCGGACCACGGTCCTTATTCGGACCGCCACCTAATTTTTAACGGTTTGCAAGGTCGTATCTTTCTACGTTTCGTGAAGCTATAAACACCATAACTTTTAGTACATTTAAACTTTTTTTACTTAAAACAGTTTTCACCACTGATCATACAACATTTTTAGTGTAAACAATAGATTCAATTTTTTTCAATTCAACAAAAATTCAATTTTTAACTAAACATAGTTAATTGAAATATAAGGACAAACTCGAGGAGAGGACTTTGGAGTATTTTGAGAAAGCTGAGTTGGATTTAAAAAAACATATTATCAGTGACAACAAATAGTGCTAGTGCGATGGTCGAAAAAACAAAGGCTTGGTAAGTCGAATGAAAAAATATAAAAAATTTAATGGAAATCTGCTAGTCTACCGCTGCACTATCAATCAAAGTGTGTTGTGTTGCAAACTGAATCCTGCTCTTGAAGTTAAAATGCAAATTTTAGTTAAAATCATTAACTTCATACGAACAAAGTCTTCACTTAGGCACCGTGAGAGTTCAAGTCACTTCTTGAGGAAACTGAAGCATACTTTGACTATTTGTTACTTCACAAGAACGTAGAAGTACGTAGGTGGCTGAGCAAAGGATTTGTTCTTCGACGTTTTTTTTTTTTTTGTAATTATAGAGGACAAAAGTATTTCTATCAGAGTGTAGTAAAGAAGCTACAATGGGGTTCCTGCTTGACACAAAAGGCACTATTCCGAAAATAGCATTCCTGACAGATGTCCTCAGACATTTCAATTTTTAAACTTAAATGTAAAAGTTAGGTATTGTTAGAAACTGCAGTAAGTTCAGTGCCAAAATAAAAGTACTAAAACTAAAAATCCAAAATGGTTATATTTCCTGTGATTAAAATTGAAATTAGCCATTTTTGCAGCTGAAAATAGGGGGACCAACCCGTGGCAGTCTTATACAAATTTGAAATGGACCTTCATAAAATTTAATTGGTGATCACTGCTCTAGGTTTATTTTTTTATGGGGTTGTTATCACATTTTCTCCCCTAGCAGCACGTAACGAAATACAAACTGATTCACTTTTTATATGTATCGTGCAAGAAATAAATGTACAAAATTTCAGCTTTCGAGCTTTAAGGAAAGTATGACAATCGATATTTATTGTTGTTTTAGGGGTAGTTTCAACCCTTAAATGCCAAATATTTCAAAATCCTTTCTTAGTCCTCATCTAACGCCTATGACAAATAAGTGTACCAAATTTCACGTTCCTGGGGGTAGGGGTTTTGAAATATATTTTAGGGATTGTTTCAACCCTTAACGGCCAACTTTTGTAAAATCCTTTCTTAGTGCGGCTCTACATATTATTGGACGGATGTACCTTCCAAATTTAAACTCTCTAGCTTTAATAGAATCGGCTCTGCGTTGATCATCAGTCAGCACATTGCATTTTATATATACTGTGTATAAAAAAGTCCGCCCCCCCTTTATTTTTTTTGCTTGTTAAAACAATTGCAATTGGGGAATTGCTTCCAAAACGATTTCGTTAATTTTATTTTTTACAAAATTTTCTAAGATGGAGGAGAAAAAAAATCTAATTTACGAAATCGATTTGGAAGCAATTTTTTAGATCAATCACTTTGAAATAAACATTTTTCGTCTATTGAAATTTTTTCGAAAACCTCTTCCTTTTCGAGATATTAGCAGCTTTATGTCAATTTATTTCAACACGTTTAAGGCCGCCATTTTGTTTTGGGTGGTCCGATTTTTATTTTCTTTATGTCATTTTCCTTGTCTTAAATATACCTTTAAAATGAGGTATCACATGACCATACTTCCCTTTTAAAAATTTTGAGTTGTCCCCGAAATCCCCCATTTTTGGGGGACACTCAAAATTTCCGATAACGACAAAAGATACTTTGGATTAAGTTAGTACCGTTCCCCAAAAGATATTTGTTTGTTTTAACAAGCAAAAAAATTAAAGGTGAGGGGACGGACTTTTTTTACACACAGTATAGATAATTCCAAAGATGCCTCTAAACAGATTTGTTAGGATAGGTTAGGTAAGATTAGGTCCAGACTCTTTGCTCGCCATTACGAAATATGTTTGTGGTCCACACTTCGTTGTATTTTAAATTTTGGTATTAAATTTTAATTTTACAAAAACCTAAATAGATTAGTAGCCCAGTCGGTATAGGTTACAACTACCAGTAATTTGCAATATGGCTGAATTTTTTTTTATAAGTACATTAAAGTATGTAGATTAACATAAAAAAAAGTTTACCAGTCTATCGATTTCCCAAAGTCGAAAAAAAATCGATTATCATTTTGTTTTCGATTATCCTTAATATTTCGAGCTGGGATGAAGATAGAGGAAAATAAAAAATACTACCGTGTAGGGGAGGTATTTTTCAACAAAAAAGGTCATATGTATTTATTTCGTCCGATCAATGGTTTGTCTGGAAAAAAATCGATAATGCAGGTATGTATTTTGCAGCAGGGGAAATCACTAAAAGGGGACATCTTATTCATATATGAAGCGTTGGCTCATTCTAAATTGGCCGAATTTTAATATATCGAATTGAAACTTGACATAGGAGTTAAAATATATATTTTAAACATTTATGCTGAGTCTCAGCTAGTTATTTTGAAAATTACCCGATCTAGAGCCACTTGACTTATTAATGGGTTTCTCGATTTTAGTAGTACCGGACCCACCAATTCATTTTAAACAGCTCCAGTTTAGAAAATTTTTAAAATATCAACCTGAAAGTTTTTTTACAAGTTAAATATATATATTCAAACAAGTTCAAGGAGTATAAACCTTTTTCATTATTTACTTTTAAAAGCACAAGTAAATTTAAAAAGTTTAATTTTAGACCTTTTTAGATTTTTTATCAAAACACTTGAGTTGATCAACTGCAGATTAGTCATTTTTTTAAATATAGTTTTTAAAATAAGTACAGCAAAAAACCAATTGTATTTTTAACTTCTGTACCAATTTTTAAATCGATATGTTAAAAAATGTCGAAAATGGGGTCGTTGAATCCAAAAGTGTTATAGTTAAAACGAGATAGGTAAAACAGAAGACTATTTTCAAGCGCCTCGTTTTAAAAAATAACAAGAAAAAAATCGTTCATACTTACTAAGAATATTTATACTGGTGTACTCAACTTGTAAAACAAATTTGGTGTTGATATTCCAAAAATTGACGTAACTGGAATAGATTGAAATTAGTTCGTGGGTCCAGTACTCCTAAAATCGATAATCGAAATCGACTCCTAGATCGGGTCATTTTCAAGATAAAAAGCTGAGATTCAGCATAAATGTTTAAAATATATATTTTAACTCCTATGTCAAGTTTCAATTCGATATATTAAAATTCGGCCAATTTAGAATGAGCCAACGCTTCATATATGAATAAGATGTCCCCTTTTAGTGATTTCCCCTGCTGCAAAATACATACCTTCATTATCGATTTTTTTGCAGACAAACCATTGATCGGACGAAATGAATACATATGACCTTTTTTGTTGAAAAATACCTCCCATACACGGTGGTATTTTTTATTTTCCTCTATCTTCATCCCAGCTCGAAATATTAAGGATAATCGAAAACAAAATTATAATCGATTTTTTTTTCGACTTTGGGAAATCGATAGACTGGTAAACTTTTTTTTATGTTAATATACATACTTTAATGTACTTATAAAAAAAAATTCAGCCGTATTGCTAATTACTGGTACTTTTGGTCTAAATTAACCTTTACCGACTGGCCTATAGAGTAAGCTTACAAATAATCCTGCAATATATTATATAACCTGCAGTAAATGTACCAAAATGGTGTTAGTTCAAAATTGGTGTTAAACTATTAAAACTTATCCAAGCGATGTTAATAATTGCAGTTTGGACTAATTTGGTCAAAAATAGTAAAACAATCTGTTTTTTACACAACTCGATTATTTTTTATTTTTACTTACAGAATACTATCAGTTTTTTATCCACAACTCGATTATTTTTGTTTTCCTTTACAGAAATACAATCTGCTGTCCAAATCTTGGTTATGTTATTTTCACTTACAGAAAAAAATCGGTTTTTTTACCATAACTCGAGCCCCGATTATTTTTCTTTTTTACTTAGGCTACAGAAAAAATCTGCTTTTTTGTCCATAATTCCGTTATTTTGATTTTTTTACAACAAAAAATTTGTGTTTTTGTCCATAACTCGATTTTTTACTTACTGTAAAAATTTCAGCTTTTTTGTCTAAAACTCGATTATTTTGTTTCTCTCTAAACAATTTTCGAGATATTCGATGTTAAAAAGTTTAAAGAGCCGCCATTTCGCAATGAGTAAAGGAAAGGAGAATTTTGTTCTCCAATTGTGATCTTTATAAGTAGTTTCCAAAATGTCAACTCAATATCATTTACCATTAAAAAGATATATTTTTTGAAAAAACACAAGATGGCAGCTAGATAAAAGTCGAAGCATTTTAGGACACACTTTCAAACCGAAATAGCTACAAAATAATATTATTTTTGCTACACATTATCCTCTTTTACATTTGTATCACACACTTCAAGCCTATAACTTTGATTAGAGTCTTAGAAGGTGTTTAATCAATGTTATAAGTTAAATAATAGAACTTCTAACTAAAAGCGTAGTAGCTACATTTCTAAAGAAATTCTGTAAAACACACAAAAAAGCTATTTATAGAAGACCGGTTGAGAGGGTAGTAATTGGCATAAACAGAAGTGTAAAAGTGCTCACACAATAAATGGTCTCCCAAAATAGAAATAACAAACGGGCTATTGACAACGATCGGTCAGGCGAGTGTGTTTTCCGCAGCGTATTGTTTGGCCTACCCACCATACCATGAAATTTTCAGAATTCGATTCAGTTCCGTGAATTTATTAACATCTCTATTTTTCCAAACAGCATTCCAGGTGTAGCTGTAACTTATAGACTTACAACAAACATTTACAGACATTTAAGTATCGAACAGTTAGAAATATCTCTTCACCTTGTAGTACCTACATTGCCTATGTTAAAAATAAGAACTTTAGGTACCATTACAAAATATATACGCAGACTAAATATATGTTTAGATAATTTACACACATATTGTAGACCTTTACGAACAGTGTTAACTATATAAAAAAAGGTTTTTTAAAAGTCCTAAAATTAGGGATTTTAATATAAAAACGAGTTTTGTTGACATCTAAAGTATTTTTAATCAACAAAAATAGGTTAAAGTTGCAGGTAACAAACTAATTTACTACAATAATCACATTCAGATTAATAGCTCAAAAAGTATATTAGAAAACTGTGCCATTGTATCAGAAAATGTGATTTTTCAGTAAAGCCAAAAACTACAAACAAGTTCTGTCGATCACATTAAAACATTATAGTACCATACTGAACAGTTTTTCTTTCTCCTTGTCTTTCTCTTTTCTCTTTAGATTTATTTTTCGTTTCTCGTTCCTCTTTGT
>JAGFPH010000478.1:273532-306162 GCA_018207615.1 Philaenus spumarius
TGTAGACGCGACTTTACATCAAATTACTAAACCTCATGGTCGCATTATTTTGTTTATCTTACACATGGATTTCCTACAAATTAATTACATGTGAGGTTATCGCGTTTAATTCAAAACAATAATTAATTGGGGATTTCTGAATTTATAATGTAGGGAAATTCCAAAGTATTGTAAATATGGTTAACGAATGTCTAACTTTTAAGAATGTATTTTCTAATTAGGATATTGCTTTACCCTATAGTTCCTGCCCACCTGAGTGTCACAGCCAGTTAGCTCCTTCATTTTAACACTTTTGACGGTTAACTTTGCTATAGGCCTATTGTGTAAATACAAAGGGGTTTGACAAATACAATTGATCAAGGAGTAATTTGCTCATATATTAATAACTGATTCTAGAGATGAGCGATATTTCACGGTTTGTGACTTTATCTCAGAAATTATGTTCATAACGGTTGCCAATTTATTTGAAGTAACTTTAAACGGTCGCCATTTTGTGTAGGATTAATCTTTTGATGTCTGATTTTATGCATTGAGTTCTAATAATATAGATCTTTAATTTTATGTACAACTCGACCTATGCTCCTATTTAAGGTTTTTCTCCGACTCCCTAAGGTGATAAAAATATATACTTGCTTCAAAAAAGAGCTTTTTTGGTAAAGAAATGATGTACCATATTTTGTTGCGTAATCTGCAATTGTTACAAAAATATAACGCCGTTCACAGACTTTTGAGACATCCTGTGTTTTGCGTTGTGGACGTATACAGACGTATTCAGGGGTGGACATAGCCTATAGGTTCAAAATAAAGAAAACACTTTCTATAGGGGGTCTACGTATAAAGAAACGTTTCTTTTACAAGTTGTCTTCCAATTTTTTTACTAAATAATGTATATCTCTAGAACGGTTGACCGATTGAGTTGAAATTTTTCACATTACTCGCCCATGTAAAGACCTAGTTGGAAAAAAGTTTGGCGGCCATTTAAGCATTTTAAATAAGGATAACTCAAAAACGGCAAATTTGTATAAAAAACGTCAAGAGTAAATTTTTTGTAGCCTGTGCAATTTTAAAGTCATACCAATACAGGTCTACATAACTAAATATATTCTGGTCCTAAACATGAAAGCGTAGTCTAAGCGAAACTATTTAGAAACTAGTAAGCCATTGTAAAAAAATCACAGGCAGATTAATTAGATAAACATCAGAAATAGATAGATACAAACAAATTTATCTAGGCCTAACTATGCTGACGGGGATTTTTAACTCGGTAAATGTGTACAATTATAAGGATTATAAAACTGTAGGTCTATTATTTGTTAAAATTTTTTATTTATATTCATAGTTATATATTTAACTAATGATACAAATATTATATTTTAATTGCTTTCTAACTTCATATTGATAGATTAAATTGTATGGAAGTTATTAATAAATAATGAAGAAATTAACAATCGAATATGTTTGTTATATACGAAGATGTACGAATGTTTCCGAAGCTAAACGAATACCTAGGTATCTCTTCTTTAAACATGTATAAATTAATATATTGATAATAAAAAGTTGTATTTATATTCATTTTATAACCTCAAAGCAAATCTTATAACGTAATATAGCCTACATTAGTTCTTTAATTCATATTTTAAGAAAACCAACTTCACAAGATTTATCATTTTTTGGGGCTATTCATTGAAGTTTTAAACATAATCCCAAAGTATAACCTACGCTAGGTTTTGTTTAAGTATTACAGATGATGGGTGAAATCAGCTGTTATACTATATTGTTACTCACGTACGTACGAATATACTCGCTTTTATAGGAGTTGATTCAATTTTATTCCTGACTAAAAGTTTGCATTCAATCTGCTTTGGGTTGATTACATTGGCTTAGTTTCAATTCTTCCTACACACACAATCCGTGATGGACAACTTTAATATTTATATAGTTCATTCCATTACTTAAAAATAATACAGTTTTTAAAGAATTAGAGCAATTTTGTAATCAATTTGAAATTTATTTCGATTTGAAAACACCGAGAACTGCTAGTTTGACTAGCACGCTAGTTGTCCCAAAACATTACGAAAATGGTATGAATATGAACAACGCATTATACCGAACCAACCACCCAACAAATAACAATAACATTGGCGATAGGAACAGCGAACGGAGGTGATCATAAAGTATATATGTATGTATAGAAAGAAAAACATTCTGTGTGTATGATCCAGTTTGTAGGATAAAATATGTGAGTTCGTTATAGGATAGACCGTTTGACGGATCAGGACCAAATTTGTCATAGTGATTAATTAGCATAAGAAGGAGCATACAAAATAACAGATGTATTATCTTTAACATTTTGATGTTATTTAAATTGGAGAAAAAAATTTTGTACGAGGGTTTCATCCAGTAGGTCACTCAATCTAAGTTATAAAACTTAGTAAGGATCGAACACGCTTGTCACCTTATCAGTTATCACACCAGAAATGTTGGGAAATGTTAGGCAACACTTTGAGTCCAGGCTGTATTTTTGTCAAGAAGTCAATGGCAATGAATACTTAAATGTATTCATTTAAACATTTAAGTATTCATTGTCAATGGTTCTCATTTCGAGCACTTAATCTAAGTGACAATGAGGTGAGTGCTAAAGGTTTTACTCATTGTAACATAATTATTAATGAAACTTTAAATAGGAGTTTTTTGGGGAAATCATAACTTTGATTGGCCATTATGTTGGATAGGGTCAACATACAGACCTCAGGTTTGCGCCAATCTTCTTCTTCTCATTTAAAATTTTCGACTTACCCCCAAAACACCCCATTTTTGGGGGAACGTTTGAAATTTACAATACACAAAAATAACTCCATTCTTGGTCATGATAACAATCCCCAAAGCATATCTGTCTACTTCCATTAATACAAAAATAATAGGGGGTGGGCTTTTAAAACACCTGGTATAAAATTTCTGTGAATGGATATATGTACAGATATATGGACAAACAAATAATGATCTATTAATAGATTCGTTTTCATTTTAAGATACGAAGATAGATCTACAAATTTGTAGAAGAATACATTAGATTATCAACTCCTATAAAAGCGAGTGTACGGCCGTACGTCCTGTAGGCCTAAGTCAGAAACAAAATAGTATAATATATGCGCATAAGTAACTATAATTTTAAAGATATAATAATATTGTTATTGGGCAGCTGTCAACAATAAACCTCACTTCGGACATATAAGGCCGGACATACACGTTACGGTATACCGGAGAGCCGCAAGATGGCGTGATTGCTTTGGTGGGTTTGTTAGTGGTTATGAACCGTAAAAAAGGCGAAAACGCAGGACATGGTATAAAAACTGGCTCAAAAAGAGAAGTGAGTATACTCATACAAACTTATTCGCCACAACTGACTCAAACCTGTGCAGGTATACCGGACGGCCCACACACACGCTCAGGTGAGCACACCTATGCAGGTAAAAAGAATTGAATTCGATTCTTCTCCGGTCGCCTGCGCAGGTCGTTTTACTTGTGCAGGTTTGCCTGAAGTGGCTGGCACACACGCTCTGGTTTACCTGTACAGGTATACCTCTCCGGTCTACCGTAACGTGTATGGCCCAGAGCTCTATAACAAGGGATAAACCGTTTCTTTGATCTCGGCACTGTGCCGCCAGATTCACTCTGACGCCACCATGCTTATACACGCTAGCTGGTAATATTTCAGTAATGTGTGCGCACCGTAACTCGTTGTAACTCGATGGAAAGGCTTCAGTAAAATAAAATTTAGATATTCTTAATCTACATAAAGTACGGATTCTAACAGTATAAAAAACTTCTATTTTAACAGGTATTTCGAATTTTAATAATTGAAAATATTTGAGAATTATCACAGACTGACATGAAAAAGTTACTAAGCGAGGAAATTTTTTATTTTTGGGTTATAAACAAACTTCCAGCGGGAAAGTTGTAGCCAATGAATTGATCTAAACTATCCAATTCACCGATTTGTGATAAAATGATTACAACATTATGAAATCGTTTTTTAAATGAGCGCGAGGAGGTGCCGCGCCACACCTCCCAAAGTACAGTTGTTTGATACGGGAATAACGTTTATGTACATATTGTTATTTTAAGTAAATCACTTGACCCCAGGTAATTATGCCAGCTAGAAAAAAGTAAGCATTTTATTTTAACATAAACTAATTATAATTTATAATTAATATTTGATATTATTGAAGAAACATTTAAGTACTCCGCAAATTAGACAACAATGAACAAATTATTTAAAAGACGGAATATTTATATGTTATAAAGCAACTGTTTTAATTAAATATGAAGCTAATTTTTTTACGTAATTACGATTTTCTTTCTCCATCATTGATCTCTAATTTTATTTCTTTGAAAGTACGTAATAAGTATATTATTTTTTAAACGTTAACCTCCAACTTAACTTTTTGTGTCCACTTTAATAATATCAAATTTTAATTATAAATTATGATTAGTTTATGTTAAAATAAAATGCTTACTTTTTTCTAGCTGGCATAATTACCTGGGGACAAGTGATTTACTATATTACCTTAAAATAACAATATGTACATAAACGTTATTCCCGTATCAAACAACTGTACTTCGGGAGTCGCGGCGCAGCACCTCCTCGCGCTCATTTAAAAAACGATTTCATAATGATGTAATCATTTTATCACAAATCGGTGAATTGGATAGTTTAGATCAATTCATTGGCTACAACTTTCCCGCTGGAAGTTTGTTTATAACCCCAAAATAACAAATTTCCTCGCTTAGTAACCTTTTCATGTCAGTCTGTGATAATTCTCAAATATTTTTAATTATTAAAATTCGAAATGCCTGTTAAAATAAAAGTTTTTTATACTGTTAGAATCCGTACTTTATGTAGATTAAGAATATCTAAATTTTATTTTACTGAAGCCTTTCCATCGAGTTACAACAGCGAGTTAACGACTGCGCACACATTACTGAAATATTACCAGCTGGCGTGTATCAGCATGGTGACGTCATAGGCGATCGATACTGGGTCACGGTAAATGATCAAAATGGTATAGCCCTTGTTATAGAGCCCTGGTATGGCCGGCCTAACAGCCGATGAATATGTTATAGATTAATTACCTTAATTTACACTCCGTGAAATAACCCAAAGTAGTATAAAAATGGATTACCGGTTTCGACTGTAATACCGACTGTTATCTTATGATCCATGACAAACATGAAATTATTCAGCCTTGCTATGGCGTTATCTTCTTTATTGACACATTTTGTATAACAAAAACACTAAGACATACATTCTGTCTAATATAAACGTAAATTTCGTTCATCATCTGTAGTGCTTAAACAAAACCTAGCCTAGATTATAATTTGGGATTATGTTTCCAAGTGTACAACTTTAATCAAAACAACTTCTTATTATGTCTGGTTGTTGGTTGTTTTTGTAACTGAGTTATAAAACTAATGTAGGCCATACTATGCTACATGATCGGCTTTGAGGTTAGAAATCGTTGAAAATGTATGTATTTTTACATTCCTTTTCGTTTACTTCATTTTTGACAGCCTAAAAACAACTAAGGATTAGTACAAACCTAAAACTATATTTTAAACTATCACTATATTTGTATAAATTAAATTGATATTTTAATGGAATTTTTACAAATATAGCCTTCTGTCGATGAAAACTTAAATGAATTTTAAAGTGACCAATAATATAGTTTTGTCTAAATACGTGTATTTTAAATATTTGGTGTTAAAATCGTTGATTTTGCGATACCTATGATTAAAAGTTTATTTTCCAAAATTGATTTCAGGTCTTCGAGTAAAACGTACAATTGTAGGCTCTGTATGCTTACATTCACCATGTTGAAAATCCCTAACGACATTATACCCAGTTAAGGGGGCGCTTCCCTGCCCGCCATATTGAATCTTATTCCCATAAGAGTAATGCTACAGAATAAGTCATTTTTTTCCGTTAATTCTTGGAATAAATTTAAAAATTTGGTTTCATTTTGAAGTACTGTCATATGCGGATGTTGATTGCCGAATACATTTTCAGAAACCGTTTTATTGTTTTCATACACGTATGATATAAATAGTCAAAAATAGTAAACTTTATAATTTTTTTACTCAGTTGCAAAAAGAGATATTGCAAAAATCCTTAGCAATCAACACCCACAATCTATTTGACTTTAAGGAAAAAATACAGCTTTCGTTTTTTAACAAAAACAGCACAAAAATATGCTTAATAGTGAAGGTATGTTTTGGTTATTTAACATTGAAATTGGTACCCAATATCGTAGTTTTGAATGTGGAGAGCCGAGCCTTAAGATACGTTTACACTGGTGAGAAAGGTGAAATTAAATTGGTGAGACAGGTGTACCTTGATTTTTGTCAATTTCACTTGTGCCTCATACAAGTCCTCATACATATCGTGTACTAGTGTAAACGTACCTTTAGATATAGTTTGTTCTTTGTGTATGCCTATGCCTGAGTAATTTCTTCTAAAGAACTAAGTAAACTAACAAAATTGTAAAAAATATACGTTTTCAACGAATTTAATCTGAAAAAGTCATATAGCCTACATTAGTTCTATAACTCATTAAACTTAACATAACTTATTTTTAAATTATGTTTTGTATCATGTGCATCAAATTAATCTGTACTAGATTTTTCACGGGAGCTTACTAGTTTATAAATAATTAAATAAATCGTTAATACCAGTTATATAGACAATTGTTTACTTTGCTCACATTAACTGCCAATTACTGTAAAAATTTACTATGAAGATGGGCCTAATCGTTACTAAATCTATTTTTTCTAACATAACCAAACTTGAATAGCAGGCCTGCAACAAAAATCGAAATACAGTAGAGTAACAGACAGCGATGTAGCGCTCTCCTGAGGAAACCCTCCCAAGTCAAGGCAATCAATAGCACGCCGCACTTCTGCTGCTTCCTCATCCCTTCACACAAAGGCTAAATATTCCCTCAATTCTAGACACTGTATAACAATACGTACCAAGTAGGACTCACTGTCACTCAATGGTACCTTATCATAGTTGATGTAACTCAATACTGTATAATATGCAAAAGATCATTCGCTAGTGGCTATGTGCTTGTTAGGTAGAAGCGCAGACTATAGAATTAGCCTACTATAATTAATTATAGAGTAATTCTATAGTCTGTGGTAGTAGGTAATTAGCACAAGACGGAACTAACATCCTAAAACTTATTTCGATTACTTGCGCTTAAGGGGTGAAAAATAGGGGTAACTTCCTTAATACAATAAACTTTTAATTCGCTTAGTTCCCCTCCATTGAGGTTAAAGAGCGGAAATTCGGCACATTTGTTTCTTGTGTAATTCATACAGAAAATTAAAGCTGCTGTTGTTTGATTATTTGCGTTTAAGAGTTGAAAATGGGATGGAAACACCTAAACAATAAATATTAATTGTTATACACCTTTATAAAGTTGGTAAACTTTTTTCTTAAAAAATACACAGAACAATTTAATGATTCACTTTTCGTTTACTTCCGTCTAAGGGGTAAAAATGGGGTAACTACTTCTATACAATGAATAAAAAATTCTTCTAATTTCCACAAAGTTATAGACCTGAAATTTGGCACTTATTAATTTGAAGTGTTGTATTAGAAAGAAAAAACACTTGCATTTAGATTACATACGTCTAAAGGATGAAATGGTAACAAACCCCTTACAATAAAAATAAATTGTCACAACTCCCATAAAGCTAGAGAAAATAAGAACAACTTTAACAGGAAATCATATCAACTAAATAAAAACAAATAAAATATAACCGCCCTGGGTTTTCATATACAAATAAGAGGAAAAAGGGTGGAATTTCTACAGCACTGAATAGAAAGAATAAAAAGAAATGTTTGAATTTATGTTACTTATGTCACATGTATTTACATGTTTTGTTTAGGTGTTGTAAGTAATAATACGTACCATTGACGGTGGGACCACGAAAGACGTCAAACCTCTCAAAATAGGTGCAACCTCAGTGCAGAGGCAGAATTTTCAAAAGGAAATCAAACTTAGGCAGTTTAAGCAACCACTTTCTTAATTGTTTTATGATACTACTTTTATTGTGACTGTTTTTAATTTCATTTGGTAACTGATTACATGTTCTGGGTGCTATAAACTAAAATTTTAATACAAAAATCATCCACTTGGGAGTGCAATAATTTTGAGTAAATGCATCAAATTCAGTGAGCGGAGTCAACATATACAAAATTGATAATTTACCATTTTAGTTATCTTTGAATTGTAATTTAGATGTTTATTAACGATTTCCACCAAATTACAAAAGATTATCTTCAAAATTCGATGAAAGATAAGTTACTCTCAAGGGGACTATATATTGGACTGTTTTGTCCTGGTATTGCATACCCTTGATAAATGGTTATTTATGTATTAAGCCATAACGTATACTTTATCACAAAGAAAAAAGATTAAATTTCTAGAGAAAAAGACTTGAATTAGTGAACACTTTAGACACTGTTGTAAAAACAATAATTACTTTATCAAGTTAAAATGATTGAAATGTTACCAGAGTTAATAAAATTGTGTTCCCAGGTATGGTTCAAAAACCGCAGAGCGAAATGCAGACAGCAAGTTAAACAACACCAACAGGCACAACAGCACAACGGTGCGGAGAAGACTGGAGTTGGCCGAGGAAGTAGTACGAAGAGTAAAACGAATCCTACAACGACGGGTAGTACAACTACAAAGACACCATCGGCTATTACAAATAATACAACATCATCGTCCGCTAGTTCTCCAGCGTTGTCTGGCGTCCACCATAGAGATAGTCCTGGCACACCTTATATCAAACCTTTACTGAGCGCTACACCACCAATACCTTCAGTTTATTCTTCAGGTAAATTACGAGTATTCATATAAACATTTTAATAAATAAACGTGCTATACGACTGACTGCAACTAACAAAATTACTCTTGAGTTTAGTACTTGGTAATTGTGTAGGAAACGTGATCATTTAAAGCGAGAAATTGTTTTCATATTCTGAAAGTACACGTTAAACTGATTTTTAAAACACAAACCATTTCCGCATCAGACAAATATTATAGGTATTACAGACCGAAGTAAAACTCCCAAAAATCAGGATAAGTTCAATAGTTTTCGTTATGTTTGCACTGAAGAATAGAAATTATATATTTTAATGACACCTAATAGGTAAATAATAATGGCCGTAAGCAATACATATTACAGAAAATTTATGTGAAAAATGTTAATTTTAATTCCTAAAAGGTAAATAATAATGGCCGTAAACAATACATATTACAGAAAATTTATGTGAAAAATGTTAATTTTAATTTTACAGAACTCTTGTAGGACCACTAGTTTGACTGTCTCAAGTCCATTTTCCCCAGAGTAGATAAAGGTATTACAAAGAAATTTGGCGCAGACATAAACCATTATAACCTGCAAATATTTTAATAATCAAAACTTAAAATATATTTTACAATAAATTTTAGAAGGTGAAAGTTTAGTGTCGAGTGGGGTATCGTTTGAAAAGGCTTAATAGATACCAAAACTTTGTATTTCATAAACGATTCAGGATTATGTAACAATAATACAGTTTTTTAAATAGCATACAGGTAAGAAAATAAAACGGGAATAGTTCAAGTTAGGGGTCTTTTAAATAATTTTGTAATATCTAGTTTTCAAGGTAGTTCTGAAAATGATTCTAACAAAAACCATTTCTCACCTATTTCCTTTTGGTACTGCAGATAAAATTTTGAAAAAACCAGTGGTGATAAAGGTCCTTACATACTTTTCAGCAAAAAACCTTTACTGTAAAACAAAGGTCGTGTAACAGCCAAACTCATGAAAAAAGGCCCAAGGTGGTCACGGTTCGAATGGGTACATTATGAAAGATTTGTAGAATTTGGACTTCTAAGAGTAAAACCATTCGGTGGTAGTAAATAAAAACACCAAACTACAATTTTGCATGTTAAGATCTCCATCCTGAAGCAGGACCAAATAATCAAAACTTTTATTAACTATTTCCTCTAAAAACCTTTAATTTTATGAATCATTTTACCTCAGTTAACATTTGATATGTTTTCAAAACCTACCTCTCAAAACATGACTACTGGTGTTTAAAACAAATATTTTCCCCATATTCTTTAGGTGCAAAATAATGAAGATTTAGAGGAAACAAAGTGTCCAAACTGGTTCGTTTGATAACTGTGTGTACCGCATAGGCAGTTTGTTCCACTCTGTATATTATAAAAATAGTAATAAGTAAATAAAGTTCAGAAAATTCAAAGTAAATTTCAGCAGTGCTTAAGAGAAAATAATTCACACCTAAAAAATGGACTATAGTGTCTTTCAGCCTAGATAGACAAATACACATATTTATTTATCAACTGAATACACATTATAAATATTTAATAAATATGAAGAAAAAATAGCATAGCTTTGGCTTAGAACAAATTAAATTAATAAACCTCAGTACAAATCTCATTCAAACTGATGAAAGATTGTCCTTCATTACTATCCAATTGCTTCACAAAAAATATGGTTGAATTGAAATGGATGCCAGTACACCCTCTCCAAGAAAGAGGCATCTACATGCTTCATGGGACCAGAACCAATGTGCTATATAAACCGCAGGGAAGAACAAAACACCAGGGCAAGCACAAACTAAACGACTAATCAGGGGACCATGCACTAAGCTAACTAAACCCCTGATCAAGCTAAACCGACAATCTAGCAACAATAGGAATCTTGGATATTGCCTTAGATTGTGAGATGCTGGAGCTCAGACCCAGAAAGCTCTTTGGAATTCAGCAACCAGGGGACGGAAAAGAAACAAACTTGGTGGAGAAAATCCTGGACCTGACAAGTTGTACAGCTAAAGGCGGCAATATAAGGGGCACAACTAAGGTTGACGTCCAAGGAGTTTCCTCCATTTGCAGAACTCAAGAAGGAGTGGGGTTGATTTGCAAGAAGGAGTGGGGTTGATTTGCAAGAACTCACTCCAAAGAAATCTAATCTTTAAATCAATACGCCACTATTTAATTTTTAAACAGCTGATATTCAATTCAGCTAAATATGTATCTTAAGTGGAACAAATATTTTAAATAGAACTTTATTGAAACTATATAAGGTATAGACATAAGCCATAAGCTTTCTTTTAATTTATATATTTGAAAATAAACTATCAGTATTTTCTCCACTTACCCTTTAGATTAATATAATACTTAAGTAATAAATGAACACTTTTCATGTACAATTTACTTAGCAGTACAAATTATATAATATACGGATGTAAAAACGATGTAATGAATTAATTTAACATACAAGTAAATAATTCATTAATACTATAATACTGGTAAATTTTAGGATATACAGTATTTAGAAATAGTATTAATTGTGATTTGTTTTTATTTTTAGGTACACCTACAAATACATCTATATGGAGTCCAGCAGTCATAGACTCTTGCATAGAAAGTCAACGAAGCAGTGGTAGTTTAGGTAGTGGTGGAAGTAGTTACACAGGAGGAGGAGTAGCTACTACTACAGCCAATTGTTACCCAGCGCCACATCAAAACTATAATCCTTACTACTCAAATATGGATTACCTTGGTCCATCACCTATTTCACACTCACAGTTAAACCCGGTATGTTTTTAAACTTAAGTAATCATCAATTTAAATGTATTTATTCAAGTAATAAACAAAGTGAAATTAATAACAGTAACTAGTTACTCTATTTTAACTCTATGACTAAAAAATGTTTGTTCAAAAATGACTAAGTTCAATATGTTTGTTGCTTAAATCGTTTTGCCTCAACTGGAGATGTCAGCAGACAATAGTGAACATGTAACGACAAAATGTTTAAACACAAATTAACATTTACACATTTCAAATGTCATAGGCCTTCTTACCTATACAGAGTTCTTCAAACCAAAACTTAAAGCAAAATAGTATGAAAATTATTTTCAGGTACCGGTATGCTGTTTGCTTGTAATATAATATAGTTGTAAAAAAAAAGAATTTCAATGCTAGTGCTGAGTTGCTTAATTTAATGCTATCATTTGTTTTGTGTTTTTTTTTCTTGAGGCAAAATAGCCTCACTATATGGTCAACATCGCCTGAATCTAAAGAAGGAGAGTTACTCCATAGCTTAAAATCTATAAAAAAAATAAGATAAAACAGCACAACAAAAACCTCAGCCACCACCTGATAACAAAAAATTTTAAACTATTAAAGACAATAACTACAAAATTTTAAACTACTTCAACTAGAATAAACAAAATTATATTAACAACTAAACCTAAGAGTAAACAATAAAACTGGACACTAACAAAGATAAACTCTGAGGAAAATTGTAAAACAAGTAAATTACAAAAAAAAATTCTAAAGTTATTCAAATAGTTGAAACATTACGATGGTAAAACCTAACAATAGTATTTGTAATTAGCTTTAACCTCACATTGCTCTGCCTCTATAGGCCTACAACTATAAAATCCTAAGTGAAAGTGTAGTGTAACTAAATTGTTTGTATATCTGTGTATAAATATTTGTTGTAAATATCATGTTTGTTTGAGTCAGGACCACGAGGGCTGCCAAACCCCTGTTATTAGGTGCACCCCCTATTCTGTACCCCTTTGTAGAGATAACCCGAGAATCAAAATGTATTACGGTATTAATTTTGTTTTAATGTTGTAATGTATTGCCAATACGGTAACTACTGATGGAATTTTCAAGATATTCTTATCAGATTTTGTTACACATTTGGCTTTGTCTTGCATATGTAAATAAAAATCAAATCTTTCGCTGCATATATCACATTCTTTTAATGGAACTTCTTGAAACCTTTCACAATTTGATAAAAAAACCTTCATTAATAATTACTAAGCAAATTAAAAATATACATTCAACAAAGATGTCGAACTGTTATACATCAAGACTCAATAATAACAGATTTCATTAATTTATGTTTTTATAAATATATTAATTTGTTTTTTTTTTCAGGAAAGCGGTTTGGATACTTCTTGGGTAAAACGAGAAGACTCATCGTCCTGGTTTTATAACTCGACAGGTTGGGATCGAAAATGAAACGAACTCTACCTATCTCGGCCTAAGATGTTCTCAAAGCATTGATTGCTGAGGTGAGATAGCCAAGATAATTAGTTCATTTTAGTGAATTTCGTCTAGATATAAAAATATATTTCATTAGAGCTAAAAGTTGACATCTTTTGACAAACATCATGATAAAACCATGTGTGATCCAAATCGGAATGTAAAGGATACAAGTACTCCTAGTATGTTACTCACTCGATTCAGCTAGGTACTGAATACATTAATAAGTCTATTTAAAACTTTTCTTTGATTTTCGTAAATCACAGAAACAATGAAAGCTTAAATTACCAAGTTGTATGAAGTGGGCCCATTAAATAAATACAATTACAAAATTGATTTAAACTGATGAAATGTTTGATTTTAATTTTTAATCTCTTCATTCAAAAATTATTAATTTTTCAAGATTTTATTTGTACTAATATAGGATAATTCTTGCTCTTCTGATATTCATGACTTTAATAATCCTCTATTTATTAAAGTTTTATTATGATTATCAAAATGAACTAAAATGTTGTGAAATATATCGGGATATCCATGTTGGGCAACGTTATAATTTGCCTCCAAGTCAAATTATTGTTGCAACTATATAAAATAAACCTGAAGGTATATTTGATATCTTATATATAAAATTCTCGTGTCAAATGTCACAATGTTCGTTCCCGTACTCCTCCGAAGCGGCTTGACCGATTCTCATGAAATTTTGTGAGTATATTGAGAATCGGCTAACATCTATTTTTCATACCCCTTAGTGATAAGGGCTACGCCCCAGTGGCCCTCGAAGTTTCAATGTTAATCTTATGGAAGTTCAATCTTAAGGAAGAAGAAGAAAGATTTCTTTTGATTTTATCATGGGCACAAAAAACAGCTGTTCGTATGAAAAGCTTAAAACAGCTGATTTTGATCAACAACTGATTTGGATCAAAAACTGAATATAATTTTAGGTTAGGCCTACATTGAATTTTTTTTTACAATGAACTAAAACACTTGGGCTAATTATTAGTATCAGGTTGATTTGTCTGTCCGTGCAAAGCCAGGTCGGGCCAGAAGTGGTACATTCATTTCTTACAATATCACCAACCCCTAGAATAAATTATAATAACTTTAAAATAATTTTTGCCTTTTGTTATTTATATATTCCCTCATCGTTCACAGTGCTCCATGCCTATTTCACGCATATACCACATTCTTACACACTTCCAATAATTAAGCTATTTTTTGTCTACACTAGAAATTACTTGAAAATTATTTATATGGCAAAACAACGTTTGCCGGGTCAGCTAGTAATACTATAATAATAATCAACTCCTATAAAAGCGAGTGTATGTACGTACGTGAGTAACATATTATATAACTAATGTGTGCTATAATATGTTATAATATTTGCTTTGAGGTTATAAACTGAATATAAATACAACCTTTTATCATCAAAATATTCGTTTATAAAAATTTAAAGGAGAAATACCTATTCGTTTAGCTTCGGAAACATTCGTACATCTTCGTATAACATTTAAACATATTATTTGATTATTAGTTTCCTCACTATAATATTAATAACTTTCATTTTCATTTATTGCACAAATTAATACATTTTCTCACACAGAAAACAGGTGCAGTGTCTACAATTATTCCTTTACGAACAATGCATATAAATTAGGATTGATACTGTCCAAGGCTCACTTCCTTGCAGTTTTCTTGATACAAAATATTTAAACTTTTAAGTAAATTGTAATAAATCGTTCAATTGAAATACAATTATTTTACTATGCAAAAATACTAATTGAATTTATGGGAATATCGGTTGAAATCAATTATGTGCATAAATATAATGTTTATAAGAAAATAAACTTGTTGATATGGGTTTTTTCGTGTAAAAAAACCAAGAAATTTTGTTCAGAAATTACATCATCCATATCCTTTGGGGAGTAAACAAATTGGTTGTATATACAATCGGTATACAAATTTGTTGTAATGTTGAATTTTTTACAATTAAAAATAACATGTAAGCTAAACTAAGTTTCATAACTAAACATTGTTGCTACAATCAATTCTTATGTTTTATACAAAGTCTTTATATTATATACATTAATGGAGCATAAGCCTTCTTTCAGTTCGTTTTGAAAATCTTTCAACTAGATCACTTCGTTTTTCTTCTTGCATGTACTTCAATGCCATTTCTTGTTCGATGGCCATCAGGGCAAGTTCACTTAGGTGTTCTTTCTTCATGGTACTTCTCAGATATGTCTTCAATCTTTGCAACGCAGAGAATGATCTTTCGACACTGCTGTTGTGATAGGCCATGAAAGTGATATTTCAAACAGTTGCATAACATCTGGTGCATTGTTTTGAAGGTCATTGTCTTGGAAAGTTATGCTTATAGTTTTTTTGTCTGTTTCGGCAAAATTATTCTTTGCATAGCAGTGAAAAAACTTGAGCTGCGCATAGAAGATTGAAGACAAGTTATAAAACTTTTGGATGTTCAGAACAGCACTGTAGTCAAATAATAGTTGAGCAATGCTATTGATTTTGTCATAATCCTTCTTGGAAAAACTAGATTGTAGATTTGTACTATGTCTAGCCAAGCAAAGAAAACGTTGATTTTAAACGTTTGTTCAGCTGATTGGTGATGAAAAGAAGACTCAGACAGGTTACTAGCTTTAAGTTTTTTTGGGGATTTTTCGTTTGCAAGGTAATGAAGGTCTTTCAACACACAAACCCTTGATGGCATATTCCTTGCAAAGTTCTTCTGTTTCGTTCCATATCTGGGCAAATCCATCGTCATTTCTTTCAAGTTTTAAACAGACAATTACTGCTTCAACTTTTGCCAAAACATTGAAAATATCAAGTGTTTCACTCTGAAGCTCTTTGGAAAGGATATCTGTCTGACTCAAAACTTTGTACAATAATTTTAGATTGAATACAAACTCAAATGTGCTGACTTGATTTACCAATCCGTCTGCATCAGCTGCTATTTTACTATTAGAGGAGCCATTTCCATTTGCCATAACTTCCAATGTGTCACAAATTTCTAGGAGCTGGTTCAGAATAGCATTAATGGCTCGGTAGTGAACAGTCCATCTAGTTCGCGACAAGCTTACCAGTCATATAGCCATATCACATTTAGGCTGTTCTTCCTGAAACCTTGCAGCTTCGCCTTTGAATTGTCCACTCATGTTACTAGCTTCTTCATATACCTGTCCACGCATTTTATTGATGTTTATAACCAACTGTTGTACATAATCTTTGATAACATGATGTAAGTTTTACCTGTAGTATCTGCTACATCGATAAATCCCAAAAATCTCTCTTTGATTTGGATATTACTGTCTACCTTTACGATATACCGAATGCAAATACTTAGTTGTTCACGCAATGAAATGTCAGTTGTTTCATCGCAAATTAGAGAGTAGCACGATCTCTTGGAGCATTTCATTTTTTATACATTCAGTTATCTCGTTCTGCACCTGAACACTTTTGTATGAGTGAACTGGTGATTTCATTAATGTTTGGATTTCTTCGTGGATATAATGTGATCTTAGTTCAAGTAATTCTAGAACGTTACCCCTGTTAAATGACCTAATACTTTCATCGTGCCTTCTTAAAGCGAGATTCTGTTTGCTAAGGAATAAAATAGTTTCAATAATAATTTTTTAATATTTTATATTAGCCTGGACCTTTTTAGTGTGTGCAGAAGATAATGCATCTGCAACCGTCAGACCTGGTTTTTTGTCTTCATTTACAAATTGAATTGCCTAAAGATGCATTTCACTTTTTTCGTGCTTTCTGATTTTTTTAAATGCCTTTTTCCAATTGTTCATACCCACTTTAGTAAATGATTCCTCCCCACGCCCGACCTTATGGTGGGAAAATAGTCGGCATGGAAACAAAATGGAGCATCCAAAATGGGGCTATATTCAACCCAAGAAAACTCATTGTACCAAGTTTCTTTGAACTGTCTCGATTTATATTGAACCTTGCTTACCTTAAAGCAATCCACAGGCTGAAAAGGGCCTTTTGAAATGTCTGCTGTTTGGACCGAAAGAAGGATCTCTACTCTCCCCTTCGAACTCAACATTTTGATGTTTATACGAACAAGATAGCGTCAACACAGTAAACGCATCGTCAACACAGTCGATAACGCTACTTTCAGGTTCTGTTAAATGTTTACCTTCCTTCACATTTAACTCAACATTTTCACTTGACCTAACACTCTTTAAAAAAAAAACGATAGCACTGAAAATTGTTTCGACATTTCAACAAACAAAGTAAAAACAAAGCAATTTAAACTGTGTAAAATACAAGCACTAATACGTATTCGATTGTGATGGCAGGAGACACCGAACTGTTATTGTTTTACAATTTTCTATCGGCAATGGTGGGGATGCCGGAGAGGGGTTGTCCCACAGGATTACCAACTTTCAAAGAGTCGAAGAATAAAATGACGCAGCCTTCTTCATTTAGACCTTTTGTTTAGCCAAATAATATCTTTTGAAAAGTAAACGTATTAACAATTAAATTGAAAAATAATGTGAAATCAAACTAATTTTAACAATCACATCCCAGAACTGCTTGAACAGCTGTTAAAAATGTATGATGAATTGAAATTCTAATAGGCCTACTACAATAAATTAATATACAGGGTGTCCCGTAAGTAAAGTGCCAAACTTTGGGAAATAGTATAGTTCTATATGGTCAAATTAAGAGAAAAGTTAAGTCTTGGGTTCAAATTAGGGAAAAAAAGGTATGGGTTAGAAAAAAGTGGGAAGAATTACGCTTTGTTTTCTAGATATTCGCCATTTTGTTTTTGTACAAAATAATTCTTATCTAGAGAACGGTTTGACTGATTGAGTTCAAACTTGGCATGAAGTTTAACCTAACTCATCTCAAGAAAAATAAACCATTAAATCCAATCATGAGTTTCAACATGGCGGCTGTTTGAAAATTTCAAACCTAAATTACTCAAAAAACGTAGATTTTAACAAAAAATGTCGACATCTTTTTTGTAGCCCTTTTGATTCCCTGTGGATGGTGTCTCTGTCAAAACAATCAACTGTAACTGTACAGTTTTGTTATAAAGAAAGCTGATAGTAGGCAATAAGTTGAATATATTTTATTTTATAGTCCTACTTTGTTCAAATAAAAGTGTATGGGTTTGTTCTCATAATGAGACAAATTTTAAGTTTACCAAACAACCTTATTCTTGTTTTAGTTGCCATAGCATTGCTCAAACCCAAGTCACGAGGGCAGTACTGACAGATGGCAATTTAAACATCAGAAGATCGACTGCAGAGGAAGATGAAGACGAATTCATCCTACAAATTACTTCCTTAAAGGGTGAAGTTCCAACTGTGATTACAAACAAATGGCAAACTTATTAATTTAGTTTCCTATTGAAACCTTAGTGTAAATAATATTACAGAACTTAAACAATTGTTTATTGAAAGAATCACCTCGAGAATAAGAATTCAAAAATATTTTAGTGTACCATGTTGTAAGTTGTGTGTGTGGAGTCATGGTTTGGATTTTGAATGCAAACGTTTCGTGTTATTTATAAAATAAAAATAGTCCTATGTACTGTATATTTGTAAAATTTTATTTAACATCGAAATGGAATTTATTTATAAAAATAGGATAAAATGAAGTGCAATTTAATTTACTCTAAATGAAACATATCTGTTCATGAATTCTGAAAAATCTTGGTAATTGTTTATTATTTACTTTGTCTGAAGCAAATCTTCCCATATTGAGATATGTTATATATTTATATGAATCAGTAGCCTAGAGCTTACTTTAAAGTCGTCATCTGATTAAGAACTATTAGTGTTGCTTGTTGACGGTTCATCACATGTTAGTTGAGATTTATTTTCATCGTTGTATTTTAACAATGAATTAAAATGATTCAAGGCCCGGAAATCATTAAAAATGATGAAAACTTACATTAAAAGTCGTCTGGATCTGTTTCTGCATCAGACTACAGTACTGGTGTTGGAAATATACTGTGACTAAAGACTATAAATTAAAACTTCAGGTTATTTTTTTTATGCTTGTGTTTCTGTTATAGTCTACATAGACAATAATTAATAAACATTGTAAACATATATAAGTTAGACTATTAATTTTTGGCTATGTATAGCAGAAAAGCAACCATAAAAAAAATAGCCTGAAGTTCTAACTTATTGTCTTTAGTCACAGTATATTCTCAATTTGTAATCATATATAAGTTAGTATATTGCTCAAAGCATATATTACTTCCATTAACAATAAATTGTGATAACGTAAGACAACAGTTGTCGCACAAAAATGGATTTGAACTACTACATGACGCCATAACAACCGATTATAACCACCCGCCTCTGACCTGCACTTTTAACAAACCTGTTCATTTACTCAACTTAACTTACCTTTCTGGCTCTTCAAACATGTTTATTTGTCGATTGCAGTCCATTAGCAATAACATATCTCAATACGGGAAGGTTTGCTTGATACATACTGGGACTAGAGACTACCTATAAGTTAGAATTTCAGGCTACTTTTTTCTTTTTCATTTTTTTTAGGGTGAATTTCTTTTTTAGGTCGTTGAATCATGTTAATTCATTGTTAGAATACATAAGTACTAAACATATCTCAATATGGGAAGATTTGCTTCTGACAAAGTAATAGTAAACAATTACCAAAGTCTTGATTTAAAAAAACAAAAAATAGACATGAACTATTTGATTGATGTTTCTCTACCTATTTGTTAACTTAATATCTAGACAAAGACTCCTCTAAATTTCTTTTTTAACTCTAAAGAATGATGTTTCTTTAATTTATACGAAATATCACATTAGGAATTAATAATAAACATTTGTATCAAATTGTACATGGTTATTTCATGATATTAAGTACTTTATTTGGTTTGGTTAAGACAATAATATTTTTTTAAAAACTAAATTAACTTTGTTTGCTCCCTTTTATATCCAAACATATTATTTCACTTTAGTTTATTGTAATAATCAAGTTTAACACAATTTGGATTTTGTGTTAATTCAAAGACAACCCGGAGAGCCAGCCTTGCATTCTGTTCCCTAGCCACATCCTATGTTTCTTGGAACATATATAAAAGTGTCTTGTAAAAGAATATTTTATTAGAGTTCATTATGGAATAATTAATTGGACCATTTTTGGACTTATTCTAATTTTTAGATTGAATTTGAAAATTTGTTTGTGAAGATTAATTAATTTAGAATAATTTTGTTTGATTCATTATATTTTATTATAATAACTTGTTCGGACATTTGCCGTTACAAATCTTTATCAAATACACAATTCTATGATTATTTTTAGAGCAATATTGGGGTTATTTGGTTTTTCAAAGATCCAAAGACTCTGAAAGATTGAAAAATTGAACTTATCATGTGAAGAAATTTTAATAACAAAAATACTAATCCCACTATTTTGTAGGATTATTAAAGGATAGAATTTAATGGTTAAATTAATTATTGATGGCTAAGGAAAGAAAGTCTGGCAAATAGTATAAAAACCAGTAGAAAATATTTATAGAAATTATCAGATTTTAAATTTGTTATATAAATAAACATGTTGAGTTAAGCATCCTTAACTACTTTTTGGCTTTTAAGGATCTCTAATTAACTCAGCTAATTTAAAAAAAATGTAATACTAATTATCTGTTATTGGTTAAAATTTCTAACATTTACTATTCGCTCAAAATTTATAATCTCTGTCTACTATTGGATTTTTTTATCATAGGGTTAAACTCCTGACTTTATAAAGTGGAAGACACACTAAAGTTAAGTACTCTACTTTATCAATTGGGCTCATCAGTTTGTGTTCTACTTTGTGAAAAGTCGTTTTAATCTGTTATTAATTTACAAAAACTTTTCATTCAAGAACAAAACTAGTACCAATATTTTCCAAACAATTCAACTCTATTGAGTAAAAACTGTTAATTATTATGAAAATGTTAAACATTAACAGATCTATAATTTATAAGAAATATTATTTCTTTTATAAATTGTCTCCATTTTCAATATGAACAATTCATGCTTAGTAAGCAGTAAATAACAAAGTCAAATGATTGAAAAAGTTTATTGTTCTATTTGCTTAATTTATTTATAGTTCTATTTAATAAAGTTCTACAGGTCAGAATTGTAGGTTAACATGAATGAGTACATAAATTGAATTATGAATCTAATAATATAATTATTTATTTTCAGCCGCCTTACATATTATTATAAAGTCAGAGACTATGATACAAATCTGATAGTAAATAGCTACTTTACTTAAGTGCACAAAAACTAGTTTTCGTTAAGCTTTAAAAAATATTTAACAATGCTACCAAAAATAACTCAAATTGAAAAATTTATTAAAACGAATTTAAACCCGGCCAAAGTATGTTAAATATGTTTAAAGAAACAAATAGAAAAACCAAAAGGTTAGGTATTTAGTTAGGAAAGCCATCAACATGTGTTTTAATTTATTATTTTCCTCCAGAATCAATGATAGGATTGTGAGCCAGACTATCTTTTTCTTTGTATTATAGGTTGTGGTGGCCTAATTAATCACTTATAAACGAAAATATATTTATAAAAACAAATTTGTAAATATTGGTATTAAGTGTTGAAACACTAATACATATGAGTGTGTGTAAAATCTCTTGTACATTTTATACGTCGTATTGTAGTATTATTCTGTTGGCTGATGTAGTTGTGTGTAAATACGGAATGTATATCGATTATATGTTTATGTAGAAATGAATAATTAAAAAGTCTTTGTCTGTACAATATAGTTATATTTATCCTTATAACCTTAAAGTGAAGGTATGAAAAATAAAATAAATACTGGTACAATATTACAACAAAAATTTTGTAGGTATGTGTATGGTTTTATATTCTTCAGTTACAAGTACAGTACTTTGAAATACTAATTGAAATTAACATTATATCTAGAAGTTAATAATACTGTTTGGGTTGAAATAAAGTTTGAAACCTAATAAAGAAGCACATTTACGCCAAAGTAATGACTATAAAATATTCTATGAATGTTGAGTTTCACAAAGTACTGAATTTTGTAGAACTATTAAAAGTTATAATAAAGCTAACTTTGTGGTCATCTTGAAACCTGAAGAAGCAAATTGTACAAAACAAACAACAAATTCGGTTTACTTAAATTTTTTTTTTTTGATGTTATATACATTTCAACATTGGTTATTTACCAACAAAGTCAATTTATTTGGCCTCTATTTTTAAAACCAGTAGGCTAGGAATTTTTCAATCAACAGTTAGTTACATGTTATTTTGCCAAATTTAAGTCTTCAGCTAACCTTCAAGAACCATTTGTCTTGATTTAATCTCAGTTAGTTGTCCATTTTGTATGTGGATTAAACATTGGAGATCACAAAAGATGTAAAAAGTTAAATAGTAGAAGGAATAGAAACTGCTGACAAAATCTTTAAAGTGATTTAAATCCATGTAAACCAATCACACAGAAAAAAGATAATAAATTCCAAATCTAACACCAAAATCTAAATTTAACTCCACAGGTGATGCCTGTTTGTGAGGTAATACTTTTTGGCACGGCATTGGACTGTTCGGATAGATGATCTTTTCTGTGTCTCAGTAAAAACAAAGCAAGGGGAATACTTCTTGTTCCTGTAGAAAAGCTATTTCCCACTACTTTACTGTTCAACCTAGTAATATATTTCTGTGAATGTAAACTTAGCACTCTGGAGATAATAATAGTGTTAAGACAATTCTGCAGGGCCGATTTAGAAGTCAACAGCTCCCTGGGCTCTCCATGTAGAAGCCCCCCCTCCACCCCACTCATTGACCTGAACTTCAGTTCTTGACTTGCCAGTTTTATTTCGGGAGGGATTTCCCCTTAACTCTTTTTCAGAGAGTCTTTCCATTATCCATCAGCTATGGACCCCCTCTTAGGTTCAAAAGTGTTCGGTGTAGATATAGAGGATTGGACTGGTTCAGGTGCAGAAGCCACACTAAAAAAAACTACTTATACTAGGAACCTTTTTCTTCATTAAGCTGTTTTTTAGGTCAGAAAAACTGGGATTTTTATTATTGCTAATAATTACAATCAATACAGTAACAAGCACAACAATAACACCAGTGTTCAGTTAACCCTAGAACCGGCAGCTTTAACAAAAATGGATTTTTTGGCGTGTGCAAGCATTTATTCAAAAATTTGCCAAAAATAGTAAATGAACCCCAATTCAAAAGTGTTCCATAGCTTTTTTGTAGAAAAAGGTTCAAAAAATGTATATATGCCAGTAAAAAAATTATAGATGTAAAATTTACAAAGTTATTAGCTCAAGAAACAAAAAATGTTCATTTACGAAAAATAAAAGTTCAACTTTAAGTATACATTAAAGTAGTAAACATTTTTTGTAATTTTTTCCATAAATGTTAAAAAGTTTCGTAATTTAGTTCTAAATAGAACTGTATAAAAACATTTAACATTTTCAAATTTCTTATTTTGAAAACACGAGTTTTTATGTTCCTACTACAAGTCTGCTATCAAAAGTATGCCAAGTTAGAAACATAATTTACTAATATATGCTTTGCCCAAAAATGAAATATTATTATAACAAAGTGTAGAGAATAAATCAATGAACTGAACTGTATAATTGTAAATTATCTTTTCATAAAAGTGTTTGACTTAGAATTATTTGAATAACAAAAGTTAGAAAAATATAGAAAACTCTCGTCTGTACAAGATGCGCGCGCAAACTCCAATGTCTAGCCATGTTGTAAAAGTCCGTTAGGCTTCAGATTTGAACGTTAGATGAGACCGTATTAGCAGTCACTTTCCCACGGTCCTACACAATAAACTGTTCAAATATAGCATTATTTGGTTTACAGGGAAAGTTAGCTTGAAGCATTATAAACGCTTTTGGTCTACAAAGATACCAAAATATCTCTAAAAAACGATTGAGGTCACACAGATATCACTTGAAATAAATAACGCTGTTTATTAGTTGGAAAACTGACCAATTGCAAGGGTCTACAAAACCCCTTACAACTTCAGAACTATTTGTCCGATTTTTGATTGGATGAAAGTTTTGGATATGGGAAATTGTGACGAATCCATCGATACATAGGTTTAACTAAGAAAACCTACTGGCCATTGATTTTTGTATGTCAGTCGCATATATTCTCATCTCTTATTATAGGCAATATTGCAACTATATTGCAATGCAAATTGTTGGTGTAAATAATTTCAGTGCTTTCATAAAATTAAATTTGGTAAGTTTAGCACTAGGTAAATAAACCATGCAAACTACAATATATATATAACTGTTTGATTTATTTATTATTTACTTCATTAATTAGTAGATATATCAATAAATAAGAAACTAATCAAATTGTCACAGAAATTTCTAAATGAGTGAATAAAATAATTTATAGTCTGTACAAGTGTGAAATATATTGTCCGGAGTTTTCACTCCTATCGTAAATTTGATACAAAAGGAAGGACCTTTAAATAATAATTTAAAAATAAAATAAAACGAAACAAATAAACAACACACAAATAAAAGAAAAGAAGAATCACACGTATTATCAAATAAAACGCACACAATCGAGATTTTCAGAAAAATTTCAAAAAGTAATTTTTGAAATCGTATCACAAGATGATGACAAAATAAAACTTAATTAATACAAGTTAAAATCTTGTTTTTTTGACAAGCTCACTTTTTTCGTGTACACAACAACCTTAAAACTATTATTGCAGCGAAACAGATTCAGAACTTACTTTATCCAAATAGATTTGCATTCATATATTATGTTTGTTTACTAAAAATTTAACGTCACAAAAATCTTTGGAAAGGTGATACAAAGTTCACCAATTACAATAGTGCATTAACAACTAACTGTACATTGAATTCTTGTTGTAATAGCATTTTGAATTATAACAGTCAAATTACGACTACAAAGGTAAAACTTAAGATACAATTATGCATTAGATTTATTTGTACACAAAATTATTTTCTACGGATGAAAAGGAATTAATGCTTTCATATTTGTTATGGATCTACTTAGGGTAGGAGTTTCTATATGCCACTCTTAAGAGTGAATAGATATTTAAAAATTAAATTATGAAAATAAATAACCTTAGTTTTGAAACGAAAATATGCTACAGTATAACTAAAAATCTAAAAGTGGTTTCAACAATTCTGTAAATTTTACATTAATCAATTCTTTAAATGTTTACTACGTAATCTTTTCAGATTGCAATTAATACAATTCAAATATATTATTTTATACCGTTATAAAAAAGTACTCTTAAAAATGGGAAAGTTTTTATTCCGATTAAAAAGTGATGCCACAGAATGGGTGATAGTTGAAATACAATAGTGAATAAGTACTATATTAAATTGTACGTCATGTGACGCCATACACATTTTTATTAATCTCATAATAAAGTCATATATTATAATACTACAACTGGTATTCAGTTTTAGTAATATAAATGGAAGACATTCAGAGGCAATTTTAGATCAATTTGTTAAATGCAATCAATTTTTCTAAAATGTTCATACTACTTGGAAATATATTACTGCATTGAACAAATTTTAAAACATTTATTTGGTCATTTTAAAATTATACTGGTGATAATGCGCTAATAAAATCATCCAAACTAGAGCAAAAAACTAGGCTATTTCTACGCACAGATTATGCAGGCCTTAGATTATACACAGTATACAACTTTATGAAATTAGCGACTTCAACGGTTTTTGCAATAATATTAAAAGCATAAATGATTAAAAATTTTAAAAGTTTCTATCACGCTATGTTTGTTCAAAATTGGTTAATTTAATGTAGTTACTAATTAAGCCCAAAGTCTTCATTTAATGTGTTCATAGATCATCAAATAATATATTTTGACAGTGGGATGTCAGCAACAGGTATTTTGAAACCTCTTACCGAGTAGTACAAGGAAAAGACCTTTGCAAATAAAGTATTTCAATTTCAAAGATAATTCACACAATGATCAAACTGAGAGTACACATACACAATCATTTTAAATGGTACCGCATAAAATTTGTGGACTGAATCCAACAGAAATGTGTGATTCGTACATTGCCGTACTCAAAGTAAAATCTTTCTGAATTTGCATTGGTTATTATATTAAGGAAATAATATGTACATTTTGTATAGGCTTAATTGTTTGCGTAATGTAATTAGTTTATGTCAGTTGGACTAATGAACACTGGAGAGAAGTGTATAGTCGAAGTAAATCCTATGCAACTGCGTTGGAGGTTAAAGGTGCTATAAAAATAATTATAGCAGAATTGATCCTAAGATTTGGGTTGTAATAAGTTATTTAAAAATGTTTTGAAATTAACTCGCACAATTACTAAATGTCTATAGTTTAAAATGATGTAACTAATTAATGTACTTATTCATAACTAATTTGCGTATGTACCATATTTTGATGTGAATTTATTTTTTAAGTTTCAAAACTACAGCCTAGAATTATACAACTCTTTTACCAATACAGAGAAATATTTTGTTAGCATGATCTCTGAATGACCTTAGCTTTAAGATTAAACTCTAGATTTAAATTCCTCTATAATAAGAAAAGCACTTCAAAATTTGTATGGCTTAAAAAAAATCTACATGACATAAATTAAGACACGAACTATCAAAACATTAAATGTTAATATACTAATTCTGTATTGTCAATTTCTTGATATGTCTGATGTTTAAACACAACAAAAATATTGGTGGAATACTGAATTAATTTCTCTCAGTTATTAAACAAGATAATATAATATATTAATCTTGTTATTTTAAATGACAAAGAGATACTAAACTTGAATATGATGTCTTCAGTACTATTTCATTCTATGACTACCTTCTAAGTTAACCAAGAAGCAATTATTGGTTGAGGGAATCTATGTTCTATAAACGCACAGAAAGGCTTTAGTTGAGAGTACCAAACATATCCCTCCCTAAAAAAGTTGTTCATGTTCAAGAGATAATGTGTTTGTGTTAGACGTCGTATTCGTTGTACGCTTTTGGGTTCAACTAACCTCAGAAGAAAACATTTAGAGGTTGTCAGCAAGGTAAGATTCTAATTTGGAGGTAGGTTGACTAAATCACATAACTATACTTGTTTCAACATGTTATTCATAATGGAAACATTTATGTGAACACAGCTAAGTTACAAACTGACAATATATTAAAAATCATTACAAATAATATAATAAGTAGAAATCATGACTTTTGTAGATAAAATTGTGGAAAACATTAAAATCGGTTTAGAGTATTTAAAATATATATAAAGGTTATAAATACTTTAATTCAGTCCGTCGAACAATCCAATGTATTTATCCGTGTGAGTAACTAGTTTTGACGGTTATACTGTCATCGTCAAATCCTAGACACCGTTTTTGGGAGGAAATTGTTCAGCCATTCTGAGGCATCGTCTTATTTCTGTCTCATATTATTTTTTCAAGAGAATAATTTAATTAAAATTGATTAAAACAATAACACAATTACACATTATACGGCACATGATTATACATTAAACATGATTATTGGCGAAAGAAGAGATGAGTGGAAGTGCCGGGCGGTCACTGATAAAGCTTGTTACGATAATACCAAAGTGGTTAAAAAAAAAAACAGCGAACATTTGTTACCCGCCTGTTTATATGTTTTAAGTGTATATGTGTACCCCGCGTATAATGTGTAATTGTGTTAATCAATTTTAATTTAATTATTCTCTTGAAAAAATCAATATGAGACAGAAATAAGACGACGCTTCAGAATGGCTAAACAACTTCTTCCCAACAACGGTGTCTAGGATCTGATGATGACGGTATAACCGTCAAAACTAGTTATCCACACGGATAAATACATTGGATTGATCGGCGGAATGAATTAAGGAATTTATAACCTTTATATTATACATTAAGTATACAATCCAGGAGGCTAACCCCACATTATGTCTAAGTTAGAGTATTTGCTGAAGATAGAAATAATATAATTAGGACACCTGAACAATTTGTTCAAGTAAATTTGTTCATAAAAACTAAATCAATTAAGTCACTTAGAAACTTCAAAAATCGTTATTTTAAGACTTTGTTGTGAAAAATTAAATTATTCCAAGTATATAATACAGTAGAGCCTTCATTAACCAATATACATTTCAATCAAAATGTCAAAATTAATGTAATGTATTGATTGTAAAGTTTGATTTCCCATGATAACTATGTAAAAACAAACAGGTATCTTTAGTTTGCAATTAAATTAATATTGAGTGTTAATCCTTTAGGTTAACCATTTTGTAGATCGCTTTTAAGGCATTTTCCGTACTTCACATCTTTCACTCAGGAACCAGCTGTATAGCCGTGTATTTTGGGCTATTTGAACTGAGCTTTATAAATCATGAACCATGTTAACAAAGAGGAGACAGGAATAACGATTGAAATCAATTAGAGGCAGTTAAAAGGGAAATAGTAAGAATTTGCAAACTGTGGTAGCCAACTTTGGTGTTTGAATCATAAAATAGATGTCGAACATTTCCGGTACTGTATGTAAGTCATTTATTTTTTATTAAACCTTTTCATAATATTGGCAGTGCCTAAGTTTATTTTACCTCAAACTTTAAAAAATAATTAGTTAAAATACAAAACCCTCTCTCCCTCTTTTGTTCTACCATATTTAATAAACTATACTGCTTAAAAAGTAAAAAAAACCTGGTATTTGATATACTGGTTTATAGATAATAATTTTCTATTTGAATAAAACAAGTTGAAAACAATGTTAAATCTATAAATGTACAAATGCAGTAAATTGTAAACACGTTTTATAGAATAAAATCAAATAAGAGCAGGTTTTACTGCCTATTAATACAATCAGATAATTGAAACGCCATGCAACAAAAGTGCACATGTAAAAAAAAACAATCTCAATAAAGTTCTTACCAATGTAATGACAAATGCGCTATATTTATATTATTTTGGAAATGTTATCTATAATTATTAGAAATTCCACAATCTAAACAATAATACAACACCTCCATTGATTCTCTTTCAACTATCACACCAAAATACTTTTATCTTTAAAGCAATACATTTTTACCTAATCTAGCAAATTTTAAACTGTTTAATTCACCTTTCTTTTCTTTCTTGATAAATAATAAATAGATACAAATTATATGAAATGGGCCAATTATGTGATGTTTTTAAAAACATAAAATTAGCACCAAAGAACCTAAAAGAATAGAATAGTGGTAACAAGAAAAACAGGTTCAGGTTGTCCAACCTAACAATTTGTACTTCTACACTGACAAGAAAAAAAGTGCACAATAAAAATATATAAAATAATAATTGCATTGCAATAAATAACCTTTAGTGTTTTAAAATGGCCGACTCCATTTATAAATTGTACTACACAAATTGAATTAAATACTATTTATAAAACAATAAATACTAAACACTCTTTATTCAATGCTCTAAAATAAATTTACAATTTATTGATAAATATATTATCAAAGACAATCAAATCATAAAGGATAAAAATATTTCAGATACTTTTACCGCCTAGAACTAAAGTGAGTATTTACAAATATAAATAGGTACATTTACTTATTTATTTCTCATAAAAATTAATTATTAAAGGTAATAGACAAATTATATAAGTACTATAATGTTCGTTTGCGGCTTTCGTCACAGTGTCCTACACAACTAATACATTATGTTTATATAATTTAACCTTAAAGAAATACTGTTACAATTTATAAATTAAATAGAAACAATACTAAAACTTAGTACTGGTATTTCACACGTTAAAAGTGAAGAGACAGTTTATAAATCTCCTTTCGGTTATTTAACAATATAACAAATAGTATACTTTTAAATACACAACTGTATAAGGCTTTATAAAAAAATCAAATTAGCTATGTATATCTGTTCTTATATATAATAATGTAAATTTTAACAACACAATTCTCTATTTTAATCTACATTTCTATCTTACAATAAATTAAGTATTAAATACTACTGTATGTTTTACAAATAAATACAAAATAATCACAAATTAATATTTAGGCAATGATTTTAAAAAAATCTGCAAGTATGATGATCATATTGCAAAATATAACTGGTTGGTGAAAAAAGGTTAGGTATCACAAGATAAGATATAAGGTTGTGGAAGAAGTTAGATCTATGTTGTAACTAAATAAAACAAAGATTCTAAGGGCATGATTTAGTGAAATATTGGCAATTATATTGCAGTTGTTGTCGTCTATTGATGCTGGCTAACAGTACAGCAAGCAACCTTAGAGATTCAAGAGTAAGTTGAATTTAATGGAGCTTTGAAAAGGTTTAAAATAAAGGTTGTAAGATGAGCGTTGATCATATTTATTGTTTAAGTAACGGCTTTACTGTCATATATTATGGATAATTTAATTGGTTTTAAATAAGTACTTTAATTTTTATAGTTACTAGATGTGGCCTAAACAAATTTTGAACACACTTGATAATGCTTTGGATGATCGTCGGTGGTCGAGTGCTGGAACAGGTTGGTTCTTAAATGACAACACTTTTTATACCTACAAACTGGGTAAGGATTTGGAATGCCCTGCGATTACAATACCATTACAGACCGGCCTAACAATTTTATCTTATAGTAGATGACAAAAGTCCTGGATTTGGTGGTGCTGGATTAGTTTAATGTAAAAAGATACTTCAACTATCGTAACTAGAAGACCCATGATCATGACCTGGACTTGGTGGAGTGCTGGGATTACTACTGTTGTTAGATGCTATCGAGTGTCGAGGGCTTCCTCCTAAACCACCACTTATATTTCCTGATTGTTCCTATGAAACGAGATTTAATGTTAGTACAAAGCCATATTTTCTATACTTATTATATTAAAAGTCAAAAGGTTGTTTGCTATTAACTTAAACACTGCCTTTTTAAATTAAATAAAACTTTGATTGATGCGTTATTTATTGTCTTTTGAGCGACATTACCTATGCTTAATTGGCCTAAAAGTATTTTACATAAATTCTATAAAAAAAATATCCTATTGTAGTAAAATTATTAATTAATATAAATTATATTTCTTTTTTAACCGGTTAGATCGTCATGTTCTAGTATAGTATGGAGCATGCAATGAATGCTCTTAAACAGACCATAAAATCCAATAAAAAAATAGCAAACAGCAAGTAAAACCAGTTTGACAATAGAAAAAATAATAAACTATTTTAAATATTAAAATTTGTTAACAAGAAAAACAGGTAGCAACATAATATTAAAACTAGTTAATACCTAATAACTATAAACTTTAATAAATTACCAATAAATAAAAAATAACAGTAAAAGTTGTAACAAACACAATCACAACACAAAATAAACACAGCCACCATGGTTTTTGCCTTTAAAAAAATTAGAATGAAAAGGTGAAATTTGTATTGCACTGAAGTGGAAATGTAAGTAAATGATTTAATGTATGTGTTGTGAGAGTACATGTGTATATATCTGTTTTGTTTAGGTGTTATAAGTAGTAATATAAGTATCTTTGAATCGAGACATTAAACTCCTCTTAGTAGGTAAATCTAGTCTTCACCCATGTGGGGCAATAAAAATAAAAACGTACATTTTATTTTGAATAAGTATTCATGATTTTTTAATTAAATCATAGTTTTATCACGGTGAATGGTTTTTGAACGAATCTTATAAGATACTGCCATATACAAGTTGGTTAGCAACTGACATGCGAGTTACTTAAACAGCTTTTTTTAAATTTTCACTGCCCTCTAGCCTTCTCACAACAGATTATAGATTATCTGTTTGCACAGTGCTTGCATTTTTTGTATCTAAAGCCAGTAAATCATTAAAGGTGCTGCCTATAGTCAGGTCAGGGGCACACAATGTTTACACCATCCTTTAAAACAAAATTTGAAAAAATTATATACTTTTTGGAGTAAAAATAATTTAGATAATATACTTTTTGGAGTAAAAATAATTTAAATAAACAAAAAATGATAAATACAATGCCTTTTTCATGTCGTGCATTGATAAAACATGTTATTTAAAGTATCTTTCAAATGGGAGTTATTGTTTTACCTCCTACCCTAAAAAAAACTGGAGTTTTCATTAAATTTTAAAATCTAAACATCAAGCCAATTTACAAGAAAAGGGTTGAATTTATTAAAAAATTTAAAGAATAAAAACGTCCTATAATTATGGATAAAATTCGTAATACATCACAGAGGGTTAAAATTATAAATTTGAAAGTTGGCAACCATATTGAAAAAATGTATGATGTTATCACAATTTGAAACCACTAAGTTATACAAAATAGACATTTGCAACGATAAGCGTTGCAAAAATAAAAATATATAATATATAAAAACTGTTAAAAAAAAATGGGATTCGTTAAGTTTCAAAAATAAAAAAAAATGCTCAAAAATAAAAAAATGCTATATGTGGATTATTCTATAATATCTATCACCTCTCC
>JAGFPH010000478.1:306172-341832 GCA_018207615.1 Philaenus spumarius
TTTAAACTGTCCATTGTGCATTTATTTAACTGTTTCTTTTCACCGTTCGCCTCAACCGCACTACTCGTTAAAATAATTTCTTATATAGTTCACTCACGTTACATACGTTTATTCATTAATATATATTTTAAGTCTGCTTTTATTTTATCTACTAACAGTCTGCTTTTTATTTTGTTTACTTTTATTTAAATGATTTTACTTTAATTGTTTTGCGTCACAAAAGAATTTATATGTATACAAAAATTATAAACGTTTACTATTATATATATTGCGTCATTTATTTTATTTAGACCAAACCTCTATGCTTTAGACATTATGGGAAACTGCTTATTTATTATCATCGTATTATTTCTGTTACATGGCTGTCAGTGTTACACATTCCTTTAACATAAAAGGTCTAACATGTTTCTATCTTTGTTGGAAGCCGAGAATTCCAGCTGTTTCCGCATACACACACTGTAAAACAACTTTCATAAACCTACAAGTAAATCAAAGTTTTATTTATTTATTATTTCAGGGATTTTATTTACAAAATCCATACTTGAAAATTCCCTGCAAAGACTATTTGTCCTTGTGTGGAGATCAGCAGTAGTTTGGATTACATAATTAAGTTATAATTTTTTGAGGACAAAAACAATTTCAAAATACGTCTGAATTTGGTACAAGAAGTGAAAAACATTAGTATAATATATATAGTTGCCTCAAAACGTAGAGAGACACCCCCTAAGGTAGAACGGACCTTCCTATTCACCTGTTGACAAACAATGCCTTTGTTAGACGCGGCCACTGACATAACTTTCACTGATAGTGAAAGTTAAGCGACAACTCTTATTTCGATTACGGTATGTCTTAGAACTGTGATTCAAATGTGTTTTTATTCGTCTAAGTAAGACGAAAAAATGAGCCGCCATTTGATAATGTAGGCCTAATGTATCAATTGATTGCAAATTATAGTGCGACACAGAATTTCTTGGAATAGCAGGCGGATGCCGGCAGTCTCGGGTGCCCGCTTCTAACAAAGGCATTGTTTGTCAATATTTGATTAGGACGGTCCGTTCTACCTGAGGGGGTATCTCTCTATGTTTTGAGGCAACTATACATACATACACATTCAAGCCCTTTAAAATACCAAATAACTAGCAGTAATAAAGGATTACAAAATATAAGAGTAAATAATACAGTGTTTTAGTATCAATTAATTAAATTTGCATGTTTGCAGTATCTAAGTAATTTTTAATTACAGTAAGACCTCGATAATCCGGTACGCTCGGAGATCCGGTGATGCCGCCGGATTATAGAAATGCCAAAATATCGAGATATTCCTTTAAAATGGTTTAAACAGGGAATAAATAAAAGCACATGTGGTACTATATATACATATATATTATTATTATTGTGTTGTTAAAGAGTTGTTACAACACACAAGTATATATAGAGTGGACACATAAATTACACGTTGAAACTACGTAACAATAACTGCGTAGAGAGATTGCCGCTAACTGATGGTCCTCAGGTAGAGACGGCTCCATTCCCCTTTGTTGTTGGCTTCCGTTAGTCAGTATGTGGAGGGGGTTTACTATTTTTACTCCAGCCTGTCACAAATTCTATGAACCCCTTTTACTTCCAAACCTTGCAAAGCGGTTTTAAATCGAACAACTATTTACAAGAAATTTAGTGTATCTTTTTCTAAAGACATCAATTTATTCAAATAATCTTCATTAAGTGGAATATGTTTAACAAAATACTGTCAGCAACAAAAGTGTTAAATGGTCCCTTTAACCGGGAACATTTTTAAAGGACGACGAGGGCACACTGTTTTGAATCGGTTCGATTTTTAGAATAAATGTTGATTGACATGTTTGTTTTGGAGAATTTATTGAGCAGTACATTTTTTACACACTGTTTTTGACGGATGCGGAGCCATAGAATGTTTAGACCGGGTCTAAATCACTCGATAATTACAAAAACTGCCATTTTTAAAGCGTCTCAATTTTCAAGATGATAGATGCCGAACTATCGGGTCTGCCGGACTATCGAGTGCCGGATTATCGAGGTCTTACTGTACTTAATATACTACCTTATTGATCTTTCTTGTGATTTCTTGTTGAAAGTTATAGGACAAGAAGTAAAAAGAAGGTCCAATAAAGTAACATTTAGTTATTAGCTAAATTAATTAACTTCCCTCTCTTTCTTAAACTTCAACTCTCGTTTCCGAACCGATCTCAATTTCTTGTTCTAGAGTAAAAACACTCTTGCACAAAATTAAATTTAATACAATGTAATAACTCTTCCGTTCTTCAAAATGTCAACTGTAAAAAAAACTATTTTCCCTTATTCAGGGAATAAATGGTGTTACGAACATTATATTAACAAAACATACCTTGACCATTTCATGGAGTGATACCCCACTATGATGCATAATAGCAGAAGCTAAATCTGATTCTGGATGTGCTGTATCAGGAGTACGAGGTAACGAAGGAGGTGTTACTGATGGTCGAGGTGGTGCTGGGGCTCGTCGTGTTGTTGAACCTGCAACCAATAACTTGTTTAAATGAAATGTATATGAACCATTCTAGGAATTGTATTAGCACACAAATCCTTGATATTCTGCTAATTGACTGTGCAGTCTAACAACTCTATAATATTGTAAATTTTCAAACACAAACGTTTAAAAGGAGTAAACACAGAGAGCTGCTGATAAGTGTTATACATTTTGAAAGAAATTTTCTTAAAAATTTCCCTTCACGAACAAGGTAATACATGAAACATGTGCTATTTCATGAAAAAATGTTTTTTGTTGATTGCTGTAATTCCATGAGTAAAGCCTTGAATGATTCATAAATATAACATGCTAATTTTAACTTAATGCGTACTTGGTTGTGTGTGATGATTAATGTGTTGATTTTGACATAGAAATGTTGATAAGGTTACAGTTGTGTCGATTTAAAAGTTAATTTTAGCCATGAAAATGCGAGATTGACTTGGTTCACCTGAAGTGACGACAAAGATCATCCGATTATGAGAGAGATTGGAGGGGTCATTAGGCACAGTCACGTCATTTCAGGAATTTGATGTGTATAGACATATTATTTGGAACTCTTAATGTTGTATTATGAAGTCGTACCTATCCAAGATTTATATTTTTGTGCAAGATTTATATCGTAAAGTTCCAACAATTTCTTTGTGAACATTTCTGCTAGTTTTAAAGTTTTTGATACGATCTTGCACCGATTAATTAATTAGTTCTACATGAACAATTGTGCGATGATTAATAAGTGATTTTAGTTCGAACAAGTTCTGATTTTTACTACAACACCAAACTATCTATGAGATACTTCGAAAGAAATATAAATATTGACCTTGACCAACGACATCATAATTGAAACATTGAGTTTTTTCCAAGAACTATCACGTAAAATATACCTACAAACCTTTAACATCAACTGATGAAATAGTGAACTGTTGAGCGGTGAATCAATGGTACCATTGGACTTATAAACAAGGAGTAAAGCTTGATTATTTATTATAAAAAATGTAATTGAATTTAGATTATCTCTGAATTTAAACAGTAATTTGATTGAATAAAGAAATGTATTCTTTTCATATATTGACATTGTTTATTTTTAAATTTTGAATCATTCTTAATTTTGTAATATATGTGAGTTTCAGGGGTTTTAATTAAGTAAACAGGGGTATAACGTAAAGGGAGTAGCTATGTAAATTTTGGATGAATTAGCCTAATTTAAAACATTGTATTTTATAAATAAATAATAAACATAGAAATTCAAAGGGGGAATGCAGACGTTTTGGATTATATAAAACAAAATTTGACTTAAAATATATTTTCAATTTTAAAACAAAAAACTTGCATACAACTTGCATATGTCTAAAATAAAAAACATCATATAGTGTTAAAGTATATTGAAGAAAACTTGGGACACTCGGTTTTTAGCCTACAGTCGATAAACATATGAAAGGACATTGTGTAAAAGCAAGAACAGAAATTTGATTTGTGATGTTGGTAGTATGAGTTACTTCGTTCAGGGAGACATATTTACGGTCCCCTGGAAAAAGGAGGTGGAGCCAAAAGATAGACGCTAACTTCTTCCTTACTTGTTGCTGAGATCTTATACAGTATGGACCTGTTGATCGTTTGGTGGTGAAATGATTTCACAAACATAAGTTTTGCGGTATTTATAATTTAAATACCGTACAAGTATGTTTAACAGTTAGTAGAGATAGTGTTATGAACAAATAATATCAAATAGCGTAAATCGTACGTTGCAAAGCAGAGAAAATTGACTTTGTAAATTTCGTTAGTGTGCGTCGACTCAAAATGAACTAATGGCGAACGTTTGCAAATAGGTGCCATGTGAAGTGATATTTTTGATATAAACGCTTTTCAAAGAACAAAATGAATTTAATTCGATGAGGCTAAAGTGCTACGAACAAACATCTTAAAGGGGAAAGTTTTAATTAGGGGTATAAATTCAATTAAAATCATTTAAAATGTTGTAAGTTTTCTTTTATCAAAGTGCACTATAAATCAAAACGTACGTAAGTAATAAATATAATAATAATTAAGTCTGCATTTCAAGTTTCAATATTCTAATTTGTTGTATGTTTAAATTTAGTAAAGTGAATAACTGGAATGAATGCGTGAGTGTTTGAGAGTATTTGAGATCAACCATGAATTGCCAATCTTTTTCTTTAATAATGTTGTATGTTTAAAATCTAAAATGTGGCATTAAAAACTTAATGCCAACTATTATGTTTTCTTAATTTGAGTCCTTTCCTTCCTAGAAGTACTTCATGGTAAATTGAACCTTGGTTATGAAATATAGAGTCAGTGTAAGTTTAAGAAATACAAAATGGCATACAGTTGGAACCGCAGTGACGGATTTTGGCGGCAGGGACTCTGTGAGAAGAACGCAGAGTCCGTGCTTCTAAGACGAGTTGCCCCGTAGTTGTCAGCTGTACGCACAGATGTATATACCAATATGCGTAACAGAGATTTGGTAGTCAACTGTGACAATCACAGATCTGACTATAACATAACCTATTTTCAATTTTGGGGTTATGTTTGATTGTTTTTGTTGTGGTTAAGGGAATAGTATTTTATAGTTTTTGAATTGGTAATGATATTAATAAAGTAAAGTATACAAATTGAAAGTATGATATTACAAGTAATTGTTACGCAGTAAAAGGTTATTTTTTTATTAAATTAACTTAGAAAAAACTTGTCAAAATTTTATTTTTTATTTTTTATTAATAAAATTTGTTTGTAAACGGCTGGCAAGCATACAGCACGTTACAATTTGTCTGATATTTGTTTAGTTCTTATTTGAGCATGTCTGTAATTTTTAAATAAGATTCATTAAATTGAAATTATTAGTTGTCATATTTGTCTGGTGTTTATTTTTACCAATAACTTAGATTGTTGTACTCGTATCCCTTGCATAAATAAAGTTTCAGTTATTATAAAATAATTTTTTTTATTTATTTTTATTATTACTAACCTTACAAATCTCAGTTTTTAAGATTTAATCTATTGCGCAATTAGCTGACATCAAGTGCATCGTAAATACAATAAACAATAAAACTTTTTTTATAAAGGTGTGTTCTATAAATTTGGAATAAACACTTGGACAGAAGTGAATATTTTATTTTACTAATTTATGAAAGTTTTCTTTGTTGATAGATTTGCTCCTATAACTTGGTATGTATGTAACGATAACAGTGTGGGATGCTGGTTCCATATCGGACAACTCCCCAAGTGGCGGATAGGGGAACGCTTCTCAGAGATGAGTGGTACCAGGGAAATCAAATACCCGGGGTGGACCAAAAATCAGATACTGGAAGGTACTCCAAAAATAAACCAAATATAGAAAAACCAGCAGGAGGAAAAGTTACGGTGCAGAGAGACTGATCCCCAGTAACGGCGATTTTCAGGAGGAGAAAAAAGGGACCCGGACGTTGTCAACAAGCGACCGCAATGCCTCGAAAATAGCCCACTTGCTTTCTGTGGCGGATAATGTAAGGCCTTTCTCAAAGCTTGCAAAAATTCAGGGGTCACTGCCATCTGGCACCAGAAAATTCGAAGCAAGCCATATTAGTGGGCTGATGGGATCTCCTCCATTCGTTGTCCGAATAAATTGGATGAAACTAGTCCAGCAAGTATATGGATCCTGGACTTTTTAACAGACCGCGGTCATCTTCTCTTGGTGGTTTAACACCTACCAACAGTAAAAATAATTTGAACATCCAGGAACCTCTTAGAGATGGGACAGAGTCATTGGAAATGGATCAGGAGAATTTCCATCTACCCTCCAGCTCTCGGGTGGTTCTTCCACCTCAATGTCAGCATGTTCCTGTATCTCATCATCACAAACAGAGGAGAGGTGGCGATTCACCTTTACAGAGTGACGGCATCTACTTGAACAACATAATCAGCCTTTGGATCCACCAGTCACAGATGAACCTAAAGATCCTGGGTCAAATCTAGTAAATAGGCCACTTCCAATCATTCTCTATGGCATAGATGATGTAAAAAAGCCAGTGCATCCAAATCACATAACGTTTCCTTTGCTCTTCGTAAAGGGTTATGTGCCCCAGTTAAGTTGGGGAATGATATTTTGGGAATGCATTTAGAATCTTGAATTCTACTTTGACCATCGTTTGCCTTGGAAAAACCATGTCAAGAACAAGAGCGATGTGGTCAACAGTCGTTTCAGAAACTTTCTTTGGCTCCTGGGTAGACAATCTCCTCTGTCTCTCAACAACAAACTTTTTTTTAATCCTCATTCCTATTTGGGCTTATGGCATCGAACTTTGGGGCACTGTAAGCAAGTCCACTATACAATGCATACAGAGGGCCCAAAATAACATTCTACGAGTTATTTTGAATCCACCATGGTATACTTGTATCTCTGAAATCCATGATTATCTGGATATGCCAATGATCCGAGAGGAAATTGTTCGTCAAAGTAGGAGTCATAGGAAGCGCCTTTCAGAACATCCTAACCCTTTTGCCAGGTTGTTATTAATGCCATGTGTCATCAGAAGATTGAAGTAGACAGATGTGCTGTCTGACTAGAGCAAATTGCGGGAAGGGTATTGCCTCTATCTTCAAAATTTCATTTATCTCTGTAACTAATCTAAATAGTTTGTTGACTGATTGTAGATAAAAAAAAATAATAATAATGTAACGATAAATTTTTTGTGAATGGACTTGTAAATTTGTATTTATTATATTCATTTGAGTTTAATAATTTTGATTTCAAGATTAGGTAATACATTTTTAAAGGTATAACAAATGACATACCTTGATTTCATTGTTGATCCTTTGTAACTTGCTTGTACCTTCACGCAACCATATCCACGTCTTAAAGAAAGAAAATTAGAATACTTTTTTAATAATAATTATGACATTAAAATACAGTAGAGCGCCGATTACCAGAAAGCCAGTCATCCGAAACGTCAGTTAACCGAAAGATTCAAAATTCACACCACGCCAACATTACACGAGCGGCCGGCTGAAACGAGCAGTCCGGTCTGTTTCACTGTTCCGCGTCCATCTCACTTCATTTGTGTAACTGACATATCAAGTTACAAGTAACGTTTGAATATTTTAAAATAGCGTACTTTGCTTTCTTTGAAAGTATTTTGAAATATGGCCTTCTTATTTGGGGAAATGGAATAGGAATTCACACAATTTTAATTCTTCAAAAAAAAGCTTTGAGAATATTAACAAACTCGGATAAATTGGAACACTGCAAGCCACTGTTTATTAAAACTGGTATTTTAACGGTTATCAACTTGTATATTTTTGATGTAGTAATGCACGTAAAGAATAATTTACATATGTATCCAGTTAGAGGTTTAATTCTTAATCATAATACAAGATTTGGTCATATTCTTGAACAACCAAGACATAGATTAAATAAATCCAAAAATTATCATTTAGCTTTAGAAATCAAACTGTTCAATAAACTGCCTGCCACTTTTCAAAACTTGTCAAATGATGATTTATATCATACTTTTTATGGTTGGCTGAAAAAGCACCCATTTTATAACTTGGCGGATTATTTGGAATGTGATGTCAATATTTGGTAAGCCTGTGTTTAATATTAGTTATGTTAGTTTTAATAAACTGTATGTGACGAAGTCTATTGCAATGTTGTAGCCTACATGTGCTGAAGGACCAATAAACGTTCTGTTCTGTTCTGTTTTATTTGCGTCCCACCCATCCCACTACCTTCAACAAACAACTGAACTTTTTTTCTAGAAATGTTTGATTATCCGAACATCCCTTGCACCAATTGTTTCGGATAATCGGTGCTGTACTGTATATTCACATAAATCAGATTAAACATTTTTTTAAATACTTGTAAAAAGATTAATGTTATAATTTTATTTTTTATCAATACTTTTGACTTTCCATGACCACCTTTTGTCTCCTAACTTTTCAGAATGTGGACAGGCTGTAACATGTAATGAAATGATCAACAAACTGACTGGCAGCTACAACCTACCGTTGTGTCCTGAGTAAGTTTGATGTTGTGAAGGTGTGCGCGGCAGATGTCTAGGCTCAGGATGAGGTGGATGTCTCGGTGGTGGATGAGCCATCTTTGTAGGTACCGGAGGACCATGTAATACCTAGTAAATATACACACGATTACATTACTGCATACTAATTAAACTAGATAAAATTTTCTTCCGCTATAAAACTTACTCTTTGTTGGTGTGGATGGGCATGAGGAGTATGATCTGCTGTTTCTAAAGTTGTGGGTAAATCTAAAAGGCGCTGAATTTGAATACCATCTCCAGGTCCCATATGACTGATGTGGTTGAAATTGGTTGGTGCTGATATCATTTTAGATCTCCTGTCAGGCCTAAAAAATATTGAAATTAAATACTAAATAAAAAGAAAAAATAAGTACAAAGGATTACTTACTTATAGTAAAATTGTATGACTTTTGGGATACTTTTTAGTTGTATTGAAAATATTGCAACTTTAAGCAAATTTACTGTACTTCATTTCTTTGTAGCTTAAATAAAATGTAGTAGGTTAATTACCTTGTTTTTACTCTGTCAAACAATCCAAATTGGTTCCTAGACGGAGTAAAAACAAGGTAATTAACCTACTACATATTATTCATACTATACAATCCAGGAAGCTACACATACATTATGTCTAACTTAAATAAAAATCAATATCTTTTAAACTGTTATAAAATGATTTTGAATTAATGAGTTATTTTCATCAAATCGAGGATTGATTTCATTAAATTGCTAGTCATTAAGTATCGGGGTTCCTGGGATAATCTCTCATTTTTAAAGGTATCGATATCGGTAGCATTGATATCAGCAGCCATAATTAACTAAAATGCGGAATTCTAAGAAACGATCATTAAAGATGGGTATTACAAATTTAAAGCAAACTTGTAGATCATAGTTTCCTTGTTTTACAAAATATTTAGTAATTTATTGAAAAATAAAATCCTTTTAACATATAAGAATTTTATAAAGATCAGTTATAAATGTACAATAAACTATAAAGTCAGTTGCAGTATATTTTTAATTATAATACTCACGCCCTTGTAGCTCTGTGTCCTTCTCTGATTGAAAATCGTCGACGAGGTCTTGCAACAGTTTTTCCAGTAGCAGTATCACAGCATGTTACATTGATCAATTCTCCTGAAAATAAAATGTTACGTTTTAGATTTTAAACAAATATTTCACTGTATGAAATGAGCTACCACGATAAAAACTCAATGTCAGTTGCAACTTTTTGTTGTTTAGATTTTATGCCTATTTAGGTAATTAGCCAACCTATTTTAAAAGTCACAACTCTCAAAATTCTCCTTAGTATAAAACTAATTTTAGATTTCGAAGAAAATACCTATTGATGTCTTTTGCATTGTGTAACTTCTGGAAAATGTCTGCCTAATTTTTGATTACATGGTTCCTTAACCTTAGAGAACTAAACACTTTAAATACATAATCTTTTTTGAAATCACGATAACTGCTAGAATTTTGCTGAAATTAATCCCAGACTCAGACATAAAATATAAATTCTTGGTCGAGTTTGTGAATAGGTATAATCAAACCATGGGTAGAAATGTAGAGGATCTTTTGAAAATATCACTTTAACTCCCTTAATATGAAAACTATTGCATCCGTTTAAAGTTTTATACCTCAAATAATTGTTGAAAAGTTTAATAACACCAATCATTAGCTCAAGGGATGGTCAAAATGGTGGTTAGCCTAAGGAATAAAAAAACATTCTTAATCACAGTATAAAACTTGTTACTGTAAACCTTCAAGTAAATCTAAGGTAAATCTAGGATCGCAGAATAAACAATTCATTATTCCGTTAGTAGACACAATATCAAGTCCGTTCACAATTGTTGTAAATCTTCTAAATATAACCAAAGTATTTTTGTTTGACAACTCCAACGCTTAACGCAGTGAGCGAATGATTTGTTCAATACTTATCTAATGGAAACTTTGCAATCTACCTATGCCTAAAGGCTGAGCCAGAAGGAATTATTTCATTTTGCCATTGGTCGAGTTTCATTCTAATTCACTATGAAATTTTTATAATTTGCATTTAAATGTCTTTGGAAGCAAATGTGGTTTGTGACCTTTTGCGGTAAAGCTCAAACTTATACTGATTGGCAATTAGATTGTGATTTTATAGGTCATGTACCTAATAAACGAACGATGACAAGATCGTTCTTGTCTTGTAGTAGAACGAAGACGTTGGGGGTTATTATTTTTGCTGAACATATTGCAATCAGTTAGGGTGGTGCACAATTACCCTTACGGATTAGCAAGTGAATAATAATATTTTAGTATATTTTTCTTTTTTGTTGCAGAATTAGCTTTAAAAACTTGGAAAATGTATAATGGAGAGACTTAGCATTTGATTATTTTGGCACAATGAGCATATCGTAATTTCTTTGATATTTTAAATGCGCCTAATGCTTCAACAATCTATCGATTGGTTCAACGTTTTAAGCTTCGGGCCTGTCCGTTGAACTTCCGTGTTCCGGAAAACCTCATGCAGTTAGAAACATTATTCGGGAAAACATTGCTCATGTGCAAGCAAGTATTGAGGAAACCCCCAACAGATGACCAACTCAGCAGTTAATGATATCTAGGCGGATTTTGGAAAAAACTATACATTAGTTTCCCAATATGGTTTTCCTTTTTCCTATATGGTACACGACTTAAAACAAAATGATCCACAAAGAGCATTGAATATACTCGGGGGCCAAGAGCAAAACAAGTTTATTCAAAACCTTATAATGAGCGATGAGGCCCATTTTCACCTAAATGGTTACGTTAGTAAACAAAACTGACACAAAAAATCCAAGAGTGATTGTTGAACATCAAATGCATCACATTAGGCGCACAGTATGGTATAGTGTAATTGCAGAAAGGATCAATGGATAACATTTTTTTGAAAACGATGAAGGATATCAGGTTAATGTAAATGTTACTCAATACTGGACAGTGATTGAAATTTTTAATGACATAGGTGGAGTACAATCCAGAGTTGTGGTTCCAAAAAGATGGAGCCACAGCTCACACAGCCTGTCAAACTTGAGAGAAATTGGTGATCGAATAATATTGTCATTTTCAAATTTTAACTAGCCACTGCGTTCGCCCGTTTCTTCAATGGTACCGAATTTTTTCTGTGGGGCTACCTAATACGTAAGGTGCATAAAAATAAACCAAGAACCGTACAACAGCTTAAACCCAATATTTGAGAAGCTAGGGAGTTGGGACTGAAATTTTAAAATGGAATTCTTTTATTGTATTAGTGGAAGACTTTTAGTGTTCAAATATTTAAAAATTAGAATACATGTCTGTATATGTGAGATTGGTGTTACTCAGGAGTTCTTTGTATTTTCATTCTAGCTTTTTATAAGCTGTTGTCTTTGGTTTGGCAATGTGTTTTTTAAGTATGTTCAGAAAGATCTGTTGGCTGTCCTGTGTATATTTTTGGATAGTACCTGCATGAATTTGGTATATGCCAAATACCTCAAATTTGTCCTGATTCATTACTTTTGATTTTTTTAGTGTGTTTTTTTTTAACCTATGGGATGTTTTGAATATTAGATAATAGATGTGTTTACAGATTATCTTCTGTGAAGAGTGTTCTATGGTTTGATTGTAATCTGTGACAATATATATTTAGGTTTGTATCGATTGTGATTTTCACGCCTTGCACGAGGTGTATCTCATGGTCTCGGCAAAGTAAACTTATCATTTTTTGCCGTGTTAAAACAGTTTTTCAAAGTATAAAAGTATCATAGTCGTGTTTATCGGATGGATAAACATTAGTAACTTAAAAAAGGCAGATCTTTTTTTTTGAGGTGTTTTTCATTATAAAATTAATTTAAGTCAACGTGAAAGGAAGTACAATAAACTGGTAGTTATTACATATTAAGTTCTTGCATGATCCACCTAAACAATCTCATTTTTGTGTCTTTTATAAAATAATTTTTCTTAATTCATCAATTTTGTATGTACATTCTGATATAATTTTCTAAATAAATATGTGTTATTAAATATTTAACTGTTTTGTTTGTTTGATTATTCATTTAAGAAACCATAATTTGTACTCGTGTTGTGCAAAATCGAACTGAAAAATTAATTTTGAAATTAACAAATTTTAGAAACATATCAAAATTAATAATAGTGACCATGTGAGGTTATAACACTTGTGTTCGGATATTCTAGATGGCATTGGCTGAAATCAGAGCATTATCATTTATGGTTTACAATGCCAGAACTGTGTATTATTTATACACCTAAGTTTGAACTTCTTTAGCAAATAAAGTGATAGAGTTGCAAGTTGGTTGGCTGCAATTGTAATAAATATAGTTTTCTAAAATTAAGATGTACTTACTCTGATGTATATTGCTCAAGTAAATGATGTGAGGCATATCATTGATTACACAAATGCTAAGTGTACCAGTATTGTTGAGCGGTCGTGCACGTTTCACATTTATTGTCTGTAACCAATCCCCACTCGCTGCATTGAACACATCTACGTGAGTTTCACTGTAGACCATAAGATGACCATCACAATAACCTAAAAATTACAAAATAATATATTTGCCGTTTCATATTATACATTATTCAAGAATGAATCGAAATAGGATTCCATATTCCATAACTGTTTTTGACCGAAACAAAGTGCATACGCTGAATTTTATATAAGTTGTGTACTGTTTAGTAAAACATTTTATGAATGAAATATTCTTCAAAATCCTTAAAAATTATAATGGTTTAATTAAATAAAGAAAGAATTGTTAAAAAAAGAATCCCATTCAGATTATTTATAAACTAATTGGATGGATATGTTTAATGTTAGTACATATATTTTTTGGTGGTTATAAGATGTTGAAATAACAATGTTAAGTGGTATATTTAATAGAATGTAAAAGACATATTCAACAGTACCAAACCCAATCGGATGGGCAGAATTTTTTAAATTTTTACTTTGGATATATTGAGATATTCTATTAAACCATATTATAAGTGGAAATCTGCATTATTTATTTTAGTTTTGTGAAAAGTAAAAACATATTAATTAATATAAACAAATACTTTTCTGTTGCATCAGTGTCAACTTAATATAGAAAAGGAGCTATCTCATTTGTCGTTATCATTCTTCAAAATTATTATTGGTGATTGGTTTCTATTAGCCTATATTTAATTTGAGCTTTTTGCCCTTGCTTGGAATTTCCTGTTTGGGGGACAGGATATAAAAATACTAATAGAAGAAGGATGGCAGCATGTAACCTAAATTAATAACTAATTAATAAAAACTAATGCAATCTATCTTCGTTCTTTTTTTAAACATCTACTATTACCTGTTATGAAAACTAAGAAGTCATCTAAGCTATAGTTTATGTTTTTGTGTTCAAAGGTGCTAGCTGCAGTTTAATGGTTAAAATACATTTATTTAATACATTAAATATTCATGCATTTGTCTACTTACTAACTGCCAATGGTATCGCTGGATACATTAACTCTGTGTCTCGAGATTTCCTTCCTTGAGCATCGACGTATATTCCCAGTGTTTGAAATACAAGCAGATATTCACCTCTTGGTAACTCTATGGCACGCATAGAATCCACAGCACTGTATGCTAAGAAGCCCTGAAGCTGATTGTCAGGGTGGACAAGGGCTAAAACAGAAATATTTACCAAATTATTATAAAATAAATTCAAGGTATTAGTGCGCTTATTTTAGTAAGGCAACTATTGTTACATGAACTAAACAACTATAATTTGACCTATTACTACAAGCATTTGTTATGTTCAAAAACCATTTTGTTGTATAGCTGTGAAATGCCTCAGATTGCAACTCATGATTACACCAAGGTTGTAAAAGCAGTATGTTGCTAAGCTTGAAATCTTCTTTATTTTCCTTTTTTAATAACACAAAAGTTTCAAAACAACGTCTATTAAAGTATCTGAAACTTTAACGCTTATCTAAATTGAACACTATTTATCAGTCACTAGCACTTTAATTAACATACTTTCCAAAGTTAGACTATGACATGTTGTTAAATAATAAATTTAAAAAAAGATTAAAAAAAAATGTTGTAGGCAAACTGTTCAAATAAGAAAAGCTACTTAAAATTAATTCAATCGCATATACTTCTTGGTTATATTGTTTTTATTTTGCTTCTTTTTTCTTAAAGTGCAAAAAACCTTATAGATTATCATATTCTAAAGAGAGATATTATGTTATGACTTTAGAGTTTCTTGGACCCAAAATAAGAAAAGGTTATGTGACATTTAAAACATTAAAGGATGCCAACGGAGGATGGGAAGAAAATCCATTTCCCCCACTTTATCAAATGGACAGCTATGATACAAAAATATCTCTTCAGTTCAGCATTTGAGAGTACTAAAAGCAGTAGCCTATAAAATGCCATCATGGCAGCTGACAAAATGAACGAATTACAAGGTTATGACTTACAGATGGATAGACAAGAAAAGATTGATTGCATACGTAATCTTAATCGCAGAAATTCTTGTTAGTTTTCCTTACCTGCTTACAAACTTTTCCCTGACTTATATGTTAACACATTCCGTGCTAAGCGCAGTTAAAGCCGCAAAAAAATGTCCATCGCCATGACTTAAGCGCGGCTTTAACCGCACATGCACTAATTACTTTACATTGAAAAAGAGGGGATTTAGTCATTGCCTATGGCCATATTTCGTATCTCAGTAGTTAGTAGAGACCCTTCTACGAGTACTGTTAGCGTAGCCTAGGAGAATATCTACTACAAAGAAAGTTACAGGCGTTCAAAAACTGCCGTTTTTTTTAGCCAAGTTTTCGACCATTCTGCCAATATTTTCACAATTTCAGGTGTTATTAATTTAAATCAATTATTTTTATCACTTCTATTCATATTATAAGATATTTCACCATACAGTATAATGAAACTAAATTTAAAAAAACAAAAACAAATTACGTCTTAACAGTTCATTTTTTCGCTTTGTCTTCATTTTATCTTTTTCTCTTGGTTTGTGAATGATTGGTATTTTTATATAAATCTAAATTAATATATTATGTACATTTTTGAAATAGTGGTTCATAATTCCAATAAAAACTTATTTCGAAAAAGAAAAAGGTATTATAATATATTATGATAAAGTAACAAAAAATTAATTTAATTTTGTGCCATTGCTATTTTGATAATTTACAATTATGTTACACAAAACACATTCGGTTTTATTAGCACTGGTTTAAAAAAATAAATACAAAATCATCCACTAATATAATTAATTTTCATTATTGATATCTTATCTTCTAAAGCGAGAGATAATTGTCTGTCTGCTAAATGGATCTGGAATCTCCGTCTAAGGATTTTTGATTTTTTGATTTTATATGGGGCTTTTGGTCACGAGAAATCGATTGGAAATGGTCACCAGTCTGGGAAAATTCGTTTTCTACATCTTTTTATTAAATTAAAAAGTGAAATTTGTCCATTTTAAACAATACAAAGCACAGCTGATGCAAATGTTTTCAATGTCATTACAATAATCATCTGTTTTCTTTTAAACGAAGCACAGCTGATGCAAATGTTTTCAATGCCATTACAATAATCATCTGTTTTCTTTTAAACTGTATTTTATTAGAGGTAAGCCTAATGTTGTATCTATTTATAGTTACCATGGCAACGAATACTTCTGCTAAATAAACATACCCTTTATTTAGTTGTTTAATGTTATAGGCCTAACCTAAACGATGTTCACGGAAATTTGCAATAATAGTTATTGACGTGAGCGAACTAGGCCCTGCTTATAATCGAGCTTTAGCTCTGTCTCCTGGTATTTTTTATTAAATAAATGTGTTTTAAGTAAAAATATTATTATTTTTATTATACAGAACGCGTCAAGACCTTTGACTGATTCGGTTAAAGCCGCAAGCTCGATCCAAGGGAGCCAACTTGCTAATAGGACCACAAAATGGCTTAGCATGGAAAGTGTTAATTAATTAAGCATTATATGTTAAAAGAAAGGGAAAGATTACCCTGCCTCCACCTTCTCCATAGTGACTAATTCTCTCTCCACTTCTGTTTTCTTCCATTTTTAATTTCTCCCCCCCTATATAGGGAGAAAGTATATGGAGAAAGTATTGTTTTCGTCCAAATTTTCAAATTTGAATTTTTAGTGGAATTATCTGTTTTGGAGCTCCCTGAACCCCTAAAAATTGTTAAGTGGAATTATCTATGTTGGTGCTCCCTGAACCCAAAAATATTTTTAGTGGAATTATTTGTTTTGGTGCTCCTTGAACAAAAAAAAGTGTTTTTTTTGGTGATGTCTGTCCGTGTGTCTGTTAGGATGTGTACAGAGCTGGAGACCATACCAACGGTCCGATTTTGATAAAATTTGGTATGTAGGTGTAGTACTGGAATATCGCCAGGCTTTTTTTTTGTTTGTCCTAATTTTAGATTTAAGAGGTTTTAACCCCCAAATATGGTCAAAATACGAGAAATATCAAAATTTCTCAAAAACGGCTCTACGATTTTGATAAAATTTGTCTTATTTGTAGCCCTTAATGTACTCTACCATATGAAAAAAACCGCATCTTTCTAAAAATTCTCGTTTAGGTAATAATAACTGATTTTTGGGGGTTTTTGGCCAAAAAGGGGGTTGTTTTTCAAAACCCCTTTTTGTGCATCTATATAGGCCTAATTGATGTTTGGTGCAAATTTGTTCGAAATCGATCGAATAGTTTTAATAATAATATTTATTAGTTAATATTTTGAATGAAACTAATACGAAACTTAATATGGATGTGTATTACATACATCTAATATTTTCCATGGTATGTCCTACTTTTGTAATTCTAAAGAACCACCTCATATGCTACTCTTGGGAAGGTATAAAGTTTCAACTGGGAGAAAGTGTGGCAGTTATCTGGTACCGTTTATTATTAATTTGTTATTAAAAAATACAAATACGATACAAAATATGATATCATTACTAAAATACGATTTTCTTTATTACCTTTTATTACCTAAAGGTAACCTTTAGTTGACATAAGGATGAAAGTATTTTCACAATAATTTGTGTCTTAAGGGAGGAAAGTATCAATTTGTTGCCCGAATGGAAATGTAACCGCACAAGCAGAGCGAGGCGGTAATTTTCTTGAGGGCGACTAAAATACTTTCTTCCCGTAGACACACAAAATTTTTTCTCCAGCAACAGTTTTAGTAAATAATTAGCATTTTACTATGGAACTAACTTTATTAAAACATGGACCTTCATAATTACAAAAACATCTGAGGTTATGTGGAAAATAACAGACACGGAAGTTCATTAATTCATTGTTGTTTCTCTAACATATGATTAGCGGGCGGAAAAAAGCAATCAGCAATGTATATGGATAAAAAGCAATGAGTATACATACTTTCCAGCTCAAGTAAACTCAATATACTAACTTATTGCCAAATTATTTGAAAAACGCATTTAAGAAGCATATGTGTCAATAATATATTTTAGAATCTACAACAATATATTAGAGGTCTGATTTTTTGGTTCGGGTCATGTAATGAAATTTTTTTCTCCGGTCGGATCGTGAAATTTTTCATTCGGGTCGGGTAGTAAAATTTTTTACCCAGGTCTGATCGGGTAGTAAACAAAAATTCGAAGCAAGTTATTATGTTATATTTAGAAAATACAACTTTTTCCTCTGAATTTAGCACTGAATTCAGAAATATTATATTGTTACTTAGTAGTAGTAAGTTATTAGGTTACTAAAAACTTAATCAGCCAAACCATACTAAACTATTAGGCTAATTTAAATATTTTCCTATCCCTAAAAGTACTGATTGCTGATTTGGATTTATTTTCCGTCGATTTGTATTGATATTTCTCTCATGATCGCTATGTTACAAAACATGTAGGCAAAGCAGTACTAGGACCGGCTACACCGGTCTACCGGTATTTCTAGTCATAAAATTGTCTATTTTAGGAAATCTTAACTACACAGTACAAAAACAATAAAAAATAAAACTACGGAACTAATAAAATAACACATCCGTTTCAAAAAAGAGAAACATTTATTTATTTTAATACAAATTCTAAACAATAAACGAGCTAATTGACCGTGGTGTGAAACGAACGAAGCTGATGTTTATAATAACCTCAAGGAACAAGGAATCACAAAATACAGACTACTAAACAGAGTAAAACAAAAGTGAACTGTCATGACATTATGACCTTTACGCCGACCAGGTATCTGTTTGTCAGTCTATGTCTACATTATTATTGACATTTCGACTTTGCATTTCACTTCTAGTAACATGTTGTATGTAAGTCGAAATGTTGGCCTTAGTTTAGAAAGCCAAATGAAATATCATATCGTAGAAATAGTTGTCGGAGAAAAGGTTCTCTTGTAAAAATTCGGGGAAAATGATCGCTTATTCAAGTCTCAAGTAACGACTTATACAACATAGATATTATTAGACTGGACTGGTAGGCATACGCACGGATTTTGCAAGACGATATTATAAAAGTCATGTCACACATAAAACACAAGACGTGTCTTTATATTTTGTTCCATTTGTTGAGATATTTTGTTGTAATTATAATATGAATAAAGAAGGTTGAATAATTTAAAGTTTCAAGTGTTGATACATTGTCTTTATTTTCTATATTGAAATATCTTTCATCGACTCATTTTTGCTTTTTACCTATAAAGAAACTTCATAATTATTTTTAATTCCTCATTACCTGAATTTATCGGGTACTGAATTCATCACTACCCGAATTTATCGGGTACTGAATTTCAACTACATACCCGAATTATCGGGTACAGCCAAAATACTCGACCTCATTTTAACGTTTATTTTGGACTACCCTCAGGTAGTGAAAAAAACCCGCCCGAAATCCAAAAATTCGGATACCCGCAGACCCCTATAATATATAGAAACAATTGCAACCAAAATCAATAAAAAGCATTGACAATAGTTCTAGTATGTACAAGTCAAATGAAGCAAATGAGAAAAATTATATATTTTGCAAAGAGGCAGAAAATTCAAAGATAAATTTAAAGATCAAGTACCTAAAAAAGACTTACACAAAACAAACCAAACTATGCTATACATTTGACTGGAGCAATCATAGTTGTGACAATTTGTAAGTGAACTTGCTCCCACTACATTAGTTCAACGAAGGGCAACTAATGAACACCCTAGAAGAATAAGAAATTTACCAAGCCAATATGCACCAAAGTATAATACCTCTCAATGAACAATTACCTTTTAAATCAAATAGTTTGTATGTTACTACAATATCTAGCTGTAGACCTAAAATAATAATCTTGATGAAGTAGATAACGGCTGCATAATGTCAGTCGACGAGTGACTGCCATATCAATACAGCGTGGCCCAATGCCAACCTTATAAATTGTACGTATATTTTTGTATATTTAATCCAATTGTGCAGTCCAATGATTCTTGTTGTGAATTGTGTTTTATGTGCAAGTATAATAAGCAACAAGGCCTGAAGGTATGAACTTGTTCCAGAATCGCGTAGCGAAGATTAATAACAAAAAGTTGAAAGACAGATAACCAGCCTCAACATTACATAAATATACCTTAACTTAGTATAACCAACATATTCCGGAAACACTTTATTGTTCAGCCAAAATTTATTAACCACGGTAATCAATTTAAATTAGCCCCTAAAAAAACTGAAAATCAAAAAAGAATAATTAGCTAAACAAGATGAAAAAATGACACAACAAAAGTATATAATTGTTGTAAAATTCTTGTAAAAATGCTATAATAGTCAAGTTATTTTTCATGTTTGAGAACTAGAACAATTAACAATAATTATTCAGGAAATACTAAACTTACATAAAGGATGATGGTCGCCCATGATGCTATAAACACTAAAACCTGATTGATATCCCACACAAAGCCGGCCTTCACTAAAGATGTGTAAAGTCTGAGCTTGGGTTGGAAGCATCACCTCTCGTAAACGCTTGTGACGTGTTTTTGTTCTTGTTATTTCATAAATTATAACCTGTGATGTATTCTGAAAAAAAAAATAAACATTACAAATGATAAAATATATCAGTAAATTTACTTAAAAGCTTGAACATAATTTGTCAATATTTTATTTAACTTAAATGTTTTCAGATACATATGGAATAGTTAAAAAATATCGTACTTAAATATAAACAAACTAATGTATTGTATGACACAAATGCTAGTGAAAACCCAATAAATCTTAGAAGATTAATCAATATCGCATTATGATCAAAGTCAATGTTCACATCCATCAAGGAAATGAACTGATTGTGCGGCCTGATGACCACAGTTAAGTAGCCTTTACTAGGTGACTGTTAGACCACTACAGTGGAAAAATAGACTTAAACCATATTATATGGCTAATTTTAAATTAAAAACTTACCTGTCTTTTTATAGCAACACACAAACAATAACCAAGTTGAGGAGAACGCCGCATAACACCTGTCACAAACGTAATGCATCCTTTAGTTTCCGCTACTTTGATCCATTCTACATCATCTCCATCCAGAGCTCTTACTGGTATTAATCTCAGATGACGTTGTTTGCCAGAGAGGAGGACCAACAACTGTTCTTCTACTACATATTCTAATTGGTAAACCTTCTTTCCTTCGCCAACACGAGCTATTTCTGCAATTAGTAAAGACCAAATTATTAAATCTCCAATATTAAAATACTGTATTTGTAATCAGTGTGTACAAATATCATTTTTCAAACTCAACAAAATGAAATTAAAAATTAATAAAAAAAAGGTGAGTTTACCTTGTGTTAAAGATTTACAAGGCCAGTTGTGCATAGACATAATTAATGATAAAAACACACAGAATATATATTATATTGGCTTAGTTCACTTTCTACCTCTTTTGAAAGTGTGGTTTTACTCTGTCATAAAATATTATTAACAATGCTTCAACATGTCATATATTCAATCAATATTGAAAAGGAATAAATAAAGTTTGGCTTGGTCCACATAAACTTGGATAATGAGATTTTAGCATATTTCATATTAGTTATTCCTTAAAAGCAATCATAACCAATAAGACATTTTTGCCTAAAGTATATTACTAATTTAGTAGGTTACATTTTTACATATTTTATTATCTTAGTGAAAATAAAACTGTTTTGTCATTGTTGCTTTGAACCAATTTTGTCCTCATAAGATTAAAACCAAGTATCTTTGGATTTCCAGACAAGACAGATGTCTGCATACCCCTTCCTTAGTGGGATGTAGAAGATGAGACAAGCTTCCTTTTTAAATTTGTATTTGTAACTCAGCAGGAATAAATTATCTTAATATAAAAAGTATAATTAAAACTATTTTCTAATTTACGACGTTAGAAATAATTACCACTACGATCCAGATCTAAACAGAACAGCCCTTCCTCTGTTCCAATGACTAGACGATCGGGATCTATGATAGCTCCTGACATGGCATTCTTAATAAAAGCTAAAGTATTGTCTAACAGTTCCTTAGCTCTGAAAATCTGAAAAAAACATCAACAAACTTTTAGTCTCTACATTATTACATAAAAAACTATACATTTTATCTATAAACAGCCTGGTAGTTATTTTCTTAAATTTATCACAGGATACGTTAAGTATTGCAATTTTTTGATACAGATTTTCCACATTTGAAGTAGATTTCAAAGAAAATAACTATTGCAGTAGTTACTGCAGTGTAACTTCTAGAAAATATCTACCTTGTTTTTCTGTTCATGTCCCCTAGTCCCCAAAACCATAGTCAACTCAAAAGTGTATCTATACTAATATTATAAAGAGATAAAATTTGTTTGTTTGTATGTAAGGGGTAATCTCTGGAACTACTGAACTGATTGAAAAAATAGTTTTACTAATAAAAAGCTACACTATCCCTGAGCAACATAGGCTATATAATTCATTTTGATAAAAACACTTTTTATTTTAATATTTGTAAATTTAGTTGGGACAAAATTCTTAGGTTAGGCCTAGACTGATGAACCAACAAATGTATTTACATTTATTACCATAGCAACCAATTAAATAAAATAACTGATAAAACAGCTGATTTCAAACTTTGTAGCAATTATTTGTTTTCTAACTTTTAGGATAGGTTTTTATTAAAGCGTAGACCTTAGCCCTGCTGGTTCTTTTAACCTTTATTATGACTGCTGTTATAAACAATACGAAATAATTTGATTGAAAACATAACATGATTACGCGTATAGAAGGTTCCAAAGGGGTTGGTGTGCGGAGCACGCAGGGGTTCCCCTAAGTATTATATAAATCACTTTTTCATGGGTACTATTTATGTCACTATTTTATGGCCACTATAGCTTCTGTAATTTTTCACAAATGTAGTAATGGGGAAGCACACATGGACAACTTGTGGATCATAAGGCGAAATGGGCGCTACTGACAACCAGATGCTTTATTGGTACTTCTTGGGGTCTTAAACCTCATATACCTATTTGGCTGTATGAATCGGCCATCAGCCCCACAAATCACAAACAGAGCGGTGATCTGGTGGAAGAAATCAAACTGTTGCAGGGAACAAATCGACAAGTATACAATGACTTGCATGGCTACAGCGGATATGGAGGTGTTTTTTGAACTCACATCTCTAGACATCTACATAATGTCTGAGGCTAGGAAATCTGCATAGAGACTGACGAGTGTGAACGAATAGTGGAAAGGCATGCCTTTAGCAGGACATTCCGACATAGTAAAGACTGTATATAAAAATTCGGTATTAGACCTGGTGTCCAACACAATACACACTGACTATAGTCTTCGGTACACTCTTCTACTCTAAAGGAACTATAGTCTGGCACACAGACGGGCAGGAACTTGGGCTATGACGTATCACCAGGAACAAGAATCAGTGTGAGCCTTGGGACACACTGCAGAGTCTTTTAAGCAGAAATCTTAGTGATCACTGCCTATCTTAGGTTTGTCAAAAGGATACACAAAAAACATGGTGGAATTGAGGTGGGTGCCAGGAGACCGTGGCATGACATTTAATAGCACACTCTCGCAAAAAAATGAGCATCTAACCAATGTGGTGCATTAGCCGCAGCAAGGAAATTAGCACTGTGAACAACAGAGAAGAGCAACGCTAGAGATGGTGTTGAATACCCGAGCATGCACAAATCAAACGACTGATAAGGAACTAAGCACTAAGCTCACTAAGTCCCTAATCAAGTTAATTCGACAACAGCATAGAAGAACTGTAGAACTGATAACTCAACAGTCAGTTCAGGAAGCAACAGTGGGAGTCTTAGACGTAGACCTAAAAAGTCGGCTTTGTAAAAAGTCCCTAGAGTCTGCAAGTCACATCATCTTTGATTGTGAGATGCTAGAACACAGAAGGATAGAGCTCTTCTAAATCTAGTAAACAGAGGATGAAGAAGACACCTACTTGGTGGACCTCATAAAGAGAACATGCTTCTAACCAGCTAAGAAAGGCTACATAGGCCGACATGCAAGGAAAATTCCTTCAAGGAGTTCATGACACACTAATTTAATCACCATTCAATAAATAAATACCCAGTTTAGAAGATTGACACTATTAAAGAAGTAAATGCTTATTTCATTGTGTTTTATACTTTAACTAACAATTTTACTATCTTACTAAACACCACCCCAGAACATTTCCCCCTGTACTATAAAACAATTTGTCCCTCTCTATTGTTAGAACAGCTTATACCAAGAGCTTTCAAATGAGAGATTAAACATTTCTTATAAACTCAGAAATCCAACAGTTTTAATATTTTATTCCCACATTGTACATTCAAAAAAAATATATTGCTTGTACTACATAAACGGAGAAAAATAAATTATTCAAATTACCTTGGACTTGAAAAAATATCTAATTCTAGTATGGATTAATCTTGTTTTATATAACCTAAGGTAGTAAATTCAAAGAGTTTTTGACTTATACCACACATATTTCTTTTGAAGATTTAAAACTGTAGTTGAAATGTTTAGTTTGTATTCTGATGCCTCCATTATCACTGTCTTTCAATCTCAATCACTTTTATTGAAATATATTCTTAGCCTCCTATTTCTAAATGTCACTGCTGGATTTTGTCTATATTAAATAATTTGTATTAAATAGCGACATCTTCTCGACTCAAAGTAAAAATGTCACTCTTACAAATGTCTAATAGATGTCAATAATATTACTTACCGTGGTGTTTGGTAGATTATTGCGCTTCAGAATTCGATGTAATTCGCTCAAAGCAACAACCCATTTACTCTTTTCACTTTCTGTATCAGCTAACATTAATGTATGATTTTTTAAACCAGGAGGATCCATAAGCGAAGTTGTTATCTGTAATTTAAACAAAATTAGTATTAAATAAAATTATAATTTATATATATTAGGTTTGATATTTATATATTTCAGGTATGTTAAAAAATGTACCAATCTTGTCATCTAAAATTTGTATTATTTAACTTACAACTGATTGGTTTCTGTCTACTTCTGCTACACAATAATTCTAGTTATATTTTCACTTTACTACACTGTCCTATAAAGCTCTTTTGGGATATCATTCAATGCCAGTGACAAATTCTTCAATAGTGTCTGAACAGCGTCCTTTTAGAACTGATTTTAATTGGGAACAAAAAAAGTTGTAGAACCTAGTCATCTGATTTTTTTTATCACATGAAAACTTGTAGATTGACAAGAATGAATAAGCAGGCGCATTGTCACAGTGAAGTATCCATGAGTAGTCTTGCAATCAAAATGCTTTCGTAGTAAGTACGATTGACTGTTGACCTTGAGACAAGAATTTAAAAAACTGAACATTACTTTAACAAAGGATTTAAACTATTGAGCTTTTTTGGGAGAGAAATACTTTTCTAACCCATTGTGAAGACTGAGCTTTCATATCAATATTGTAACCGTAAACCTAACACCATTCTCCTGTTATGATCCTTTGACTGTCTCACCATCGTTTGTTTGTCCAAGGCGTTCCTCGAATGATGTTCCTTCTGTTCTTCTGCCAACTTGAGGACTGTTAATTTTTTATGTTAAAATTTCATGACATGAGCCAACTGAGATTCCAATTTCTCTTACAGAGAAGATTGTAGGCACCAGATCATAGATTTTTTAATGTATCATCAGTTAAAGGTTATGTATCTTCCTTTTAAAAATCGGGTCTCAGAGCATAAGAAATGCATTTCTGCTGGTGAGGTTAATCGCTCGAAGATCGCAGAACATGTAATAGCAAACAACCATGCTATTAGTTAGGAGAAGGGATCTATTTTACTTAAAGAAAATAATTGGAGAAAAAGGGTATTTAAAGAAACAGCGATTATGTCTGTAAGAAAAAACTGCATTTCTCAACCTAGTTCAACTATTAGTGCGGTGTATTTACCCTTAATTCAAAACGAAGTAAATAGACTCTTGGACAGGCCTATTAAGGAAATTGATAAAGTAAACTTGGTGGGGGTTGTTCCTTGCAATGACCATCAATCAAGTCCTCAGTTAACCAGTGTTAGGCGATCTGAGAGGCTTAGACGTTGGACTTAGTTGTGTGTATTCACCTGAAGACGCGAAGTGTTTTTGTTCTTCGCGAAACGTCGTGTGTAATTGTAAAATATTGTCCATAGTACTGTGTGTGTTTTTGTGTATGTGTTGTGTGTGTATTGTTGACGTGGAATATTTTTCCCAATATTATTTTTAATTTGGACTACGACATGTGGACAACATATGGGCAAAATCCATAATATATTTTAAATATTTATGATGTAAATTAAATACATTTTTCCAAAATATTGATAGTAAGATAGATACTTGATGTAGTTTCAAGGTTAAATGAGAGATTGCAGTACTAATCAAGTGGATCGAGTTTTTTCAACGTTAGCAATACGGCATAAAATTCAAATCAAGATTCTCGACCGCAGCAATAACGATGTAAACTACAGGGATAGAGTATATTCGATCACAGCAGTTAAAAGGTTAACCCTATAGTATAATATAATAAACTAAATACCAACATTTAAACCTATTATCAGATTAGAGCTGCTTGTTTTTACAAAAAAAAAAAAAAATTGTTTTAGTTATTTCACAATGAAACTTTCATAAAAACTGCTTTTAAGGTCAATATATCATATAAAAGATCAAAGAATTGTACATTTTAAAATTTACAAAATATGAGGGCGATACGTATTGGCATTTCAAGTTTTGTTAAACTAGGCCATTAATTTTGAAAAAGTGGAGTGAACGTTTCCGATCTTTTAGCAAATTCTTTCCATCAAAAAGTATATAGTAGTTAAACACATTCAAAATCGACCAGAGTAACAACATGATTGATACAAAGTAACATTTTCTCAGAGTATATAATTAACTTAGGTTAGGTTATATATTAAAGTACATACCCTGAAAATGCACGGAATATCTTTCTTGGTAGCATGTATAACATCAGAGTCCCTAACACTGGAAACAGCAAATTCTTCATCCCTCATATCTAGAACTTGTGATACATAAACTGAAGGTAATGCGTTTCTGTCCGGAGAAATGTCGTATAAGAAGAGTTTAAAGTCGCAAACAACAACAAACTGTCTTATCCAACCTTTCTTGACACCACCAGTCTTTGGGACTTTGACGTAACCTTCATATGCTGTACCAATTCCCCTAGTAGGATCTATTCCGAGAGGTCGTTTTGCTGAAATAAGAAAATGTGTTTTATGTTACTATAAAAATTATATCTTTAAATAAATCTTATAAATATAAATCCGACTTATTACTATGAATCCACAATATTAACTATAAATCAGTGAAGAGCAAATTTGACTCTAACTGCAAGGGTTCCATGATGTTAACCATCCTGAAAGTTTCATCAAAATAATTAAAATAACAACAAATGCAATCACACGTCTTCACTCAATATACAAAACTAACCATCTAATCAAAAACCATGGTAGAAATAGATCATACACTAGTGGTGGAGCTAGAAATAGCAAATTTTTTGATATATATTGTTTTAACATATCACCAGTTCATGTATCAATACCTAAAAATATCGGATTGATATATCGAAAGAAATTGTATTCATTTTACACTGTAAATTTAACATTTTTTACATATTTCTTAATGTTTAAAGTTTTTCAATAAAACAAATTATTCTAAAATATGATTTAATTAATTTACAGTTAAAGCTAAATATAAATTGTATTGTTAATCCTATTACTTAAAATGAGCAATTCTTGTATCTATCTTTGTATCTGTCCCGGATCTCGAAAACGGCTCTAACGATTTTGATGAAAATTTGCATACAGAGGTTATTTGATGTCAGGAATTAAATGCGCTAGGTCTTATGTCTTCAAAAAAGCGCACAAAGTCTGAAAAATGAGCATAAAATTAAAAATCTGAACTTGTTTTTATACCACCTTTCAAGTCACTTAGAAGGCGAATAGGTACAGCTTCTTTTTATACCTCCTTCAAAGTCACTAAATATTCGAATAGATACATTATAGATACAATCCAGATGTTAAAAATACTGAACGATGCTCGTTCACCCATGTGCAAACGAGCCAAAGATTAGCGAGAGCCTTTAGAAAGATTTCCAACTGCGAGCAAAGCGAAGCGTCCAGGGGCAGAGCCCCTAGTGTTATATAAATATAATAAGGTACCAATATCTGTCACATACTCTTTTTATTGCAATGTGAATTGCTTCTACGGTCGTTTACTAATATATTTTCTGTTTTGGGAGAGTAAAAAATATTTTCAATCATGCAACAACAGCAACGAGCATATGTCAGCCCAATCTGCCCTGATGATGAACTGCTGCATGTCGGCAAACAGTCTTCAACATGTGACAATCAACCAAAGTAGAAAATATATTCATTTAATCATTTTTATTATGACGACTGGCTGGTGAGGGAGAAAGGACTGCCGACAGCCAACACCAACTTCATTGCAGGGCACAGTGGCACCGTGTCACATAACTTGTACATACTGTAACTAAAAATAACGCCGACTAAAATATTCTAATCCCACATATTAAAGGCTAAATAACAATAATAACAAAAACAGTATGAAGTTTTTGATATTTTGGCATACATATCTCGATATCATCAATATATCAGGATCCCAAGTATGATAGAAATGTATTGATATATCAAGGGCAATATATCGTTGCCTGTTAAAGGAGACAGTTTCCAAATACAAAATACAGTACAATGTATGGATAAAAAAACATATTTTTAACAACTTTTCACACAACTTTGAATATATTATAGTACTTCTAAACACCACAGGTTTTTCCAAAATGTTAACTTATAAAATGGGAGAATGTGTTTTTTACCAATATTTTCAGGAATATCTTGAAAACTACAAAGTGTTGATAGCTTACATAAAGCCCCTTCACAACAAATGATAACACATACAGCAAAATATTAGGATCACCAAAAGATTAGATTCACCATCTTGAGAAATTAGGTATTTACTACATCCCTGAGCAATATGGCAAAAAACATGTGTATAGGTCAAACAATAAGATACTTAAATAAAAATAAGAACCAAAGAATATTATTCTCACTTTATGCGCAACCGACCCAACAAATCAACAATAGCCAAACACTGCTTAAAGAACATAATTATTTTAAGATGGAAAACTCATAGTATTTTTTAAAAACTCACTAAACGGTTGGAAAACTCTCTTTTTATCCAAAACCAAATTGTCAACACGATTTAGCGACTCCATTCTTAGATAAATTGTTTGTATTTCCAACTCTTTTAAACTTTATATTCAGTAGTTGATATCGGTTAAGACATACTTATACTGTAATCTTAAATTTCATTAATTTTTGTATTTTGTGAATTTACTTATTTAAATTGATGTAATATTTACATATTATATCATGATGTATATAGTTTTATTAGATTTTATAAAAGATCTAGTATAGAATATTATAAGATGTTTTATAGATACACACATATATTTATATATATTTATTAGTATATTGTCATTGTGTGTGATTCTGGCTTATATTTATTTTTACTATTCTGTTTCTTTATAATATATACAGAGTGTTCATCCAGTCCCTTGAATCCCCTTCATTGTTTTTGTTACTGAAAATAAGTTAACAAAACTTTGTGTATGTCTTGTGTTGCAAAACATGATACATTTTTTTGACATATCTTACCCTCTATGATTTTTAGGGGTTTAGGAGGGAAGGGGTTAACAATTTCAAATGTAAAGGTAGGTCATGTAGTACACCATTTTAAAGCTTATTATAAGAGAAACCGAATGGTGCAAAACTAGAGCTTAGTATTTTGCTTTGTTTCAAAGTACAGTACAACCTTGTTAAGTCGGCCCCCTTTAGTCGGATCTAGGGGTAACCCGGACCGGTTTGCAATAAGTCAAAATATGCATTTAGGTAGCACTATATTGCTTTATACGAGCGTATAATCGTAGCGTAATGCACGGTGATCGTGTTTCTGCCGAATTTGTGCAACCGAGTTCGTTTGCATTGCGTAAACGTTACTCGAAGCTCACGCAACAGAAACTAACAAGCTTTTTCCCCAAAATACCTGTAGAGATGTGTTTTTTGTTTTATTGTGATCAGTAAATATTTTTAAAGTTTTTTTCTCCGTAATAAAGGAAAATATTGTAAGTATAGGGCCTACAGTGTATTTTCATTTTTTAATGTTTTGTGCTCTTTCTCCGGCTAACACGGATTTTTGTTATGTCGGATCGGCCGTGAAAAATTACTCATATTATGAACATAGGCCCGGAAAAGCTTCGTTTTCCAAATATACACAATTTTGTTTTTTTTTACAAAATAATTTATATCTAGAGAGATGTTTGACCCATTGAGTTCAAAACTAGGCAAATGTTTAAACTAACAGTGATCTAACTTAAGAAGAATAAACGATTATCAAAATGGCATTTCAAAATCAAGCATTTCAAAATAGTGGCTGTTTGAAAATTTTAAAAATAAATTACTCAAAAACTGTACATTTTAGCAAAAAATTTTGACACCTTTTTTGATACCCTATCAGATGGTGTAACTGTCAACACAACTGAATGAAGGATAATAGTTAAGTTACATATAATATTGTTGTGTTTACCGTTTAAGTGTAGGATGCTGAGTTGAAAAAAACAATTATTATACATAACAACTATTATCTTGTTTATATACATATTATAATTAACAATTAGTAACAACAATGCCAAAAACTGCTGATCTTAAATTGCCCCCAAATACTAAGAAGGGAGATATTACAAATTTGTAAAAATGTTTATATTAAATTTAATAAAATTATTCATGGTCAAATCAAGTAGTGAATCAGTTCTTGCAAAGTTGGAAGAAATGAATGCCCCATCTTAGTCTGTAGATGACCAACATTTAAAAGGTAAAGAAACAAGAGACAATAATTTAATCATCAGATCATCATATTCAGCTGAGAACAAATACTTCTGCGATAACAGCCAGCCCACATCTCCAAAAACATTATCTGACCCCATGTTAAAAGCAATGGTGCGCCGAAGATTTGGTTTTGGGGGGGGGGACTAAGTTCAGGAGAGCACATATATATATATTCAATAAAATCTAAATGGATGGAAGTTCTTTAACAATCACAAATTCTGAAACAGTATATATTTTTTTAAAGTGAATGGTGACGGGCTTGAGTCAGGCAATAGTGCAATATAAACATTCTTTCCGCTAGATCACCCCGCACTGAACTTGAGTGACGGTCTAGCCAGCACCCCAGCGCGCTGAATTATTAGGCTCATGTTATAAGAGCGCTGATAGCACCCGCGTTTTCAATGTTGCGTTATCATCGGTTAATTGGAACTACCGTGATCCATGTTAATCGAGCCCTATCAACGCTGACGAATCTGCGTTATCTGGGCGTTGAGCGCTACCAATGCCGAACCAAGTTATACGGAGCGCTGTCAACGAGCACTCGCAGCGCAGCTACCAGAAAGGCCACAGTAGCCAAAAATATTGACTTTGTTCTGGTTCTAGTAGTTATTGTTTATTTCAAAGTGATTATTGTGTACTTCAAAATGGCAAAATGTTTGGCAAGCAAACATTTATTTACGCTATTAAACAGCAGCCCTCTCTAAATGAAGTTAATTAAAAGGATTATAGCAATAAACAATTGAAACATTAAGTGAAACTGTCCTGTTAAAGCTATGGTTTTCCTTGCTCTGAGAGCATACCAGAATGGGTCCACTCTGCGCAGGTCGGGTAGATATAGCCACAGGTCAAGATCAGAAAGAACTTTCGGTCTCTTTTCACTGTTCTTCCATGATGATTCTGCAATTATGGTAGTTATGACAATAGTAGCAGGAAATCCAGACTAACTGATCGTGAGGTGGAATGCGGGCGTATCTTTCCGACATAAGTCAGAACGGTGCGGGTCTGCTAGATTTAGCCCCTACTATGAATTCATGCGACAGACCTTGTCGCCTCGACTCCACTCGGTTCGTGAAAGTATAGCTGAAGCTTGATTCACGATTTGAAAGCACTGGGTGTGTATCAAACCGTCTAACCTTCCTCATACACAATTCCTCAATGTTTATATTATTTGTTAGACAGGCTAATTGAACGGATCCATTTTGGAAGTGATGGACGCGATGTTGACAACGCATCAGAAACTCCACTGTATAACACGGGACACGCGTTGTCGTCCCGTTACCAACATCGCGCTTTCAACGTTCTGTATAACTTAGGAATTTAACGCCCGGTTTCCAGCGTTATCAATACGGTGCTATCAGCGCTCGTATACCGTCAACTCATGAACAAGACCGCTAGGACTGAAAAATCGCTGTTATAAAATCATGATTATTTTTTCGTGATCACATCACGAATCTAATCATAAATATAATTTTTAATAGAATATTGACTACATATTCAATGATCGATTATTAGTTTAAAATAAAATCCACCATACGAAAAGGGGGGGGGGGGGGGGGGGGGGCAGGTCCCGTTCATTCCCTCCGTCGGTGCGCCACTGGTTAAAAGAGAAGTAAGTTATTTTGTCTATAGATGACATATAGAATTATTATTATTTTACTTTTGATCTCAGATAAAACTATGAATGTATCTTGCACAGTTTTTAAATTGATATTAGCTACGATCTGTCAAATAAAGAGGATTGGTTTCCTCTTGGTTGAATTGTGGAACATTTTTTTTTAGTTTAACTTTGGATCATGTTTTCATATGTAGTTAAAAGCAAAGCCTAATATTGTGGTGGTTATAAATAAGATGTATAGGGTGTGATATATACAATAAAAAAAGACAACGTATGTTATTCTAAAACATTCCTGTCCTGACTAATGTTTTGAAAACAAAACTTTGAAAAATGATTGAGCATTGATGTTATTCGTGTAAAATTATATTATTTGTAAAAAGTGTTAAAAGATTTAGTAGCATTTAATATGTTATTATTAGCTTTCAACTTACTTTACAAACAGTGGACGCCATTTATTGTAACCACGGATAATGTTATCACTTATCCAAACTTCCGATCATATGAATCACAGCAGAAAGGAAATATATCGTTTATTATTATCAAGTCTTTGGTTAATGTTGGTCAGAGTGACAAAAATAACTTGGTACCAATATGATGCATTACAAAAAGAGTGGTAACAGTCTGCAAACAGTGTGTGTATAGTATGAATCAAATAATATAAGATACGTATGAAAAGCACTTGCAATAGGGTGACCGCAGTAACTTACTTTTAGTTTTGAGTGTACTAAAAGTTATTTACCTGGACTACAAAATAGTTTTTGTTAAATGTCAATCATGTCTCAGTTGTGTTTCTGAACTTATCTTGTGTTAGTGCTATATCATTGTTTTGCGTGCGAGTGAAATTTAGGTTTGTGTCAAATCAGAAAGTTATCATTGTCTACTAATGTATTTTAATTAAGAGTAGTCAACTTATGAAACGGATTTAAATCATTCATTCATTAAAACAAAGTTTTTTGTGTGTGCAATTTAGGCCTATGCCACATTGAAGTTAATCATGGCGGATTCACAAAATAAACGTACCAATTTAAATAATAAACTTTAAGTTCTAGAGCATTTCAAAAAATTAATGACAAAGGTCATTGTTGTTTTAAAGAGGAGTTATCTGTTCTCCTTATGACTTTAATGAAGTTTCTACGTTATAATAAAATGGCATTGAGTACCAAAAATACATATATCCGGTTACTGTTATCAATCGGATATTGTTTTGGTTTAGACCGTTGTGACCACAATAAGTGGCAACTACTGATTATAACTAGAAATGTGCTAGATCTTGTACTTCTCGTGAAGTAATGAGAAAGAACTAAAAACGCCTCAATTTGGTTGACATAAACCAGATTCATGTCTCAGTTGTACTGTCTTGATTCAGCCATAAATTTCTCAATTCATTTTTAAAGTAAGTATAAATACATAAAAACTTTAAAACCTAAATAATGCCATTTAGTGTATGGGTTTTATTAATCGTCAACCATTAAAAATTACATACAACATATTTTTAAGAACTTTCATAAGCCTAGTAGTATTAGCAAATCCAAAAGTTAACTTATTAATAAGTACGTCCACACATATTATATTTTTGTTAATGATTTAAGGCTTCCTTGTAGCTGAGGGAGTTAGCGTACCTTACTCCAAAGCTTGACGTCCCCAGTTCGAATCTAGTTGAACTATCGGTGTTTGTGTAGTTGGAATTAAAAAGTTGGTTTTCAGATATTGATAGCCGTTGAAGCATTTTGCCTTGAAACCATCAAACAAAATAAATGATTTAAAACGGTATAGTTCATAATTTAGCCTGAGCTCTGTCCTTAAGTTGCACAGTCGTCTCTGGGTCGGTTGATATAGATAGGAAGTAGCCAGCTCAGTCTAGCAATGAATATTAACTTTGCATTTTGTAGTTGTACATGCCATTTTTTAAAACATCGGTGTGTTGTGATGGTAGTTAAAAAGAAGGATTTTCAAAATTTTTTTTGAATTTAAGTTGAAATAAAACAAAACAAGTACCATAAAACATTTTTTCTAACAACAATTATTAAAATATATTTATGAGATTTGAATGTTCTATTATTTATTTATTTCACTATTTATTTAAAAAAGTAATTAACATTTCGTGTGTCAGTTGACAATTTAAGATTTCATGTGTTTATTAAACGAAGGCAACAAACAGAAGCTAAGACAAGACTGACAGCAAGACAAACCGTAACAATGAAGTGGAACTGAGTCAAAAGTATTAATCAGCAGTAGTACTTATTCCTATATCTCTTTGGACCTGCAACTTTCCAACTTGTATGTAGCCCTTCCCCGTGTTATGAAAGGTCAGACCACATTTTTTTGACTGAACTTGAAATCTCTCGCACTTGCCTTGAAATTACAACTCTGGTTCTCTCTTATCTCTAGTCATACTTTATCTGGGTATCAATAATTTTTATTTAAAAAATTCTTTTTCTCACTCATTTCCAAACCTCATCTCTTAGTATTTACTGGATCTAGATAATTTGCACTTAAAAACTTACTATTGTCAAATCAAAGTAAAAAACTCACTTTCGCATACCCTTAATTAAAGTCACAACATAAGAAGCTCTCTTAACCGGCCTCTGGTCAATCGGCCGAGAGGATGTGACTCTTAACAAGTTGGTACAGCTGCTGCCTGAGCGTCTTTGTTTCCGATATGTATTGAATACTGTGCAATATTGAATAATGTACTGTTTGTTCAGTTAAGTGACTGATTTCGTGGCTTGTGGTAGACGCAGTGTATAGTAGTATACATATTTATAAAGTTTGTGTGTTATTTTCAGTCCATAATGTACAGAAAATTTTACTTTTCAGTGTTTCGTGTGTGTGTTCTTAAGTGTACAGTAAAATTGAGTTGAAAACAAAAACGGGTTGTTGTCACAAAGAAGAAGAGACTGAACGCTTTAGAACAAATTGATAAAGGAGTCTGTCAACAAGACTTGAAATGAACTGAACGTGGGGAAGAACACTGTTAACGACTGGTAAGTGGAGAGATTATTTTACCTTCAAAAAGACAATGGATAAGAAGAAACAGATAATGCCAACAGACTTATTTTAGTGTAAAATTAGGCTACTCTCCACAAAACCTATGCATTTATT
>JAGFPH010000478.1:351068-432954 GCA_018207615.1 Philaenus spumarius
TACTGGATTCGTGTTTTGTTGAATGATGCATTGTATCAGGGAGAGGCCTACTGGATTCGTGTTTTGTTGAATGATGCATTGTATCAGGGAGAGGCATGCTGGATTCATGTTTTGTTGAAGATGAAAACGAAAATATGGCTAATGCGTCAACTCGTACATAGCGTCATTTTTTAGGTCCGGTCAAATCTTTTACGTTATTATAAACCCCTGTTTTAGCGTCAATAAATATTTTAACCATTCGTTTGTAACATCATAAATTTACACGATATCAATGTCAAACTCTGAGTCTGACTTTGAATTCAGTTTTCTCAGAACTCGAAAAATGTTAGAATTCCCCCTTTCCTTTGATGTAGAGCCACCTATTTCTCCCTCCTCAGAATCAAACCGTGAAATAAACAAACTATGTACTTTTTTCACACGTAAAATGTAATCTCCGGCGGGTCCCATCAAAGTCGGTAGAGGGGGCTACACTATAGCAACACTGCTAACTCTCCCACCCCTCCTAAGGAACAATTCACACGCTATGTGGTGTCAGTTGTGTGCTGCGTGTAACTAAACCCATGACCTTGTTGGGAAAGTGTTCGGACAATACAAAAGCGCGGGATAAACCACTCAATCGAATAGCCTGGCGAAACATTTACGGAGGTGTGGGCACCATGCCCCCCCCCCCCCCCCCCACAGTTCCAGTGGTGCTTTGAGCTTTGCATTATGTAAACGTGAATCAATTTACTGTAATGCTACAGATTGTTAATACTGTACACAAAACATGTATTTAAATGTTTAACCAAATTTTTTTACTCATTAAAACTTTACACCCTTAAGAATGTTACCTAATTTATAATTGTAGATAACCTCAGCTCGAATTAGCTCGAATTATCGGGACCCTAAAGAAAAGTACATTAAAAGAAAAGTATAGTGTTTTTCTTTTTAATAAACGTCATGAATAATGTTGCCAATAATAGTAATACTGTATAGTTGTTTGTCCTTTCACTCAAGGTAACAAAAATACTATTTCCTGTTGGTACATCTTTATAACGTCACTCGGACAAAGCGTGAACATGCGTTCGGTCCCTTCATTGACGCCATAACCTAGTTCAACAGTAGTTCCATACGTTGATGCTAATTGTTGATACACATTGTTGTTACTAAAATCTTACTGTCACTGTACATTCAAAATTTAGTAAAAAATTTTAAATTTCTTGATAAGTTTTTAAAACAAATATATAGGCATATTGTACATGATTTTGGTCTATATTTTTAAACTCATCTCAATCTATTTGCATTGTTAGGTGGTATTTGTTTGGGGAATTACTGCCAGTGAAGCAATTCCGCCTTACTAGTCATCGCCTCAGTCACAATAATTATTATCGAAGGTAGCATATCTTGTCGCCCTTATAACTTGATTATTTCTAGAGTCTTCTTAAACGTAGCAATACTGTATAATGCTGTCAGTGTACAACCTTAAAATAGCATCATCAAAACAAATTGGCATTAGGAAATAAATAAATATTTTAAGAAGAATAATTTTCGTAATTTACCTGATTTTAGCTGCGGTAGTAAGAACAGTACTTTTGGTAAAAATAAATTTTAGTGGAAATTGTAACTTTCAAACTTGGGTGAGAGTGCTCCTACAATTATTATACCCAAAGAATTAGTAAACAAATTTTTGATAAGATACAGCAATACGTATTAAGCAAATGAAATAAAAATGGAAATACGCTTTCAACTTGAGTTGTCATTAGCTGATTGGCAATCAAACTAAGGCTGTGGTTATACTACAGCACTACATTGGCGAGCACGGCCAGATTCTGGACTGCCGTGCACGGCCGTCTAGTAGAAAGTAGGGTCCCACTATGGTCATCACAGTTTCATATGTCCAGTGTAAACTAAAATGTCATCCTCGTCAGACAAATGGAAAGAATTGTCATGACTTTGGTGAAAACTTTGTAAAAGAGAAATTTGGGTATATGAGTTAAGGAGGCTATAATAAACTATGTTTACAATTATGAAATTATCCTATTATTATTATTAAAAATTATTTCTTGAACAACTCCAATTAATTCACATTTATACATTATCAAATAAAAGCACCTTTTACAGTACTACTTGGATTAACTGGACTTCGGTTGAACAGAGTTGTAGAAGTGAATTGGACGGCTTAGGTCAGAACAAAAACAAACAAGTTTGATTTTCATCCGTGCACGGCAGTCTACAGCCGTCCGAGAGAGTAGTGAACGGGATGGAACAGACGTAATGTAACCATGGCTCCCGTCTTGTACATAATGTTAAGAAAGGCGGGTTTTTGTTTTTTCTTCGGTCTACGGACGTGTTTGCCTATGCTCGCAAGTCCCGAATCCAGCTGTAGTGCTTGAGCGTCTGTTATTGATATGACTCAGTACTATGCAAACGCAACCTGCACATATTATTGTGATTGTGGAAAAAATCTTTTTTTAGAACTTTTATACATACAAAACTTGATTGATTCTTCTTGTTAATACTCACAGTATCAACCATACTTTCTACCAAACTATACCACATATTTTGAGACGAGTATTACTTTTAATTTGATTATTTTGTATGCATTCTACACTTTATTTGCGACATTTAAAATATCTTTAACAATCCAAACCTGTTGTTCTGATAATGATTCACTGTACAAAAATCCTAATAAAAATTTGTGTTTTATAATTGAATTAGGCCTACTAAAATTGTTTTAGTTTTAGAATAAACATAGTACACAGATACAAAAGCAGAATCCATTTGCAACTGGCAGGTTTTTTAATGATATTAATTTTAAGGGAAAAAAGCGTTAAATAAAAACATGTTATTTTTCACATAACAACACAACAAGGATATTATTAGAACTTACACAGACAATAATATGAGGAGTGGGGACAAGTTATTAGAACAATGTAGCTTTTAAGATTACAGGACAAATTTAAAGTCACTTTTTGTTTAATGTTATGTGTTTGGTGTCAACTTTTAAAGTTATTTTATAAAAATCATTTCCTCTAAGAAAAGTGTTAAAATGAATGTATCTATTGTACTGTAAGTATTGTCCACCTCATTTATAATTATATAAAACAACCCCAATTAAAAAATCAAATTGCATAAACAACTAATTCAATTTAGTCTATACCTCATGCAGCGAGAGTTTAAAGTGAAGCACCTCCCCCTATAATATTTATGGACCGGGCAGACTGTCACACGCGGACCTACCTACTGTGAGCATCTAAAACAACTGAGCGACGAACGTTAGGGAGGGCTAGAGAAGACAAAGTTTGTTTACTAAGAGCTACTGTGAATCGTACGCAGAGTCGCCCGTCCGACACGTGATGTTCATTTTCCTCATTGGCCCAAATCCCTAACGTCAGCGGTAACGTAAGGTGGCGCTTCACTTTAAACTCTCGGTGAATGAGGTATAGTTTCGGTCATTTTAGTTAGCTTTTTTGACCATCAAAAATTGTACGCAATTTAATTTATAGTACTGTTTTTTATATTAAAAATTAATTAATTTCAATTAGTCCCTTGAAGACCTTTTAGTTAACCTTCTAAGCTACAAACAACAATAAATCTTGGTGTATAACTAATTCAAACAGTTTTAGTTTGTTTAATTTTTGTCAGATTGCAGCACTACTTATACTGTTCAAAAGAAATAAATAAGCTTTCGTTTCATGTATAGTTCTTTCTATAACTCATATTTAAAGTTCACTAGCTGTTTTTAGTTAGAAACATAATGGTATAATAGTCTGGGTGTATATTGCAGTTTCAAATGATTTGGAATTATTAAAGTTACATAATTGATGAAATTAATATTTTGGCGTTATCGAGCGAAGGAGATATGATCATGTGGACAATATTAATAGAGTATAACAATAATAATTTATAAAATATGGTGTTGATAAGTGTGTGTAGATTTATTAAAAATAAAATTGGGTTTGAAAAAAATTAACTTTATATAAGATGTAATTCTATTAAATACTTTTTTTAAATTTTAAACGTTATCATTACAGTATCACTGATATCATGAGGGTGGCAATTTCCACCACAATAGTTTAGAGACTGGGCTCTAAAAGTTAATGCACATTTCAATGAAATTTGAGGAAACAATATTTTTATGTACCTAAAATGGTGTCCTACTTCCACCATATTGGATTTTTGTTGCTGTATGTACACCATAAATGGAAAGACAAATCTAACGATAACTCATTGTCTAAATCTGTTGAACAGTTTGGACTCTAGGACTAGCCTATGTTGTATACATAGACACTTCCTCCCATTTGTGATCCCAATTAACTTATTCAATGTTGAGTATTAGGTGTGAAGTTGTAAATGTTAATTCTCTGTAATATAATCAATCTCTGCAGTATTTATAATTAAATCTATTCTAGTTTCAAAACACAAGCTAACCCAATTTACCTTGTCCTATCTAGGGTTGTATGGTCAAAAGGATTTCAACACAAGCCAGTATCAAAAAACAAAAACTACAAAACAAAAATCTATTAAGGGTTGTAATTCACAAAAAAAGTTAAGGAAGCATCAACTCCGATGGCACACACGGCACAATGCTACGTTACCCGAAGTGACGAGATGGCAGGATGTTGCGACTCAGAAATACATTCGAATAAGCAGCAGTAGCAAGCCCCAGAGGCAGCTAGTAACTCCAATAAACAGGGGCATTTTGTCTACACAAGATAAACATAATATCACCTACATCATGTTACCCATTATCAAATACCCATAAATAAAAATGATTAATCTGGATAAAAATTAGTTCAAACGTTTTTTACTCTATACAGCTTTATTTCTATTTTATTAAGCAATATGTGGATAGTCCCTGCGATATTGCACCAGCTTTGCATTTATTTGAGGTCAAAGTGAATAAAATAAATATCACGCTTCCTATTGCTAGAACATTAATCAAGGTCCTACAAAATGTTTAAATATGTTCCATGCAAAGAGCTTATATGCACTTTTCTGATAGCAGTTGTTTCACAAATAACTTAATGCACAATTTTCAAGCAAAACATATGTCCCAAAATATCAATATTGTTTCATGTTTTACCGACATTGTTAAGAAATATATGTTTTGAATGATGGGTGTTTAGAGTAAAATATATATATATAAAAAAAACATTAAAATTTTAGAGACAAATTAAATTTTTAGTTTTTAGTGAGAAACAAAACGGTATTTTAATTTTTGTATAGCTCTAAGAACAAAACTAAATACATTAATATTTGTTTATTAAACTGAAAAGAAAAGTCAGTCTCGCCATTTTGAAATGGTTAAGAACCAGATTTTCATTTTTTATGTATTTGGTTTTTGTTTAACTATAAGAACTTGAACTAATTTTGGTTCTGAGTAAAAATGTTGTTTTGTATACAACTACCAAGAAATTATATTTTGTACCAATAGTTTGATATCTTTTGAGTACAGAAACTTTTTTTTTTAATGTTTTGTGTTATTTGAACAGAAAAAATGTTTTTCCTTTTATATTTTTAACTTTATAAAGTTAATGGTTTTCAAAACATTCAACATTCATATTTTCAATGTACGATAGACTGCACTCAAGATGTTAAACTGCCTGGATAAAGATAAGAGGCAATTTGGGAAGTTAGATATTGGTGCTTTCTATAAAATCTTGAATTAAGGTATTTGCCAAAGAGCTGCTTGAACGAAATATGTATATACAACTTTTTAGAGTATTTAGAGTTTGAATATTTCTATAATAATGAATTATTTTCAGACTAATACAAAGCAAGACATTAGTGAAAAAACATCCTCAAATATCAATTGATGCTTTTCAAGCATTTTAAAAATCAACAGAATAAAGTTGTATACAAAAATCCAGCTTAGTTTTATTTTCTATTAAGGTTAACCCTAAAGCTACTGGCTAACAGGCTTTTTCAATCCATTTATTGTAGACTATGCTTACACATTTTGATAATGGCAGCTGTCACAGACCTGTTGTCTCAAATAGTGTCCCATTCTCACGAGATACAAAAAAAAAAATTGTAAGAGTACAACGATATTTGAAACAAGCACTAAGAGGCGAGCTACTGGTTAAACTGACTTAAATACAAACTGATAGAAGTAATTTGTATCTGATGAAAGTTTTAGATAAAATGTATCTAATTGAAACAAGTATGCAATGAATTCAATAATAGTAAATTTTAGTTAAATAACTATACAAACAATACCGTCATTTATCAAAAATGAATAATTTTTGACAAAGTAGCAAGGGAAATATTACTTTATACAAAATAAATTTTGGATAATATATTGTATTGCCCTTTTAAAAACATTAAGGGTTATTGAACACAAACTTAATTTAAACATCCTTAAAATACAAATTTAAAACTAGATTTTAATAAAACACAAAGAGTTTCAGATATGATGGATTTTGTTTCTTATTTTATAAATTAAAACTAACACTTTATTTTTCATTTTAGTACCATTTTTAATTCTGGTGCATTACAGAAACCTTCATCTAGAGTATTCCACTAGCGAGCCATGATGGTTTTCATCCCCTACACTAACTAGTCTTGAGATTAAAATGAAATATTTCTACTATAAAAATTGGGTCTGTCTAAAGATGTCATTCTTCTTCAGACAATTCTTAAGGGCTTCAGGTTGTATTCATTCAATTTATTTCTAAGAATAATATGTGGATATAGAATTGTTAATTGGACTTAACAATATGACATTGGTATACAGAGCGTCTCGCAAACATTCAACCAAACTTTAACTCAGTAAGTCAAAACTAGCAAATAATACAATATAGCAGATGTAATAGTTGTTTAGTTGTCTATCTGTATGTATGTTTCTGAAAAAAAAACTTAACTCATCAACGGTTTAACAAAATTCATGAAACTCAGCATGAATGTTTATTATATTGGTTAACACAAATATGAATTTTATTTAAATTTGCTGCAGTTATCCATTTCAAGATGGTGTCAGATTAAACATTTCAAAGTTGAAAATCTAAAAAAAACTACAAGTTTTACAAAAATGGTTTGAAACAAAAATTTTAAACAATTTAAAGACAAATCCAACGGTGTATCACTTTTCATGATTACTGAAGAAATTGATATGACTGGTTTATTTAAATAAAAAACTAGATAAAAATAATATATTTTTTAAAATAAATAAATAAGCATTATAAGAGAATGCTAACTTTATTATGCCTAAATTAAATTTTCAATAATGATTATGAATTACTTGTTGCAATGTTTAAGCAAAGTAGATGAGTACCAATTACAATTAAGTTATTTATAAATTATAAAATTGAAAAAAAAATTTGTTTTCATTTAACAGAGAAGGCTACCTTTATTATGCCACATTTCATTTGAAATAATGATTATGAATTACTGGTTACAGTGTTTAAGCAAATTGCATGAATATCAAATTAAGTGATTTACAAAATAAATTTTATAATAAAAAAATCTCATTGTTTTAATTTGATTTTTAAAAGCATTCTCATGCTAAGAAATATGAGTTTCAAAAAGAATTCAAATAATTTATTATCTAATAGAAAAATAATAACTAAGCAGCTGATTACAAGTAAACAGCTGTTAGAAAACAAAAAGATGTTTGAAATGTTACAATCTAGTCATTGATGGGAAAATTCTAGAGTTACAAAAACTCTGTGATCTCTGTTCTTTGTTTAAGTTTTGTTTTTAGCTAACCATATGAATCACTTTAAATTTGCAGAATATCCTGGCATTCAATTTATGTATTAAGTTGTATGGGCAATGCGCTAGATTAGCTAGCCGATTGTACACAGAGCATTTCCTTGATAGGCTGCACCTAGGGCACGTTTTTAGTGCTGTTCATAACGATTGCTGATAATCTGAATACAGATAAATTTACTGTGTGGAGAGAATTACACCAAGATCTTACACATCCCTTCAAACTTCAGAAAGTACAAGCCTCTACATTTTCTTACAAAATCTTTAGTTTTTAGATATTCAAATTTGAAAAGTTTAAACCGCCACCATCTTGAAATAGGTACCTGCAGCAAAATTAAATTTTGCACATTTGTGTAAACCAATGTGACTAACATTCATGTGTGAGTTTCATGAATTTATCTTAAACCGTTCATGAAATATTTTTACACACCTACAGGGAGAAAACTTGTAAACTAAGCAAGATATAAGTAATAGTATTATTTGCTAAATTTGATCTACTGAATAAAATGGTAAAGTTTGTGAGATATTCTGTTCAATCCTAGATTTATTAAGTAAATCACCAGTAATTAGACTGAATCTTCCACTGTGTTGGAGATTTTAACTGCAACAGACGGAAAAAGCAGGTATTACTCCTCCCTACGGAACAAGCACAGCCTCAATCTGTTCTCCGTGTTAAAATTATGAGCAGCCTTACCTATGTGGTAAAGTAAATTGTTCTAATGGTTTCATACAGGGTGAGTGGAATCCATATCAATATATGAACACACTCCACACTTGTTAAGACTACATGGTGACTTATTCAATTAGAAATCCACATCCGATTTTAAGTAAGGGCTTTTTGGTGTAATGGACTTGGCAGTAACAAAATTTGAAAAAATACTGAATTCAATGATACAAAACAAAATGCTGTGAAGTGTTCATTGTTTTGTAATTCAACAATACTTTTGTGTAACTAACTTATAAACTTATTATTAAGGAAAAAATATAAAATAGCCGATACAAAGCGTTTAAAGACATTTGTTTACACCAACTTTGTTACTTTTTTATTCTGCCATATCATCTTAAGTTTGGCAAATCATTTTATGAAGACCCTGTAATCATTTAACCTTTTCACTACAGCTCATCGAGTATACTCGATGTCCGTGATTCACAACACTATTGAAACAGTCGAGTATAAACAGTTTGAATTTTGCTTTAGTATTGCTAACATCAAACAACTTGATTGGTGCTGCAAATCTGTCATCTAATCTTTAAACTACATTAAGTATTGAACTAAACTATCAACATTTTGGAAAATCAACCATATTTTTACCAAAATCATCTTGAGTTATAACTAGAGATGAACCAACCCGTTATTTTTATTTAACAGTTATTATAGGAGTTTTCAGTATTGAAATATAACTAATAATTTAAACCATTATTTTGTAACTGTTACTTTGATTGGTGTTTTGCTATTTTCAATCGAATAGTCAATTTATATAATATGTAAAACATGGTAGTTAAAGTATTTTATAACTGTTTAAACTTTAGGTATTTTTGATTCCAGTAACTGTTATTACTGACGGTATTTTTGAAATAACTGTTGTGTTTCTTCTTACTTATAAAAAAATACATGTCTAAGAAATATATTATTTAATATTTTAGATTCATTTTGTTTGGTACCAAGTCACGGTTGTTTAACTAACAATAAGTTATCTTATATGGATCTGCCACGTGACTTCTTTCTTCATTTTTCTTAACGCGTTTCAAAGCTTATGCTCCATCGTCAGAGTATTTCACTCATTAAGAATTCATCAATACATTAAAATTTAAAGTCACAGATACACTTAAAACAACGCGACACATAATACTGTGGGCAGTGTTTCAATGCCGTTGGACAAATTTATACAATGTAAATTTCAATGTATTGATGAACTCTTATTGAGTGAAATACTCTGAGGGTTGTATATAAGCTTTGAAACGCGTTAGAAAAACAGGTTTTTTATAAACAAGTAAATATTATTATTATTATTTATATATTATTTACCAAAATAAATAAAAATAAATGTTAGCAGAAACTGGCACATACTGTCTCAAAAACGTATTTAAATTATTAAACAGATTCACTGTGATTTCATAAGGGTATTAAAGTAGGAAGAGGGGATATATTAAAGTAGGAGAGTAACTAATAAATATTATTATTATTAGTTAGAGAGAAAACTATTTGATCGATTTCAAACAAATTTATACCAAACATGTCAATTAGACCAGTATAGATGCACGAAAAAAGGTTTTGAAAATATTGAAAAACAACTCCTGGTCGGAGAGCTGTCAAAAAATTTAGGGAAGGTATTTTGGGCAAGTTAAAATAACAAAAAAATAATATTTTATTATTTGGAAAATCTAGAATCCTGAGTCAGGCAAAGGGTTTGTGGTTATTTCGCTACTGCTAGTATTTGGTATACTAGTATGAAAAACATTAAAAGTACAAAATATTTCCAATTCTGGGTAACAGTTACTTAATAACTAATATTAAGGAAATGGAATAACCAGTTCTAAACGGTTACTTTTCAATGCTGGTAAAATATACTATGTAGGAAAATATTGAAATCTCAACCTTTAGTGGGATTTATCCATTTGCTTGAACGTGACTTTCTCACATGGCTTTGTTTATTGCCAGCGTGCATTTTGTTACATAATATATAAGTATATTATACTTATAATTTGTCAAAATAAATATGAATTTGTCTGTAATCTTCAGCAAAATTTGATTTGTTACGGTCTTCAATTGTATTTATCTGTCCATTACTGTTAAGCTAAACTTGGAGGTTAAAAAAAGTTTAGTAAAGGTATTTTAAACATCTTTGTGTGACAAACGGTGATCTTTTCGTATCAGGTTATCACCAAATAACAATCTGATGATAATTTCGTTACTAAGCGAAATGATAGGCCTATTTTAAAGACGGGATACTTTGTTTTTAAAAGAGCTGAACTCACCTTATAACTATACTGTGACATTAGGATTTATCTTGGTGGATAAATATATGTTAAATTGTTGATAAATAGTCTAAAAAATAGAAAAATATAGATGTGAAATCTGTACAATTTCTAAAGTTTCCTAGCACTGGCCCTAATATTTAATAGCAGGGAAAAGATTAATACAACATACTTCTAAATCTTAAGATTTCCTTTTTTACGACATTTGCACTAAAAGTAAAATTTATTTTTAAAAGCCCTTAACATCATTTTATCAAGTTTATTGTTAACTTTGATAAGAATATTAAAATATTGCCTTTGTGATTTGCTCACTCTAACCGGCTTATTCGAATGTACTGGCATTAGAAAGCCCGTAAAAGCATAACAATATCTAATGACCACAATTTCTTAATTTTATTTACAATTAATTGATATACTTGTAATAAAAAAATTTACTAAACTAAGCAGTCACTAAAAATATTTTTGTTAGTCAAAATGCAGAAAAGCAAGCAGTATTGGGTGAAATAAAGCAAAAAGGTAGTTAATTACCAAATAATTTTAATATGTAAAAGCTACATGCAAACAATAGTTCAGGCAAAGTAAAAGAATTACAGATTGTATCTACTTACAATTAAATAGATCTACAGATGTACTAATATTTTTATTACACTGATCAGGTACATTCTGTACAATATCGTTTGATACCCTTTTATATTCCAAGAGATTTAAGACGTTTTAAAAACAATAGAGTAGAACCTTGATTATCAAAACTAACAACCGGGCTAACTTTTAAAGATTAAAAACTTGCATATACAGATTCTATTAGCATAATTAGGTAAGACAATATCTTGTATTTTTCATGCACACTTAATTAACGTCATCATGCAGAAGATGCTAGGTTACTGTGGTTTACCAGGAAATGAGAGGTAAGACAGTATTGCAAGGAAAGAATATACATTTCAACCTAAACCGAATCTACTCCTAGAATCTACCTTGAATTGTCATGGTTGAATTTGTACACAAGAAGCGGATCGAAGGTAAATACAAAGAAGAGTGGCTGAGCCAAACAAAACGGTATCTGTATGAAATACAACTGGAACAAGTGACTTTAGGTTGTACAGTTGAAGATGCACACTATAATATCTGTATCACTCCAAACTTACAAACTCTTAGTATTGTTAAGGCTGCATGGCTAAAGTGGACACACTGCAATAAATTCTATTTAACTGCAGTGAAGAAAATAACCATTTTTTAGAATAGGATTGAGGAATTTTACTCAAGAATAATTACACTTGAAGGAATACCCCAAATTGTTGCATGTATACTGTCAAACATTATTTAATTGAACACTGCTTGTAGATTCTGATATTATCATTGTACATCACATTAAGGTGTTTGCACATAGTAAGACTTAAGTATTAAGGAAGAACAAATTCGGTAAACATATTTAAATAGTAGCCTACTGAAATTAAAGCAGCTGTGGTTGGTTTTTAGAACAGCTGATTACATCGCTGATTGTTGCCTTGCCACGCTGCTTATTATTACTTTCTTGTTTGAGGTTAGTGAACGCTGTAATGGTTCTTACAACTCGAGAGACAATTTTTATAATAGTACATGTCGTTCTAGTGGTTCTAGTTTGATATGAACTGCTGTAGAGTTTCAAGAACAATTTCACAAACTGCAATGTTCTGCCGTACATTTTAATATGTATGTGTTAAAAACTGAAGTTTTCTGATTCCTTTTACTTTGTATATTTATCTAAAAATAAAACTATTACAATTTCAGTACTGTTTATATTAGCGCAAACTGTAAATACAATGTTTTGGTCGGCCATCTAACATCTCAGAAGAACTTTAGAAAAAATTAATGACAAAATTCAGGCTCAGCGTTTCTCTTACGACAGTATACTGTTTTTCCTAAAATTTCAAGAAATTGTCATGATCTACGTTTCATATTAAAATGCCAAATGAGTATCTCGATTAGACTAACTATTCCTAATTCATTACTGTTCTTCGATTATTTATCACACAAAAAAAAAAATTAATAGGAGTCGCTTGGACATACTTTCTTTGTTATCATCAAGATGGTGGAAAACTTTTGGTTATACTACTACTGGTGATTAGACATGGATCTCTCCCCAACACTAGACTTACAAAGTCTATCAATTCTTAATTAGCAACAAACATAAAAGCAAAACAAGCATGTGAAAAGTAATGGTGATTGAGTTTTGGGATCGAAAAGATGTAATACCGATTGATTTGATATCAAGAAAACGAACAACGAATTCTGAGGAGTATTGTCAATGATCTGAAATGTCAAATGGCATCATCTTCGTTCTTAATAACTCTCATCCACACTCAGATGCAACAAGTCAAGTTTTGCTTTGATGTTTTGACTAAGATGTTTTTCAGCACTTGTTATTGTCTTGTCACCCAATAATTTCTATCTATTCCCAAGTTAAAAACTTTTAAGGAGGCGGGCATTTTAAAGACAGCGAGTTGAAAGAATTTGCTAATGAATGGTTTCAGACGTTAGGGCCTGGAGTGTACACTGAAGGCTAGATGCTAAATAATATACAAAATCATTATTAAACTAATATTTTGCATTACATCGGGATAATCAAGGCTCCATCGTATTTAAAACAATTGCTATTTTTTTTTAACATAAACATTTTTAAATAAAGAATTTTCATGTATGAAAAGAAATTGACAGTGAAATCAATTTTTGCTTTATACTGTACTAGGCAGTTAAATTAGCTAAGGAAATTAAGTGCTAAAATATAAAAATCAGACCTTTGAAGATTGATATAGTCGGTGGGTAAACATGTATTTTAGGCACTAAGTTTAACAAAATTACTAATACAAAAATAAAACATAAATAACCAACCTATCTATATACACACATAATCTTAACTAGCTGTGTTGGCAAAGTTTAATATATTATAAGTTTATAAAATAAATTCCGTAAAGGGATGAGCATATAAAAATATGTTAAAACTTAATTTTAGAATAAGTTATCAATGTTTTCTTAACACAACTCTCAACTGTATATTGAATGAGGAATAATATTTAACACAAATTTTCAAAAATGTCAATACAATAGGGAATATCATGATAGTGCTGCTCAGTTCTAACTTTGCTTTAACTTAAGGTTAAAAGATTGGAATAATATGTCTAATAAAAAGTGGAAACCAAATAATATATTATATATTTTGCTTTCACCCTCTAGTTTGGACAATTTTCATACAAATTTAAATAGCTTATGGTAAATTATCATTTTCATCTCCTCACGTTGCTTTAAAGCAAATTTTTCACAATATGACACAATAAATTTTCTCTTACAAATTTATTAAATATTGGCATTGAATTCAATGAAACTAAAATTTCAAAATTCTTTTTTCAGATATCTGTAGTTGGGTTTCTTTAGAGAAACAATTATGTTAAAATGATCAAATAACATTTTTAATCGGCACATTGTTGTTGTTTGTCTAATACCTTTACTTGTTGCCAGTTATACTAATGACAAAACGAAGTGGAAAAACAAATGGAAAAAGCCAGCATTAATTCCTAACCCCAATCAGTAACTGCTCTTACAATTGAGCCAATGCCCTCCTCTGCTGGGAGAAAACATTCACAAAAATTGTTTGACAAGACAGGAAATCTAAAATCTTGTCATCTTTAAAATGTATGTTCCATAACATTTCATCTGTGTCTTACAACTTAATACCCACCCCCCTCACAAGTTGCATATGGTTTTTTTCACCATCTTGGATAAGAACTCTTAGAGAGGTTTATCTGAATAAACTTGAACCAAATGATTTGTATCTGAGGAAAATGTGTTGACACGATGGGAGTGGAGCTCAAGCATCACCCGAGTTCACTCATATCCTGTCAACCTGATTTTAAGAAAAACACGCCTTTCCACCAATATTACATTACTTCAATTTAACAACTAGTAAAATAATATATTTTAGAAGCACGAGATTGAGCTGAGCAGCCAAAACTATCTAATTCGGCTGTTTGAAATATTGTTTCAACATTTTAAAGTTACACCACAACCTACAAAACAGGAATATAAAGTACCCATGCAATTAACACAAAAACTTTTTTTTTAAATCAGTAATAGAGAACTACTATCGAAATAAGAGGACAAAATTTAAATTATAAATAACAAACGATTAATTACTTACTAAGTTAATGATTTAATCATTTTTATAAATTCCTTTATACAATAATAATTATTAATAACTGTTTGAGACGCGTAAACAATTATAATAATATTTCTTACTTATAATAGTAAATTTATATACAATATCAATTTAGTGTAGGCTTCATGCAAAGTTATTTTCAACTTTAACAATAAATTTGGTTGCAACTAAAGTGAAAATACAACCAAAAGTGAACTATAAAAAATAATACTGATAGAGAGACTAGAGTGTATAGGTTTGTTAGCAAAAGGTTAAGGCAAAGTAGGCATGCGAGAACAAGAGTTTGTGATGAGAGACTCACAGCCTTCGCCAGAATCCAGTCTGCTTTGCAACTCCTTGATCTGCATTTCTTTCCTCTTCAATTCAACAGAAATACCTTCATAGCGTTGAAGAAAATCTCGCAGTTCTCTAAAATTGTATACAAATCACATTACGTTAATGCTGCCTTATTTTTAAATAAACTTACATTACAAATTCTTTGATTTGTTTTAGTACTGAATAAACCCAGTAAAGTAACATGTATCAGTTTAGAAAACACTATTCAAAAGTAACTGCAAATTTTATAACACAACTTTAAAACTCTTTAACAATTTGAGTTATCTTGATTATTATTGACAGCGCACTCTCAGCTTCGGGTTTTCCTCAATTACAATTTTCATTGTAAAATAATTTTCTTGAATTAATTTTTCCACAAAACGTTCAATTTTCCTATTCCAAAAAACTGTTATTTGTAGCTTCTGTAAGCAAACTGAGAGAAATTATTAAAACTACCCTTTGTAATCGATTCTTTTTTCAAAATTTGTTATGGTTTTTAACTCTATATGCTGCTTGCGTATACGCGAGCATGCAGTTGAAAGGATTAATCAAAATGATCACCTAAAGAAATTCTAATTTGCAAACTGTAAATGATAATTATCACTTTGACAATTTATAGGCCAAAATTAATTTTGTTGCTGTAAAACATGTTCTGCAATTTAACACACTTGTTTCTTTTACGCAGATTCATTTTATGATGCCATTTAAGGTTAATCACCAACAGATCTCAATGTACACAAAAACTACAACAGTGTTGCCACATTAAAAAAAACAGAAGTTAGCTCAAATTTCTACAGAAATCAACAAAAATTCAAGAATACAACTAGAAATTATTGTAGTGGAAATTAACCATGCACTGACATTTGTGTATGGGCCACAGAGTATACGCTGCTTGTGAACATGCCAGCATGAGGTTCAAAGGGTTAAATCAAATTCTAACTTAATTCAAATAAATTCTAATTTGCTAATTGTAAATGAAAATTATCGCTTTATCAAGCTATAGCCAACATTAATTTTGTTACTGTAAAACATGTTCTTTAATTTTAGTAATATTTATTTAGACATTTTCTACTATTTGTCAGTCAACAAAACTATATTGTCTGATATATTCAGAGTAACAATTAAGTCTTGAAACGGTTTAATATTTCGTATATAAGGAAATTTTTAAGGTAATTGTTATTGAGGTACCTACTCTATGTAAAAGTACTATTTTATTAAGATTTCAAAAAATTTATCCGCCATTTTGAATGTAACTTTGTTTTTTAAATAGGCAGGTAGTCATGTGATACATCATTTCGATGTAGAATTTCAAGAAAAAACCAATGGTGAAATTTGCACACCCATAACTTTAACCGTTTAAAAATGGCGGCCAAAAAACAATCGAAATCGTATTTTCCGATTTTGCCCCATTTTGCTGTACTATTTTGGTTTTAATATTAATTATTATTCTTTTTGGATTCAGAATTAAATAAGCTTTCAAATGTTATGTCACACAACGATATTTGGTTGAATCACTCTAAATCAATTATGAAAAAATCAAAATGGCTGTAACTCAAAAATTTTAAATACTCCCAAATATTGTTGTGTGGGTCTTCGTTTGAAAGCTTATTTAATTCTAAATCCAAAAAGTATAATAATTAGTATTAAAACAAAAATAGTACAGCAAAATGGAGCAAAAACGGAAAACACGATTTCGTTTTTTTTTTGGCTGCCATTTTTAAACGGTTAAAGATATGGATGTGCAAATTTCACTGTTGGTTTTTTCTTGAAATTCTACATCGAAATAATGTATCACATGACCACCTTCATATTTAAAAAAACAAAGTTACATTCAAAATGGCGGATCCAAGATGGCGGATAAACTTTTTGAAATCTTAATAAAATAGTATTTTTACATAGAGTAGGTACCTCAATCACATCTAAATTAAAACTTTCCTTATATACGAAATATTAAACCGTTTCAAGACTTAATTGTCACCCTGTATACAGACACCTAGGAGCACTAAATACTGTGTTTACAAATTTAAAAAAATGTGAATGTAAAAAGCATAGTACAGTAAAACCCCAGTTAACCAAACTAAAGGCGGAAACCGTTTCGGATAAAAAAATTTTCGGTAAAAATCCAAAATGCGTTTTTTTGAAAAATTCTAACATTACAGTTTTGAAAGGTTTTGAAGGATAAATGAATTTAAAAATCTCTTTGTAGGCTATACTTATTTTTTTATTTCGGCTCGCATTAAAATCTCAAAGTATAGAAATCTTGCAAAAATTCTACAAATTTTACCCTTACTTTTTATGATGTTTTCAAGGTCTCTGAACACGATAAAACAATACAAAATTTAATGTCCATGTATCTTTCTGTGGAAACAATATATGCACTCTCAGACGTCGTAGAAAACTTCTTCGTAATTTTATTGCGGAGATTTGAAAGCTTTCTAGTGTGACAATGTGACAAAACGTCACATTTTTGAGTATTTAAAAAGAATAACACAAGCCGCAGTCTCGAAAAAGTTTTCAATCTTTTCATCTTGTCAATTTAAGTTGAAATTGCATTTTTAAGATTACTAGTACTTTCAAAAACAAACTTTGAAAATAAATTAAGAGAACTTGGAATTTGAAATAATCTACTTACTTTTGAGCCGCTATGAGATCTGAGCGAGTTTTACTAAGCTCCTCACTTATTGCTGTTTTTGCTTGGATTTCCGATTGTAAACTGCTCTGTAAATTCAAAAGTTCCATCTTCTCCAACTTTTGGCTTCTTCGATTTCTCCAATTTTTATCCTACAGAGCAAAACAAAATATTATTAATATTGGTTCCATCAAAAATTAAAGCAAAGCTAAATATTAACAATTACTATTGGTGAACAAGTGCATAAAAGTTTAACGAGAACAAATTTGTCATTTATATAGTTGATGGTTATATATATAGTAATGAATTGTTTTTACAGATATAACAAGCAGACATTAGGATCATCAGAAATTTGTAAAAGTAGCATAAACTGGGTTCAAGATTTCAAACTTTAATGTACAGATCCCGGCGCGAATGCTGGCACTTGGACTATCGGCTACTAACCATACTAAAAACATCACTACTCCCAGCCTGGGTAGATAAAACCAATTCCATGTTCCAATTTTATGCTTTTCAACTTATATCTAAGGACTTTTTTAACATATTATAATTACCTTGAGACGTTAATAGAGCTTATAATCGATCTCATTTTAAATACAAAAGAATTACAAATAGAAAAAATGGGTTTAAGAAGGCTACAATTAAGTATAAAATGACCGATTGCCTCTAGAAAAACGAACATAAATAATGTAATTAAATTTAAAATTACTTGTGCGGTGACACCACAAGTTCGTTGAAAGAATTAACCATATTAGAAAGCAGCGTGGGAAAATGTTTTTTGTCTCCACTTATGTCCTTTCCCCACACCCCTCGCCCATCACTCGAAGGCAAAGGCAAGTGCCACATTCGCGAAAAGATCTGTAATAAACCAAATTACTTCATTATCTTACCGTAGGTGGCAATGTTCCACCGCCTGTGTGTTTCAAGATCTCGAGCTCTTCAGTCATTTTTGTTGCTAAAGCTTGGAGGTAACCTCTGGCATCCTTTTCATCACTCACCCTAAACATAAAAGAACAGAAAACATTCAATTTAGTAAGCCATTTGTAAAAACCACATTGGATTTATGACCCCTGATAAAATTCAGATTTTTTTTAGGTAAATAATATTCTTTTTATATAAAAATTACAAACTTCAAAAAATGTTTAAATTTATTGGATAAACCTCCAGAGGACGCTTTTACCAAAATATGTGGCATTTCCTTAAAGCAGAGGGGAAAACATTGTTTACTCTAACTACTTTTGACCTGCTTCAGTTGGACGGGCAGTCCTGTTATTTTTCTATAAAGGTAACTTTGGGCTGTCTGTAATTGTGTTGAATAACAGATTGTTCTCTAATTCGTATGTTAGGCAGTCAACATAGACTTAGTAATTTAAGCATGTTTCCTGTTTACTTTACTTCTGTTTTAGCTTTAGGTTTCACTGGATAATGAGAGTGGATTTATACTCTCGAAAAGTTGTGTATTCCAGTTCATTAAATTTCGGCTCTTCATTGGATTATTTTTTAAATAAAATTTTGTTTGTTGGAACGGGATTTGAAAGTAAAAGGCTTTAAACCTAAATTTAGGTAAAACAAACATTTTGCCTTCACCAAATTAAATTAATAATCAAACTCATTTTTTTTTTTTTTTAATGTAATAAGTGTTAATATATATATTATTTATATAAAAAAATTACATAATTAACCTACCATTGTATGATTTCAGTAATCTGTGCTTCCCATTGAGCAATAGCTTCTTTCCTATTATGAAGTTCTTCAAATTCTTCTTCAAGTTGGCGTCTCTCATTTTGCATACGGTTTACAGTATCACTAAACTGAAAGAAAAAATAAACACATCCATTGGAATATATCGGTACCTTGTATAAAGTTATGCATTCTTAATTTTAATCTGTGAATAAATTCGATATCGCGGTATCATACGAGTTAAATCTGAAGTTAGTTTATCATTCAACAAATTACTTTTATTCTTTTTGAATGCTTTGTACATTTCAAATTCTTAAATAGCATCCTTGTATCTGCCCTTACTACATATATATACAATGGTTGGAAGTTAGTGTTGAAATTAGTGAATACGTGTTTGTAGTCTATTAATAAACGACGATGAAAAGATTAAATAGAAATTTGATTAAAATTATTAACTAATAAATTTGAAAGTGTTACTTCTAACATACAAACTAATTCAAGAATATATTTAAATAATTATACCCAAATTCAACAAACAATGAATCGCACAACTCGATCTCCATTGGACAAAGCAAAACTGTAAACAGTTTGTGAACCAATCAGAGAGAAGAGAAGGATTGGGTTTCAAAACGAAGCCAGACTAAGCAGTACCAACTTCACCAGCAAAAAGTACAGTCGTGTACAAAGTAATACACCAATAAAAAGTGAAAAAAGTGTGAGTCATATCCTCAGAAATTGATAATAAAGAACCGATATTTTTTTAGTTCAAAGAGGACCAATCAACCAAAATATTTACTAAAAGAACCTTCTAAAAACAAACCACTGAACTTCAAAACTTTCTCAAATTTTAAATGTACTACATTCAATTGAACATTACCAAAAGCTGTCATAATTTAATCATTGCAAATGAATTTTACTTGAACTATTTATTTGAAATATTTCATTATTTATTGTTAAAATTTATTGAATACAGTAGAACTTCAATTATCCGGATTAATTGGGACCGGACCCGATCCGGATAATCAAAAATCCGGATAATTGGAATTTTCTCGAAAAAAAGCCGTTTTTAGGAGAAAAACATAAACAAAACATAATAGAGAACATTTACGGTATTTATTATGAAAAAACAATATCAATGACAATGTTTACATTACGTAATATTTACAAACAATACTAAATCACTGTAAAATACATTATTTTTTTAACATACCATGCAGAGTCAGCTGTTTTGCTACCTTAAATCGATTCCGCGCCGCTAAGTCTCGCATCCGTTTGACTATGTTCTTATTCAAATCTGATCCGGATAATTGGCGATCCGGATAATTGGAGTTCTACTGTATTGTGAATATATTTCTTACCAATACCAGTTCGAGATACCCGGTATACTAAAAGAAATTACCAAATTGGATGTGATGTTTACTTTTCTAATTCAAGATTTATAATCTTTGTCTCATAATTTAAATTTCTGACAACTAATGAAATACTAAAGGGTTAAATTGTTGTGAACTTGAGTTCACTTTATTTATCTTTATAGTAGAGGCTTGCCGCCCTCTGCTAGCTTCGTTCAAAAATCCTTCAGCGAAGCAAATACAAACATATTATTGAATACTCTGACATATTCACGGAAATAACGACTGATTAGAACAAAGACACTTGGATCGTGGTAGGTTGGTGGGGGTAGCGGTAACAAAGATCATGACACAAGAGCAGCAAAGCCAGAGTTTTTGTGTGAATAACAGGAACCAAGCGGTCAGGTTAATTTCTATTTGAATGCACGGAACCATACAAATTTAAAAAGCTGTTTGAGGTTATTTGATTTAAACTTTTGAGTTTCAGTCATAATTAAAGCATATGCATTTATTAAAATAACAGTACCCTATTTAAAAAACATAAAAACAAAAAAATATTTTTTTGTAAATAAAAAATGTCTTTACCTTATCTCTATCCATAGATAGTTTTTTATTTTCTTCTAATAAAATAAGTCTTTCTCTCTCATACCGCCTTGAAAGTTCTGATATAGTCTCTTCGCTATCGGTTAAACTTTCTAAACGACTGGCATCTAATTTATCTTTGGCCATTTGTACCTGAAATTAAAATATTAACATAGTCTTAAGCCATAATATTGTATTAAATACTAACAAGAAAATTAACCAGAAAACCTATGAAAGAGGAAAATTAAAACAGTACATAAATACAAATATTTACTAATTCAAAGATCATACTTTATTATAGAAATAATAATAATACCACCACAGAATTAATTTGACATAATTTATTTTTACCTTAACATACATTTTAATAACATAGTTAATGAGGTTAAACATATCAGAGTCATAAGTAGTTCAACAGCTAAAGATGTCAAACCATCTTGTACATTAAATGTACATTAACTTATAAAGAAATATTGTTCTTATTAATGCAATCATTGTGATAATTAGTGTTTTTAATTCCAATTCTTAAGTTTCCAATAGAGCTCCAAGAATTAGCAATAGTTATTGTTTAAGTCTTTAGAAAAATTATTTTCATATAAAACTTACAGGAATATAAAAATTATTACAGGGTAATTCAATATAAAAATGATGTCATTCACAATAATGTACATTAATAATGGACAATTAGTTTTGTTTGGTTATGTTATGTTATTTTAAACCTAAGCTACAGTTCAGCTGGAACCTAATTAGTGACAAAATTACTAATAAAAAAGGTGTTTTATGAGTTATAATTTGTTTAAAAATGAGCTCAACACAGTTGGATGTTTATGCCCAACAAATTGTTTTGTGCTAAGAGCAAACGTAGAAAAATAAATAGGCACCAATTTTTTGTCGAGCATACTGTGTCTGGCAACACCTACCTGATTGGACATGATCACAGAATGGTTTATGCCTCAGCTGGAAGAAAATTTGCCCAACATAATGTTGCAGCCAGGTGTACAGCTTCACATTTATATTTAGATGTACGAGAATATTTTAATATCACACAGTTTACCAAACAACACATAGTCTCGAGATGATACATTAATAGAGATGTGCAGTCAATGTCCGAGCTATATTGCAGCGTTTATGTGCAGAGATGGATTACTGTTTGGATAAATGCTGTGTCACTAAATGTGCTCATATTAAGCACTTGTAGTGTTGTGCGTAGATATTAATAGTCGATTAAAATTAAGTAACATTTCTTTAAAATGTTAGTTTGGTTAAAACAAATTTAATAATCAATGTATGAAAATTAAGTTTTTAGTTTTTCATTCTAATCAGTGTTTATGACTAGTCTATCTATTAACGAATATAAACTGAGATCAAGTTTTTAATTACAGCCAGTGCTAAAGGATCCAATTCGAGATTAAGAAAATGGGCTAGGATAAGCCATATTTTTATTGTCTTCAGATCAGGAGATAAGTTAATAACTCTACAAGACTCATAGAGAGGAGCGTCACTCTTCAGGGCTTATAGATAAGAAGTTGCAACTGTAATTTGACTTTTTTCAGTATGCGTTCAGCTATTAATAAATATAATATGATTTCAAAACTTTAATTACACATTAAAATTATACTAATAGTAAACTGTTTCACTAATCAGTAAACAAAAATAAGTCTAATAATTCAATACAGCCTAGGTGCATTTTCTGACATGAGGATGAAGTGCTTAAGAGGAATACATAGGAAAAGCCAAAATTCATCAAGTACATTTTCTATGAATATTATTACTCAAAATATTTGAAGTTTTAGCATCAACAAAAAAAAAGTCCAAAATAAAAAAAAGAAATATATAGCACTAAACTATAAAAAAATGTGCACAAATTTTAGACCATGCATTTTCAAATAAAATCTCTATTTACATGCATGTTTTATCTAAGAAACAATGTGTGATACTCGAAACAGAAACTCTATCATTCAGAGTTTTTGAATTTAGCAGTAAAAATAAAATATCAAAAATACTGCATACATTAATACTTTTAACAGAGAAGCAACTGCCCAAATTCTGGTACAGTAATTAGAATCCTGAAATAAAGTTAAACCTCCTGTATGTTCTTTAGTACTTTATCAAATCTAGCCAAACAGTAATCGGTTCAAACTGAAAAATTATGAAAATTTAATGTGTGGGGGAAAAACAGTAATAGCGGATACATGAAGTAACTTTGATCTCATAAACATAAAGTATTAAATATTGTGGGTTTATATGACAAACCTAATGAAAATTATTAGATTTTTTTAAATAACTTAATGTATAAATATTAAATATACAAATTTCTTATATTATGTCCAATTTTGGTGAACCTTATGTATGTGATTGTTTTATTAAGATATTTTGTAAAATTTATTTTGCCAAAACATTTTTATGTCACTAAAGATTTAAAAATAGTATCAAAATACTGGAGGAGTGAGGTACAAACAGTGGTGCCAACTCCGTGGGTTGGGTGCCCCTCCCCAAATACACTAGGATGGGGGCAGAATGCACCTACAACAGTAGATCACAAGTAATTGCGCATGATCTTGGCTGGTTTAACTGTGAAAGCAAATGAATTTGGTGACTAGTTTAGCTTGAGCTAGACATATCTATGCCGCATACAGTACATGAGTTTTGCCAAGGTCATTGACACTGCCTGACAGAAGGGTTGACTCACCCTTATTCGTTCAGTAGCTGCCGGTGCTTCAGTTGTCAGTTCTGCTGGTGCATTGCGCAGTTACGGTTTGCAAATAACCTCTTACCAATTGCGGTTATAAGTTATTACTGTGTGTAATGTACTTTTACACAATTTGTATTGTGTGTTCTTCCACCGTTATTGAGGACTCTGTTTACTATTTGAATGTTTGCTTACGTCTAATGTAATGGATAAGTTTATCTGCAAAAGGCGCTTAAATGTTGACGTTGATGAGATTACAGCCCCGGCACCGGTACCAACAAACAAACATAGGTTGAGAGCTGTTCACAGCCCAATTCCAAACAAAAAATCTCTAGTAATAAAGGCAGATCATTTCAGAAGTCATGGTTGACATGACCAATACCATCGATAAAGTATTTTGAAATACCTGCAAAGAGGCAGGAAACAAAGGCCTTTTACAATTTAGTTCTAAGAAAGAAGATATGTTTACTTCTGTCGGGTTTACCAACTGGAAAAAAGACCTGGAAAAGTTTTGTACTCATGAAAATTAGTTATGCATAAGGAAGGCATCCTGAAATTATCGTTATCTTTTACTAAACCAAAAATAAAATTAACAATTAAACAATGATATATATGAGGAAAGCCAGTTTAGCTCTTGAGGACATTTTAACCACAGTAAAGATCCTGTGCCTGCAAGGGTTAGCCACTTGAGATCATGAGGGTGTCAACGCCAACTTTTAGAACTGAAGAAATAAGACGTGCCTAAGTTAAAAGACTGGATGGGACGTTCAGGGTATATATAAGTGGATCTCCCACGATATATAAAATTAAATAATTGATTTATTACGTCAATCTGTTTTGCGCTCGGTATTGACTAACATCAAGAATAGTAGTGAGCATTTTTCTATAATGGTGGATAAAACATGAGTTGTGTCTATTCGTAAACAAGTATCATTTTGTGTCCAAACTGTAAATGGCAATTTAATTGTCAATAAAGACTTCATTGTCTTGTTTGAGGCCTGTTACACCGAGTATAAAACTCTGTTAAATATTGTTGAGTACATTTTCGCTCGTTTGGATTTGTCCACGGACAAATTGAGAGGACAGTATCCTTCTAATATGAGCGGAAAGTTCAAAGAACTACAAACGTTAGTTTAAGACGTACATGCCAAGGCTTTTTATGTGCACTACACTGCACATAGCCTGAACTTAGCGGTTTAAGACCGCCTTCGTTATCTTTGGTGCATGAGGGGCATTAGGACTTTAGCCAAAGACTTGATAAATACAGTTAGGGAATCCCCTAAGACGATGGAAATGTTTAGAAGCGTAAGCTGTTCTACTGTTACTGTTCAAGCTGGGCTACGATCGCTTTGTTCTACCCACAGACCTACCAATATTCAGTGGTACAGCAGATATTGAAAAACTACAAAAATCTTCAGGCGTTCTTTGAAACACTTTCTTCCGTAGATATGACCAAAGCAGGTTATAAATGTGCAGCCAATCTTGTGTAAATGTGCCAGTTATTTCTTTTTAAACCTTTGTAATAAATGTAGTAAAAGAACTAAATCGGAAAAAAAAGTGTCCACTTTTAAATGTAACTGAATTGGAAGGACTGTTTAAAGGCTTAATTTGAATATTAAAAGAAGGGCGTGAAGGATTTAAACATTTTTGGCAAATTTGATTTTAAAAAAACCCTAAAAAGTTTAACAACCTGAGTTTAAACGGACACTGCCGCAATCCGAAAAGATTTAAAACAATGAAGCTAGCACACCTCATGATTTCGACTCCCCAAAGGAATATTTCAAAGTTCCTTGTAACATCAACAGGTTCGAATCAATAGGCTTACTACGAGTAATCAGTAGAAAAATAGTTGTAAACAAAAGTGAAACCAATTTTGTACACTCTATAGTTTTTTCAAAACAATATGGACACCGACAGGCTGCATTTACAGCTTACAATGTTAAACAGGCCGCATTTACATCATACAATGTTAAACAGGCTGCATTTACATCTTACAATGTTAAACAGGCTTACAATGTTAAACAGGCTGCATTTACATCTTACAATGTAAAGTGACATCGCTAAGTAAAGAAACTTAAAACTAAACTCAATGTGTGATGTAAGAAAGTATCTTTTACAAGAACCCGGTGTAAAAGAAATATTATCTGAATTTTTTAAGTTTATGAAGCTTCTTCAAGTTGTGCCAGTTACATCAGTAACAGTCATTGGACAAAGCGACTTCATAAAGAGCAATTCAGTCAGAAGATTTACATTTGCACTTTTCCAACGACGTTCTGATACTGGTACATAGGGCTAAATTACAAAATACGACCGCAGTATCTACTTTTTGCTAGGTTTTTTTTTAATGTAATTAAAAAGTATATAAAAATTTCAGAAATATTTACAGGCCTAGACTAAGTATATTTTATTTGATGGTCTTGATTTGAATTGGGTTTTGTAACCTTGCTAAATACTTTGTCTAAATAAATTTACATTTTAGAAAACTTTAAATAATTGCCGGTTTGTATTATTATAACTCCATTGTAACATCTCATCTATGGCACCTCGGTAGCACCCCCCCCCCCAATTATTTTGATAAATTGGTGCCTTAGGTACAAATGAACAAACAAAAGGGTCACAAAAACCAACACGAACTTCCTCACATGCATATGCTAATTATGTGCATAAACATTTATTTTAACAATTTGCGATATGTAACAAAATATACTTGGTTTTGGAACCAAGCAATAAATAAGAATATTATGATATTTTTTTCAATTGATTGCCGCCAATAATAGTGGATAATAATTTTATGCAAGAGTACTAAAAATATACTGATGAACTTAAACCTTATAGAGTATGTCAAATTCAAGTAACCAGATTGTTATTAAAACATTCTAATTTTCATCAATATTATCTTAAATACTCAAAATAAAAAAAAAATGCACAACAACAATTTTGGTTACAAATGTGATATATACGTTTTAATGATTACAATATGAATAAAAAAAAGTTTTATGTTCAGGAAGTAACCAAATCGCTAGAATGAAAAAGAACGAAAATCTGATAATTTTGTAAATAACTAGAAATGTTTTATTGAACACAAGTTATCATAAAACTGCACACAAGGTAATGCTAAAAATATAGGAGAAATGCAGGTAAAGCTAGATGTCTAATGGAAAAATATGATTAAAAATGGGGGAATTAAATGTTTAAAGAAGGTTAATTTTTGAAAACTTCTTGAACAAACCTCAAATTCCCCTTTCTCTTCCAATCTCAGACAGACCTATAACAATAATGTTTTGCCTGGGTTATGCAGGCAGCTCCAGATAAATTACCTCTTTTTTCATATTTTGATTTACTATAAATATCTCAATAAATAAGATAAAATATTGAGGTGGTTGGTAATGATTTAGCTGAATGATACATTGTGTAAAACTACAGGTGGGTTCGTTTTAAGATGTCTTCAAAAAAACTAACAAGTATGTTTAGAACATAATTTTTATTTTAATAAAGAGAAAAGAGTGCAACTTTTTACTGGTAAAGAAAATTTATTAACATCTACAAATTTAACACACTATATGACCGCTATAAACATGAAAAGTGTCTGCCACAGGATTTGCTAGATTTGAAAGATCTGCCAATTTTTTTCTCAAACCAAAACTTGAGGCTATTAAAACTTTTGAAGCATGTCCAGATAATAACAAAAACAGTTTTTGACAAAATACCGTCAGATATGAATTGCTAGTAATTAGCGTTGTTAGGTGATACTTAAAACAGTGATAAAATAGAGATCGGTGGCAGTGCCAGACTAGAATATACAGGAACCACCAAACATAGTTGTGTTGTCAATTGGCACTGACTTGTTGCTGACTCGACACTCGGCCAATAATCAAAACATTAAATTGAAGGCTTGACGCATATGCTTCTCATCCTCACAGGAGACTTAAATGTGAATGCTGACAGCGATAAGTCACTACTGCACAACTTAATCCTTATGCAATTCGGTATGATGGCTGTGGCGATTCTAGCCAGTACAACACTCGGCAATATCACCATCAATATGACTTTTACTAGACACTTAAATTTGATACAGTGTGACGTGTGTTACTTCAGCTATCACAGACCTTTGCTACAAGCAATAAACATGTAATGTTGTATCTACCCTATAACTTGTGCTTGATTTGTGACGGTACGCCGTCCCAGTACCTCTGATTGGGAGGGGGTGGAGGGAATTGCAACATTGAGATGTAGATTTATTACAAGGTACTGAAAATGTCCAGATTCTGGCTAACACATTTATTGCTCGGAAAGATAGCCCAGGAACATTTTATTTTTTTGTTGTTACTACTGTCCTCAACAATGAAATGCAAATGTAACGTGAAATTGTCACTCACATTTGTCTGGGATCAATTTATAGCTGGAAAGAGCTAAATTTCTGCCAGCTATGAACCATGGGCGCCCATACCTAAGGCAGAGGGGAGCCGCGGTTTAATCCCTATACCTCCCCCCCTTGCAATGAACTCATGTTATGGTGGTTATACTGAGGTTTAGATGTGTGACATAAATGTTCTTTCCCAGTAAAAAGTGAGTTCTTTTCAGCTTCTTAAACAAAAAATAAAAATAATGGAAAAATATCCATGAACATCCCTTTTTAAAACACCTCACTGTATGATTTGGGAGTTTTACGGTTGTTAAGAGTAAAAAAATATAAATTTTAAAAAAACAGAAAAGTGTGACCTGGGATGCTTTTATTTTTTGCACTGGCTAATCTGTGAAAATACATCAGAATAATATAATCAAGAAAGAAATTAATATATTAAAATGGACAAGAAAAAGTTTTAAAAAGCATATTTTTATTTATTGTAAACAGGTGAAATTCTTGTTTTTTCTTATAATACAAAATTTCCTTTATAAATTTCAAAATTAATTCGAAGCTTGGGATATTTGTTATGAGCTAGAAGTTACATGGTGGCTCAACAGCCACGAGTATATAACATTTGTTTCCATAATATAACTATCTTAACGTACAAAAATAAAAGGCAATATTTTGTCCTCTATTCACTTACAACCATAAAGCTCATTATCGGATAAATTAGATAATAACAACAAGATAAATTCTTGGGCTAGTATTTTTTGAAAACAATCTTAATTTAAGACACTTAATATTTTTGTTTTGGAGTTTATGAATAATTTTTTTTTAAATGGTGAGCTACCTTATTTCCTATCCATCCCTTCTTATATCAACATCTACTTCCAATCGATTAGCTTCTACACTGTTTTTATAATTTTGACAGAAAATCATTTACCGTACACTAATTCAATTCTAACTTTTCACTGGATTATTCCCTAGGTTTTGTGATTACACAGCTATTACTTTTTCAAAATCCAGTATTTCTCAGAATAGATTAGTAAATATTAAGACGGTTTACTAAGTTTATGACAAAACAGGGTTACTGCGAATTAATTGCAAAGGCTTGATGGTGAGAATTACAAACAACAGAGATTTTTACATTTATTTGGTAATCATTTAGAAAAAAATGAAATGTTACTTAAATAAATTGATATTATCAGTAGCTTGGAACCTACAAACAACTGTTATTGACAAAATAATGCAATAGTTGAGAAAATTCAAGTTTCACACATTGGACGTTTATTAGTATATTTTATCAACTTGATTAATTAATAATTAACAATTAATTGAATATTTAAAAGGAATCTATTGAAGTTATGTCATTACTGAATTATACATTAGAAATTTCAACAAGTACTTTATATTGCATACCTCTCTTTCCAAAAAGTCTCTTCTATTTTCTGCTTCTTGTAATTGTTCACGTAAACTGCTAATTTCTAAATTAAACCTAGCTTGTTGTTGACTTAAACTTTCTTTATATTGCACTTCTAATCTTTCCACCTCTGCGTTTAACCTAGACACATTAAACATACATATTTTGTACAATACAACATTTCCATACGTGCAGATGACAAAACTTTAAAAATTCATATTTACCAACAAACTAGTTGGAAAGGAAAGAGTATTTCTACTTAACCAGTCATCATCAAAAGTAAAATGCAGCCTTTTTAAGTGTGAATTTGAAGTCGCTTTCAAGTCATTTTTAACAGAGCATTGAGCTGAATTATCTTGTTACACATAGATAATCGAATCAACATCTGCACAAATGTTCGCCTGAATGCTTTATAATCGCATAATATTTTTCGATATTCTATATAAAAACCTACATCTGAGGGTCGCTGAGAGTATTGAGATGTATTATGTATTGTTCTGCATTGGCATTACAAATATAAAACGAGCTTCCTACAGAATTTGCTAATTCTTTCCCCTGATTTTTTTAACTTTTCTGACAAACTCACGACATATTTTAAAATTATTTTGTTACGTTCTACATTTGCATTACATTTTAGTAACATAAATTCTATTGCTTATATTTCTGAGTCTTCGTCTACAGCCATAATACTTAAAAGACAAACCACGAAAGACAAAGAGAGCAAGTGTATTTCAGTACAATTAAATTAAATTTAATATAAGCATTAAGTGCTAGGTGTAAGTTAATTTATTATTTTCAGATTTTAATGTTGATAATATTAGAATAAAGTGCTAAATATTGAAATAGTACACGTTCAGTGTTTAAATTTCCAGAGTCCATTTAACTAAACTTAAATATAGGCTTAAACTATTCTGTAAAAAAAGGAACATGGGTGTACTTTGTTATGATGGGTTACTTATTTAGTACTTTTTAGACTTTTAACGTACTACTGGAGATGTCCTCATGAAAAAACTGCTTCAACAGCTTGTGTTACCAGATGGAGCAAATAAAGACCTCTCAGTGTATGTATCACTGAGGGACTTTATGAAATGAAACAATTCTCCATGTCATTTTAACAAGTTTCATGACCATAAGAACCATTAGATATCTCTTAAATCGTATGGTAAAACTTTACGGTGATATTATATAAGCAAATTTTGACTTGGTCCTCTGTTGCAAATGTAAAATCTACACAGTCTTAGACAATAAAACTAACTATTTAAAAAAGCACTTTATTTTAGAGCTACTCCTTCATATATTTAGAGATAACTGTATGATGAGAAAGATATATTAGATATAGCTGGCCAAACGTAAGCTGCACTTGGGTTTGGCGATCCAAGGTGGCAGACATATGGCGAGGGGAGGGTGAAGGTGCCGGTAAAATACTTTTGGATGTGCCTGAGTCAATGTATTCCGAAAGTATTTACCTGCACCTCTAACCTTCCCTTCTCTATAAGTTTGCCGCCTCGGCTCGCCAAGCCCAAGTGCCAGCTTACGTTTGGCCAGCTATATGATTATGTAATTCCTGGAACCGGTAAGGTAATTCTGGTGCAAGTTCATACAATAACAATTTTGTTAATCGCCATTCCGAATATTGATTACTTATTATAAGATATCTGACTTACCGTCTTCAATATTCCTATTGAATAGGAATATTGAAGACGGTAAGTCAGATATCTTAATTCATACAATACTTCAGAAGTTACAATACATTCGTTAATTTTTCATTCAACCATATTTATGTTTGTTATATTTTATAAAGCCGAAAAATTACAATACCATTTTATCACATTTTGTTTTCTAAATTGCTTGCAAATATGGTAAGTGCACTTTGGATGAACAACGTACTAAAATTAATTCTATGAAGATTTTTGTACATTGATTTTTAATGTTTTGATTATATTAAAAATTATTTGTACGCTTAGAGAAACATAATAAATTTTGGATTTGCTTCTATGCAATATGTTTTCTAAATTAAATGTTAATGTTCTTGCATTAAAACACATTTGTAAATATAGTCCCACTACTTTTTTGTACCTTGTTTAACCTATATACAATTGAGAATAAACATAATCAAGTGAACAAATTTATTGATTATTATATTATATAGTAACATCAGTAGGGGTGTGCGAGATTGGCTTTTTGAATTCGAGACGAGAACGAGATGTTGTTTAATAAAAGTTATCGAGATCAAGAAAAAGATGAGAGCTGAGGTTTAGGAACGAGTGAGAAACGAGAATTTATTAAATACAATTTATCGAGATCGAGAAATAACGAGATTAACGTTTTTGAAACGAGAATGAACCAAAATTTTAATCTCAAGTTGAGAGTGAGAAGTATCATATAGCTTTTTACATAATTGAAAGGAATATAATGTATATATGGGATAAGTTAATTATTAATAAGTTAACTTTCTTTTGATTTGCTATTATTACTAATTTTATGAAAGCTATTACAAATATAATGTATTTCATAGGTAATATGTACTTTAAGAGTTTAGACTATTGATTAATATGTTAATATGCTTTACACTAGTGGTGGGCGTTTCTGTTCTTTTTGCCAAACGAAAACGAACTGTTTGTTGAAAAAAAAGAACAGTTTGAACAAACTGTTTGAAAATAACAAGTTAAATGATAGGTCTGTTGCTACTGTAATTATTATTAAATCGTTTTGTAACTTCTTGCCTTTAAAAATAACAATTCTATTTAGTTTATTCTTAAAACTGGTGGTTATTTAATGTAAAAAATTAATTAATTTTACATATCTTATTATTTTACCGACATATGTAAAAGTATTTCATAGTTTTAAATCATTTTATAAATATTTTAGGAAATCATTTTAAATAAACACATTTTTCTCATATGAATAGAAATAAAACTGTATATATTTACTGAAAAATAACATAAAAAACTATAAATATGAAAATATTATTAAAACATAAATATTTTTTAGATATTAAAATCATAAAACTAAAAATATGATAGTGATCTATTTGACATTTTTTAAACAGTTTTTTTTTTTTTGGTTATAAGAAAAATATTTGTTTTTAATCATTCACTTAAAACCAAACAAAATAAAATACGTAGCTAATATTTAACACACATTTATAAACATAACCACAATACAGTAATTAAACGAAGTACTAATAATCAAACACAAAATAACAGTACTCAACAGTTCACAACACAACACCTTTTTAAAAACGAAGAATCAGGAAAACAGTTCAACACTACGTACAAACAAAACCTCGTTTCTAAAGAAAACACTGTTCTTTGAAAACAGTTCTAAAACTAAAAACGTAAAAACAGTGAGTCAAACAACAGGTTAAATTCTGTAGCTCGTGGAAGGGAGCATTAAGGCATAATTGAAAGTGTCAGTGGAAGGGGAAAACAAACAGTTTGCCTGGGTAAGAAACAACAGTTCGTTTATTTTTCTCAGAGAACTGTTCTTTTTAAACAGTTGACCGTTTTTGTACCCACCACTACTTTACACTACATATGCAAAATATTAATTTTTATATAATTATATTTATTTTGAGTTTAGTAATTAACTGCCATTATTTAGTTTACTAAAAACCAAGGTTATATAAAACTCAATCTCTACTATGCTAAGTTATTTCTCGTCAGTATCAAGTAATTTAAATAAGATATTGCGATATCCTAATCACTTCCTTGTGTTGAGATGTTTGGAAAATTTTTGTTTATCTTCTTTTCATTCTAATGTAACATTTTAAGTTTTATAAAATGACCTAAAATAAAACTCGAGATTTTTAAAATGTATCGAGAAATTTATGGCAGAATCGAGAAAAATATCAGCGAGAAATGAATTTTATTCTTGACAACGAGATCGAGACGATATTGAGTTATTTCTTGTTCCTAGTCGAGAGTTTCGAGATCTTGCACACCCCTAAACATCAGTAATCAGCTGAAAAGGCTAAATTAATTATTCCTGGAGAACAACTAGCATACTTTATTGAGACCTTAGTATTAATTTAATTTCAAAAATTAAATATACCAATCATTTCTTAAGAAATAATTTTAGAATTTTTTTTGAAAAGGTTACTTATAGGCTACATTTTCTCTTTTTTTTAAATAAATGTTTCAAGTTGTAATAAAAAAATAAAAAAACACAGAAACAACTTCCACAGAAATATGTATTAATTCAAAATGTTAAAACAACTAAATATGATTTGACTTAAATATGATAACTTAAATATCATATTTGGCCAGAAAATGTACTACTGATGGATAATAAAAACAATTTCAAGACATCTGTTTATATATAAAAACTTACCTATTTATTTCTTGTGACGAGTGTATCGAAGGAGAAGCTGCTAAATTATCACCAGAATTACTTCCCAATGTATCTTTCCTGGGTTGTCTCCACCGATCTGTTTCTTGCTCCATCTGCCTGTAATCAATTTAGTGAATACACTTTGTTCGCAATAAACATAAAAAGAATTTGTTCGTGAATTTTGAATACATTTCCTTAATTAATTCTTTAGTGTTTTTAAGCTCAAACGTTTTATTATATTATAAATATTACTAAACAATTTTTAAAATTAAAAATTAAAACAAACAAAGTAGGACTTACGATTAAAGCGCATGATAAAATTAAGGACAATTCTTAAATAACAATTAAAGTTAATTAATCACATTATTTCCTTGTTGGTTAATCTCAAATGTGATATTTACGAAGGCTATTCAGAAAGTAACTTCCTAGTAGAAGATTATCTTTTGTTTCTGAAGATTTTTTTAAACATCTTTATTATGTATGCCACAGTTGAAAATACCATCAGCTGGCAATGCAGTGCTTTGATAACAGCAAGTAAAGAGTTGTAAGATGGATTCAATGAGCACCTGACACCTATGATGGAATTTAACAACTTGTAAATCATTATAACATTCTCAACTTGAAGAGGACTTAATACAAAAATAGATAAACAATTTAGTTTTCAACTGTACAAATGAGAAAAAAATCTTCTTACATTTTTACTTTTATTCGAAAACACAAGTTACTTTCTGCACAGCCCTATTATGATTCAGTATTTGTATTATAAAAATAGTTTTTAAATTAAACTTACCAACAATATACAGTTACCCATGAGTATATTTTTTTGTTAATTCGGTTAACAGAACAAAACAGTGCAAATAGAGAGAGTACAGTGCAATAAGTTAGAGCCACAAGATACCTTATTGGTCTATACCAGGTCATGGCTTGGTGTATCTAATCCTCTTGCTTTACTTATTACGTTAAATTAGTAGTCCCAGTCAGTACGGAAATATTTTAGTTTAAATTATATAAATAAGAACTTTTTTGGGTACCTTTATTAGAACATCAGACTATCCTACGAGGGATCTTGCCTTTCTGCTTCAACATCCTGATAACATTCTAAAGAGAAACAGGCATAAGGGCATCACCTTAGAAAAAGGCCAGCTCTAACTAAATAATCTAAAGGTATTAGACAACGGCCCTGCATATAAACAAATGGTGGAAGTATAATAGATAAATTGGAACACTGATTCAACTCACAGTTCTATTGGTTTTTTTCTTGTGATATTGGCAAAATAAAGGAGTGGAAAATCTTCTAAGAGAAAATAAAATATCAATGGTGCTCAATTATATCAAAATGAATTAGACAAACTTTCCCAACTTTAAAATAAAATGCAGATTTAAAGTGAGCCTCTCGTTGAAACCTATGCAGTCAATTATTGATTACAGTTTTTTAAATTCTTAAATTATTTCTTCACTACCCGTTTGTTTCCAAATAAGTTATGATAAGTTCCAATAATATAACACAGAAACTTTTGTTACAGTTTCCTTCCTTATCATATTTTGTAACCAAATTATTTTCGATAGGTGAGTGAAAACTTCTAAATAGTGCATGCGCTCTTGAATACTTTGGACCTCTCCCGTAGATATACAATGATGGAATAAAGTGTAAACAATGATGGAATTGAGCAAAGATACAGCATTATAGTTGATTGATACAGTTTTTTTTTGGATCCTTCTTGTCCAGACTATAAATATTTCATACAAGAAAATCTGTGTTGAAACAGCTGTAATGTTAAATTGTATAGCAATAATTATGCAGGATGATTTTTTAAAACTTATAACTTCTATTTAAAAGGCAGAAGGAGATGTGCAAAATCTGATTTTGGGACAGTGATTTATCGTCTGGCGGAACCTTAGAAATTTGCAAAAATTGGGGTTTTAATTTAATGTATCACTAGTCATTAAGTTTTCCAAGGTTTTAGATATCTCTTAATAGTTTAAATAGTAAAAATCTATAAAAATAACTTACAAAATAACATTCTTGAGCGTAGTGAAAGAATGCATCAGCAATTTTTATTTTCTTACCACAGAAATTCATGGTTTTACTTTGATGTAACACAAGCCATAGTGTCCATTACAAGTTTTTGAGCTGGAGGTGGTAGGAGGGGTTTTTTTGAATGTTCCTCCTAACGGTGAATAACCATTCCGAGATCAGATTTTGCAAATCTCTTTCGTCTTTTAAATAATAGAGGAGGTAAGTTTTCAAAAAATTACCTTGTACAGTAGACTTCCGATTATCCGCGATAATGGGTGGCTGAACTTTCGTGTATAATCGAAATCGCGGATAATCCGAAACTAACCTAAAATGCCCTAGAAATAGTTCAAAATGACCGTAAAACTAAAATAAGTGCTTAATTAATCTTTACAAAAGGTTCAGGTAATAACAATTAATTTAAATATGCACAGTTACGTACCTTTATATGTTGGAAAAATTACATAGTTTCACACACACTATTTACATATTTACAAAGAACAAAAACAAAAAACACAGTCCAGTACATAACTACTACAGTACTACTGTTGTCAAAATGCACTTTCAATATCAATCTCTATCAGCATGCAGTAAAAAAGTCCTTTATTGACGGGGGTGGGCATAGTCCCGTTATGAAGGTTATATGCTTACTGTATTGTCTTTGAGGTGGCGCTACAGTCTGCGCGCGAGATAATGGGCCTTCACTCGCTAAACTTTGTTCGCCGTAGTATCGCATTTGTGTTATTTTACATATTTAATTTGTATTTTTTTTTTTCGATCGCGGTATTTTTTGGCGATCGCGGTTAAGCTGCAACGCGGGTAATCCACTCGTGGATAATCGGGGTTCTACTGTATGTATATAACCCTTAAGACCAGTTTTACAGAGAAAAATAGACAAAAAATAAGGCAACAAGCAGAACTGACAAACAAATCACTTAAAACTAATTAGACACTAGGTATTATGGAAAAAGAAATTAAGTTTAAATAAAATTCTAAGTAAAAAATACTACTGAAATGTAAATGGCAATCATATTAAATTATCATTATGTCTAGGCCTAGACTATGCCTATCACCGTTTTTAATCACGCCTATTTTTTTTTTCTATTTATTTGATCTTGTCTAATAAATTATTATTAACCATTCTCTTATTTATCTGGGAATGAGTCCATGGCTCCAAGTAACTTATTCTATGTATTTCTGATACTTCAACTACATGATTAATTAGCAAGAATTCTTCCTCATTACAAATCTTAGTTATTTATAAAAAGAATTTAAAATAAAATAAAACGATATTTGAAGTAGACTCAAAGGTAAATATAGACTTTACAATAGCCTACGTTAAACAAAGAAAAATGTACTTCTTCTCAATTTTTTTTATTTTACACAAAAACTGTTATTTGAAAAATCTTACAATGTATGTTAACAAAAATTTTAATTTGTTAAAAAAAACTAAAAATTTATTATTATGTTGTGCACTAGACAGACCACACCCAAAATGGCATTCATTCAAAATTTATATATTCTTCCGAAAATATTATATTTCACAACAGACGATGTTTCTTTATAAACTTTATTACGACATTTGTTACATCGTTCACTTTTATATCAAGATTGCTTTGTTTGAGTCTAGACAATTAACCAAATCCTACACGTACCAAATCAACATCTACGACTGACTTTCTCTGTTCGCAGTTTCCCATGTGTGACCAAACTTTTCATTTAGGATATATGTGAACTGTACACAAACTGTCAAATGCAGTAGGCTCTTTGATGTTACTTTATTCTTTTGAGAGTATAATATAGAACTGTTTTAATTCCATTATTTTTCTGATGTTATTTATTTGTGAATTTACGAGGTTTGTCCAGAAAGTAAGTACCGTTTTGGAAAAAAACATACAGACAATTTTTTTTTAAACAAAATTTATTTCTACAAGAAAGAGGATATCTTAAATTATTTTTCTACATAGTTTACAAAATAGTTTAGACATTTGTCGTAGCGAGGAACCAACTTTTCTATACCCTCTTCGTAGAAAGATGTCTAGCCATTGCCGAACCGTCTTCAGTATCGTCATCGCTGTCAAAGCGGTGCCCTCCGAAATTCCGCTTCAAGTGCAAAACAAGTGGAAATCAGAAGGTGCCAGATCAGGGCTGTACAGCGGATGGTCAAATTGCTCCCAACGAAATTCTTGAATAAGGTTTTGAGTGGCACCAGCAGAATGGGGACATGCGTTGTAATGGATCAACACAATGCCTTCACTAAGCATTCCCCGTGTTTTGTTCTGAATCGCACGCCGAAGTTTTCTCAGTATTTCACAATATCGTTCCGCATTAATTGTTTCCCCTCTGGGTAGAAAATCAACAAGCAGAATGCCCTTTCTGTCCCAGATCACAGTGCATATGATTTTTCTTGTCAACAAAATTGTTTTGAACTTTTGTTTTTTGGGGGATCGTGAGTGTCTCCACTCCATTGACTGTTATGTGGACTCTGGAGTGACATGACAAATCCAAGTTTCATCACAATCTGTGACAATCTTGTTTAAGAATTCGTCTCCTTCATCACTGTAACGGGTGAGAAAAGTCAATGCACTGCCAAGTCGCTTCTTTTTGTGTTCATCCGTAAGCATTTTTAGAACCCAACGGGAATAGTTCCAACTTGTGATAATTCAAGTGATTAACCACAATCTCATGCAAAAGAGATTTTGAAATTTGTGGGAATTCATCAGAATTATTCTTATGGTGAAACGTCTGTTTCCACGAATTTTCTCATTCACTTTTTCAACCAATTCATCACTCACAACCGATAGTCGCCCATTGCGAGCCTCGTCATAAACATTGGTTTGCCCATCATTTAATTGCCGAACCCATTTTCTTACCATTTCATCACTGATAACTTTTTCTCCATAAACTTCTGTAAGTTGGCGATGAATTTCAGCAGGCTTCAGGTTCCTTGCGTTCAAAAATCGTATTACAGAAAGCACTTCACAGTCCGTGGGATCAGAAATTGTTTTAAACATTTTGAGTGCACACTAACTAATGTAAACACAACAAAATTTTGCCGTAATTGCGTCAGCTGTTCAACAATGAACCAAGGAGATTAGAGCGCATGTGCGGAACATCGTCGCTAGCGCTGTGCCGCCGGTAAAACGAAACGGTACTTACTTTCTGGACCAGCCTCCTATTTTTTATTCAATATTACATTCTTTTATTATTGTGCAATTTTTTTAAAAACTTACATAGGGCCTAATATATGTATAAAAAGGCAATACAAAAAAAGGTGCAATACTTATATTATGTATTGTTAAGATATACATTATATAATTTTAAGCTGTCACTTTATTATTATAACTAGAGGGAACCCTGCTCGCTTTGCACACCAACCATCACGGGCGAAGCAAATGCAAACAGATTATTGTAAACTATGATATTTTCACAGGAATGATTGATAAGACAGAGATTTTTTATTTTTATATAGAAGAGATGCAATTTTCAAGTTATAAAATATGAATGTTATACAATAAAGCAGTATTTCAAACTGGTAAAATAAGCCAAGTAAAGAATAAAGTTGGCATAATTTTATTAGTGATGGGTGTTTAAATTATAATGTAGTTGGCGTTTTTTGTTATTTGTGTTTCCTATTACCTAACCTAAAAAAACTGTTGGTTGTGAAGAACAATTACCCATTATAAATTTGCCAATTTGGTTGCTATGGTAATAAATCTAAATTTAAGAAACGTAAGTTGGTTCAGTATAGGCCTAACCTAAAATTGTGCTAAGCTTATGATCCAAATTGGCTGTTTTATTTGTAATATTTAACAACAGAATCGATGTTTAAATTATAATACGTAAGCTTTTTCCATTAATTTTTGTTTTTATTTTGTTAACCTAACCCAAAAAACTGTTGGATGTGAAAAATAATTAACTGATTTTAAATTTTCTAAATTGGTTACTATGGTCATGAATGTAAATGCACTCAATAAATGTGTATTGATCAGAATCAATTAATAGACCAGAATTGTGTTGCTAAGCTTTTGATTCAAATCAGCTGTTTTATCTGTTATAGGGCTGGGAGTGAACCCCCGTATTTTTACCATTTTCAAATCAATATTTTACAAAATCCTTTCTTAGTGCACTTCTACATTGTGGTATGAAGGTACCTTGAAAATTTTAAGGCTCTAGCTAACATAGTTTTGGTTGTACGTTGATTATGAATCAGTGAGTCAGGATTTCTTCTTTTATATATGCAGATAAGCATATATCATTTGTATTATTAATTATTTAGGTATATATTTATAATTTATATAATCCTTCAAAAATATATGAATTATTATTACATTTATTATTCAAAATCACAAAAGTCACATGTTTTTTTTTTTAAATTTTTGAACCCACATGTAATAGAAGTTATTCAAAATTTGAAATATGCCAAATAAAGTGTCTAAAATTCTAATGAGTTATTATTACCTAAATATGTCATAATTAGACCAGCATACACATTTTTCTTTCTTTAAATTACTGTTATTTCTTCGTATTTTTTCCCTAAAAAATTATCAAATAAGAAGAATAGCTACAAACAAATACTTGTCCAACACTTTTATAATTTTGTCTGAAACCACAAATGTATATGTGGCAGAATATATTACAAACTATTTACAAACAAAAAATATGGAACAGAAATTGGAATAATATACTTAAACTTAATTCTGTTATGCGAGTTATGTAATCTCAGGGAGGAATCGGCTTTCTATTAATTAATTGATTTTCCTAGTGCAGTTTTAAGTTGAATGTAATATTATTTTAATCAAGATTTTAGTTTTAACTGACTTCAGGAGAACTTTGAACTGTTTTCTCATACCATGGTTTTGATCCATGAAGAAACATTTTCCATAAAAATGTTCCTATTTTTATATAAACATATATTATTTTTTAGCATGATCAAATAAATATAATATGCATCAAAATAAACTGTACTGAAAATCTAATAGTTTTAAATATTGTATTTTTACACAAATGGACAAAGTAAACAGAAGCAAAAAAAAACTTTAGTTTTTAACACGCTCATACTCTATATGCCCTCCACTCAGTTTAAGGCAACTCTAGTAGTTTTGTTGAAAATCTTCGAACATGTTGGTAAAAAGGGGTTGTTGCATGCTTCTAACATGTCCAGTTATTTCCTTGTAATGGTGGCTCATTTCAGAAGATGCTTTCCTTCGTCATTCTCTATACATAATCATCATAAGGTCGGGTGAGTGGGATTGGTATGGAAAGTTTGTTCCTCGGGAAATCAGGCATTTACCCAACTTTCTTTGAAGTAAAGCAATAGTGGCTAGATCGGTGTGACTGGTGACACCATCTTGCTGAAACCACTGGAAACTAATAGCAAGATTGTTTAGCACAACAAAACCTCTTCAGATTTCTTGCAAAATATTGAAGGATTTTCTCTCTGTAACACATCAGGTTTACAGTAACAGATTTCCGGTTATCATCTTCAACAAAATACAGTCCCTAGTATGCCTCTTCCTAAAGGAGCACCATACAATTACACGCTCACAATGTTGTGTCTTCTCTACAACAATTTCAGGGCGTTAAAATTTTAAAAAAACATGTTTGTATGTTGATGCATCTGTTTAAGTGTACATGACTTACATCTGAAAACCATACATTATTTAAGAACTCATCGTTTTCATAGTTCATTGCTAATATTTAGGCGCAATGAATAACTTTAAAGTTTTCCCCCTTAATTTAAAGGTTGACCAGTTGTATTCTATATGGGAACCCTACGGAGACTGTATAAAGAAGCCTACCGTGGTTTTCATTAGTAGTGATTTGTTCGGAACCACACTCTTTCAAAACACTACCTCTTGTCATTATGGCACTACTGTTTGTGAAATCATTCTTGGAACTCCCATTACAGCGTTAATTAACCTCAAACAAGGAAGTAATAATAAGCAATGTGACTGGCAACAATTAACATAATAATCAGCTATTCTAAAAACCAACTACAGCTGCTTTAATTTCAGTTCTGTTTATTTTATCACATGACTACTTGACTTATTATCAAGCTGTCTTACTGTTTATTTGAAAATGAAAACACCATTTAAGTAATTTTGAAATATTATAAGACGCACTATACAAGAACTATACCTGCAGTATTCTTCACTACGCTCTCTTAGTTTTCTTTCTTTTCCTGCTTCGGCTATGGCTTCCTCCACACGAGCTTCCAACTCTCTCCTTAATTTTTCAGCCCGCCTCATGTCCTGCCTCAAAGCATCTACTTTCTGCATGGCTACTTCTAACTCTTCTTCTTTATCTCGTACTTGCCTTGATAGTTTTTGTTTATGTTGGCGTAATTCAGTTAATCTAAAATCAAAATACCCAAACTGATTAGAAAACCACTTTTAAAAAAAAAATAGAATTACACAATAATTTTATTCAATAAAACAAGGTTTTGGAAGGATTAAAAGAATTGTCATGTGCAAATTAATGTGAACAAAATGGTAAATTTAGAGTTACATGGTTGGTCACACTGCTGGCACATTCACCTTATTACATCTTTGTGTTACACTACTTGTGAGTTTACAAATTATTTAAAGTTATAGTAATATTATTTAGTTTTAAAAAAGTTTGTCACATTGTAGAGACTTTTGATTAATATTTTATGTCTATTTAGTACTAAAAAGAGAAACAAAGTCATAACTTTGCATGTGTACTTATGTCAGATAAAATTATAAACAATTACTCACTTATCTGTAACTTCTGTATACTCCGCCATTGCTAATTTCCTCTGACTTAGGGCATCTTTTAATTCTTTTTCTTGTAGTTTTAATTTCTCTTGGGCGTCTAATTTATCCTAGAACAATAAAAACAAATAATATTAAATAATGTTACCAAACGAATAGATAAGGTGTTAGGAGAATGCCTTTGTTTATAACCTTTTTCTTCCACAACACTATAGCTTGATATGGAAGAATACCTCTACAACAATCTCTCTCCTTCACCATATCCTGTATCCTCACACCCATCCTTCCAACCACATCATCCATTGTTTGTTTTCTAGGTAGACCCCTCAATCTGTTTTTTACATATTTATGATCTTATGTTTTTGCTTGGCATTCACTATTCGTCAATCCATTTATTTTTTTTTTTTTTTATTTATTTATTTGATTTATTGCACAAAAAAACATTTCTTACAGAAATAGGCGCATTGTCAATCTTAAAATATAAAACAAATTTCACATTAAAATGATTAAAAACTACTCTTTTTTTAAAGTGGACATGCAAAATATTCATCTACATTATAATAAGCTTTGTTTACAATCTCTGTTCTTATTTCACCCTTAAACTGCATTTCATTTAAACATTTGTACCTATTTGGTAATACATTGTACAATTTTAGACCCATGTAATGTGGGGTACATTCCGAGTGCCCACCCATTTAATTCGCTGTGCTTTATTGAATCTTACAACATTTTTTATATTTCAATACAGTATCAATTCCTAGTTATACTTTAATCTCCATGTAAATTGGCTTTAACTTTGTTATAAATTCTTCTAACAATTATTTTCTTCTCAAATCTTCTTAGACCTTCTTGCTCTTTCTTTTAAAATGTATTGATGCTACAAACTTACTTTTTAGTACTTTTCTATTAGCAGAGTAACTTTTATTTCTTATCTGTTTTCTATCTTGAATTACTGTACTCGTGTAGACTTTACTAACTACAACGCTCCCTAGAAATCTAACTTATTAAAAGCCTAAAATGATCCACCTTCTATGCAGAGGTTATGTAAAAGCCTTTATCTTTCTGATGTAGAAATTAGTATTACCTTTATCTATAGCCATTTAACTTTAAAATGTAGTTAAACCGCTATGTTATTTCACATGTAGATTTACGGAAATCATATTTTATAATAACTATACAAAATTCAATGACTATTTTTACTATATCATAATATAAATTAATGATTCTCTGTAAAAGTTTGAGAATGGTCCTTTTTTTTAACATGGATGAAGCTGGAAACAACAGCTAGATTTTACACAGTTATATAAGTTGAAAACAAAACTAACATACAGTAACTATTAAATAGTGTTTTTTAAATCTTATAAATAAAGCCCACAAAATAAGTGTAGAATTAATTTTTTTTAAACTTCAGCCCATATTTCTTACACCAGAGTTATTCTTATTATTTTGAGTTAATAATGGCTGGTGGAATTAAAAACCTTTCAAACAACAGTTGTTAGTACTACTTTAAGGAGATAATAGATGAACAATTTACTCAACTAAATTTGTAATACAGTTTTCAAGTAAATATTTTCAGTTGATGTGTTTCGTTTATAAATAAGCTGATAAGTAACCAAATATCAGCTGAGATTAGCGATGGAAGTTTCTTTTTATTTAGAAAACTAGCAAGAATCCGTAAAAAATCAAGTGCAGATTAATTTGATGTACCTTACACATGAGAAAAAATATTAAATTTAATTGTTATAGAACTAAACTAATCTACGTTATATGACTTAGAAGTCATATATATGATGAGGTTAGAAGTCGTTAAAAATGTATATTTTTTAAAATTAGTTTTTGGTTACTTTGGTATTCAAAACAAACTATTTAGGCCTAAACTATGCTACGGTATAAGACTTGATTTGAGGTTAGAAGTCGTTAAAAATGTATATTTAAAAAAATTTTTTTTGTTACTTCTGTGTTTAGAAGAATCTACCTAGGCCTAACCTAGGCAACGGTATATGACTTGTTTTGAGGTTAGAAGTCATTAAAAATATATATTTTTTTAAATTGATTTTGTTACTTTGGTATTCAGAACAAACTACATCTAACTGGGAATGTGACGTTAGAGAATTTTCAACTTGGTAAATGTACACATCCTACAATTAAACATTTTACTCAAAGACCTAAAATAAATTTTGGAATACAACAAAAGATCATAAATTTTAATCATAGGCAAACTTAAATCAACTATTTTAACCCTAAATATTTTTAACACAGTCATTTAGTCAAAACAATTGTAACACTAACAGCCATGTCACAGAGAAAATATACAATAAGAAATAATCAGCTGTTTCCTATAGTGACTAAAAACACAGAGGTTTGGTCTAAATAAATAAATGACGCAATACTTAAATAATATTAACCATTTATAATTTTTATATATATATGTTTCTTAATGACGCAAAATAATTACAATAGAATCATTTTTTTTATAAATAAATAATAAAATATAAAAGCAGACTGTAAAAGTAGGTAATATAAAGGCAGACTTAAAGAACATATTAATATATGAACGTATGTAAAATGTGAAAATTATATAAAAGATTTTGTTTCAATGAGTAGTGCGTTAGAAGAGAACAATATAAAGCAGCAGTTGAAATTATAAACAGTTCAATAAATAAAAAATAGTAACGGGACATAACACAATTCGACATGTATCGAGATCTCAGTATAATAAGAAACTCCATATACAATGATCATGGAAGCAATTAAAAGAGAGAGAGGGGATCAACTTGTGTACGTGAAAAAAGACAGGTATCAAGATAGGGAACGCGACAGAACGTTCTGGTAGCAGGGGAACGAGACAGAACGTTCGGAAAGCAGGGACTTCTAACAAGATGGCGTAGCTGTTCATGTGCGTTGCATAAAGCCGGCGAGTAATATTACACGAAAAATGTAGTTTTTGCTATGAAATGGTAACAAAATTTAGTCCCAAAATAAAGTAGATATACTTTGGAGTTGGAGTGATCGAAAAAATTGGAACTGATCATGTAAATTGAGTGTTTTACGACATATAACTTTTCGATGTGCTTTGGCGGGACTAGCGTAAGATAGGCTTCAGAAGTGAATTGTGTTTACGACGAAAAATCCTAGGTAAAAAACAGTGCGACGAATATAACGCAGTGAGTAATAATGGCCATAGGACATATTTTTAGTCTGCAGGTATTAAATTTTGATTATTTTAAAAAGTAACTTCTCTTAATTTCTGTTGCGTCAAAACTTTTACTTTTTGAGAGATAGGGTTGACAAAAGTTTCATGTAATTGTAAATAGTTCTTTGATTTGTTTGTATCTTTGTAACATTATGTTCATATCTTTCTATTATTGTAAATATTCATTTCTAAATATGTTTGAGTAAACGAAGGTTGTTGCCACAATGTCTTGAACTTCTTTATACAGCCACGAACATCCAACTAGTTTGTACTCTAACAGCCAGGTTCCCACCCCTAAGAAAATTAAACTAATTAATAAATATTTTTACAGTAATTGATAATTATGAGTAGTTATATGCAAACAGAGCATAAGTGAGGTTATATGTGGATTATCGCAAATATTATGATCATTATTTTATAGTAGTATTGTGGGAGTTAAGTGAAGGTGATTTTAAGGTGAATTAAAGTAAGGTGAATTATAGTAAGGTGAGTTAAAATAATATGAAACATATGATAGTGTTCTACGTTGAAGTCAGGTGAGAGATGTTATGGAGAGTTTAAGTGGGTGGTGATTTTATTATTGAAGTTAGGCAATAGGCCTAGGAGGTATATAAATGATTTAGGGTATTACATGAGCGACGACTTTTGATTTTAAGGTGAATAAGTGAAGGAGATGAAGGAGAGATATTAATAATTATTAGATAATCCACATATAGCGTTTTTTATTTTTGATTTAAAACATTTTTTTTGTACTTTTTGAATTTTTTACCGAACCTCATTTTTTTTTAACACATTATAACTTTTAACATACTTTTATTTTTTTGTAACCTTAAGTTACAAAATGGCGCCCAACGTGGGGCTGAAAAACGAAAGAAGATATACTTTTATTTTTGTAACCATCCGTTACAAAATGGCGCCCAACGTGGGGCTGAAAAACAAAGAGCCTAATACTTTTATTTTTTGTAACGCTCAAGTTACACAATATTATCATTAAGTTACGCCTATTATTAAGTTTTCATTGACAATAGGCGTAAAGTTGTAAATTAAAAGTAGCTCAAACTTTATGATTCTATTAAAATAGAATAATTCAGACCAATAACCCAAGAGAGTGATAGTTTAAAATACAGTTTTATGTTTGTAGGCCTAAGTTGTTTTTTAGGCTGTCAAGAATGAAGTAAACAAAAAGGATCGTAAAATTACACATATTTATTTTCTAATATTTTTAACCTCAAACATATAGCAGCATATTACAGCCTACATTAGTTTTATAACTCATATATACAAAAACAGACAAAATCCAGATATTATAAAAGGAATATTTTGATTGAAGTTGTAAACTTGTAAACAGACCCCAAAGTATAATCTACATTAGGTTATGTTAGAGTATAACAGATAATGAGCGAAATCTGCTGTTATGTCTGAAATGAGGTTTATTGTTGAAAGCTGCTAAAAAAAAAACGTAACATGTCTATAACTATGATAGTTATATTGCCATGACCATGCGCTATACTATTGTGTTATTCACATTACACTCGTGTTTATATGAGTTGATTACTTCAGTTGATATAGCCATTTAATTTGTTGTTATTACTTATGGCTTTTATTAGCACTGTTTAACCCTCCAAGTGGCATGGTTAAAGCTAAAACTGAAAAGCCTGTTTTTAGCGTTTTGCAAGCATATTTTTAAAAATTCGCCAAAAATAGTAAATGAACCCCAATCCAAAGGTGTTCTATAGCTTTTTTGTAGAAGAAACTTCAAAGAATTCAAATATGCTACTAAAAATTATTTTCTTTTGAAATTGTAAAAGTTATTAGCTTAGAAAGCAAAAAATGTTCAGAAACGGAAGGGGAAAAACCAAATTTATGCGTAAATAAAAAATAGTAAAATTTTTTTGTAATTTTATTCAAAATATACAAAAGTTTTGTAATTTAGTTCTAAATATAAATGTGTAAAAATATATTTCAATTTCAAAAATTTTCAGTTGAAAATAGCAATTTTTATGTTCCAACTACTAAAAAGCTAAGAAAATAGGTCTATTTTCAAAACGAATATTCCTATATATTTTTTCCACCAAAATGGAATTTTATTATACCAAATTGTAGAGAATAAATAGTAGAATTGAACTGTAAGATTGGAAATTACAAAAAACTTTACGTTTTCTAATCAGATAAAACAGAACGAACAAAAATGTATAAACTTTCCATGATTTTTACCAAAAATCCTATAAACAAAGTTGTATAATTTTGAAGAAATATTTTTGTAATTTTTTTCAAGATATACAACAGTTGAAGAAAATAGTTATAAAGAGAAATGTGTAACAATATATTTCAATTTCAAAATTATTTAGTTGAAAATACCAATTTGTATGTTCAGACTACAAAAAAACGATAATAAAACATGCCTATTTTCAAAACTAATAGGCCTAGGCTATATATTTTTTACTCCAAAATGAAATTTTATTATACCAAATTGTAGAGAATAAATGATAGAATTGAACTGTAAGAAACCTTACATTTTCTAATCAGGTACAACAGAACGAACAAAAATGTATAAACTTTCCATGGTTTTTACCAAAAATCCTATAAACAAAGTTGTATAATGTTGAAGAAATATTTTTGTAATTTTTTCAACATATAAAACATTTGTAGAAAATAGTTAAAAAATGAAATAATATCATACACTTAAAATAAAAAAAACGCATTGCGATCATATAGCCTAAGCGTAAATCTGTCAAATTTAGGTTAGGTTAGGCACATTGCTAAATATTAGTATTATGTCTAAAAACCACTATATATCCGATCAATTTCTGATAACCTTTCAATAACTCTAGGCCTATCTGCCATTTTATCAATACTGTAGGCCTATTTATTATTTATAAAAAGTTTATACAATAGTTTATAGGCTAAATAAATTTTAGCCTAGGCTATCTGCAAAAAATAAAACAAAACTCACTATTTAGAACACAATATTTTCAACACTTTATAAACATAATTTCACTAAAAAAACACAATAACACATTCTACACTTATTTATTTATAACTGTAACACAATATAACACAGTTTTATAAACTATAAACATTTTCAATTCAGTAAAATATCAATAGAAAAAATACTTGCATGTAATAATTTTTAGGTAACCGGCTTGGCCGCTTGGATAATGGTGACAGTAAACTCCTAAAATAGCGTGATTCTCAATTCAGTTTGTACCAACCTAATATGACAAAATTATTTGAACTGCACATTGACTAAAACTTTGAAAGTTTGTCTTTAAAACGGTATATTACACATCTTCGGAATAAATCGATTTCTGATAGTAAAAATCGATTTAAAAAATGCTTCCTTATTGGCCCAATCTTAGACCAATAACAAGCCTTTATTCTAAAATCTAGATCTCATAACCTAAAGAAGACACAGATGATTTAAAAATACCACTTGAAAGATAAAAGTCTAATGAATCCAATGCTGTGATGATCTTTGTGACAATTGACAACTGTGAGGAGTTGCAGACGGTTGAAAATGATGAAGTTTTACGTTTTTAACATCGCGATGTCGCACGGAAAACAGCTGTTTGACATTCTACAATTTTGAAACGATGATTACGTATGTAAAAATACGTTTTACGAAAAAGTTTTAAATACAAAAGTTAAAGTTTAATTCATTTTCTTTCCAACGGTGCCGGTTTTATTACGATTGGATAATTCTAAGTGAATTAATTAATCGAAAATGCAAATGTATGCAAATTCTCGCTAATTGTCGAAATAGCTGCATCTTACGTCCGAGAGAACGTCACTTTGGGCAGCCTGCCACTGGGAGGGTTAAAGTTCGTTATTAGATGCTTATGATTGTAAAATACAATACAATTTTTTAAGTAGCACGGTTTATATCGTTTTACTGTTAACACAATTTTTCCGACATTCCAACTTTGAATGTTTATAACAAAAAAAAAAAAAAAAAAGGAAGCATTGTAAAACTTTACAACGAACTCATATGACTGATATCACCTCACACTTAAATATCACCCTATAGATATATTTTCGAGGTGATCAAGTAAAAAAAAAACTAGTTACAAATTTGAAGGTAGCCGCAAGCATGGTAATGACTTTGATACCAAGTCTTTCTTTATATCTACCTACACATACCTTTTGAGCCTCATCCTTTTCTTGCTTAAGAAGTCTCATAGCCTTCTCCAGCTCTCTAACTTTTTGTATCGAATCCACTGTATCTGACATTATTTTTAAATCTGATACCTGATCCAATCCTCGTAACTGATTTTCTAATTCTATAAACAAAAAAACAAACAATAAATTGAATACCTTCCCAAGAGTAGCATAGGAGGTGGTTATTTAGAATTGCAAAAGTAGGACATACCATGGAAAATATTAGATGCATGTAACACACATCCAAATAATATTATTATATTATTATTCTTAAAACTATTCGATCGATTTCGAACAAATTTGCACCAAACATGTCAATTAGGCCTGTATAGATGCACGAAAAAATGTTTTGAAAAACAACCCTCTTTTTGGCCAAAAACCCCCAAAAATCAGTTATTATTATTATCTAAACGAGAATTTTTAAAAAGATGCGGTTTTTGCATATGGTAGGGTACATTAAGGGTTACAAATAAGCTTAATTTTATCAAAATCGTTGGAGCCGTTTTTGAGAAATTTTAATTTTTCTCATTTTTTGGCCATTTTTACGGGGGTAAAACCCCTTCAAAATTCAAAATTTGAAAAAATGAAAAAAACCTGGAGATATTCCAGAACTACACCTAAATACCAAATTTCATCAAAATCGAACCGTTGGTATGGTCTCCAGCTCTGTACACATCCTAACAGGCACACGGAGAGACATCACCAAAAAACTACTTTTTTGGGTTCAAGGAGCACAAAAACAAATGATTCCACTAAAAATATTTTTGGGTTCAGGGAGCACAACACAGGTAATTCCACTAAACAATTTTTGGGGGTTCAGGGAGCACCAAAACAGATAATTCCACTAAAAATTCAAATTCAAAAATTTGGACGAAAACAATACTTTCTCCATATACTACGTACAGGGGGAAAAATTAAAAAGATGTTTTCATTAAAAGTATGTTACTTTATCGGTTTAGTACAGTATAATGAAAAATATCGTATGTAACTAGCCCGGTAAGTTCTTCCATGCTTGCATGAAAATCTTATTTACCGTTCTTTTAACGTAATATACTATTAGGCAGTCCGCACACGGGTCGTTGCCTATGCTACGCATGAGAGAGACATTTGACAATCGTCAAGTATAGAAAATAACGATTGTCGTTTCTCTCGTTCTACGTCCGCTCACGGGTAGTCAAGCTATCATCAAGAAATCGACAGTATGCTCCATTCCAACTTTTAGGGTTATGTTTACAACATCAATCATTATAATTTCTTGTGAACTTGATGTTTTAAATATGATTTATAGAACTAATATATGTTATAATACTTCATAAGATTTGCTTTAAGGTTAGAAAGTGAATATAAATACAACCATTTATAATCAATATATTTGTTTACAATTTTAAAGAAGATACCTATTCGTTTAACTTCGGAAACATTCGTACAACTTCGTATAACATATAAAAATATTTGATTATTAATTTCTTCACTATAATATAATAACTTCTAAATCATTTGATCTATAAATATGAAATAAAAAGAGATTAAAAGATAATATTTTTTGTATCATTCTGTAAATATATAATAACGTATATTATACAAAATTTTAACAAATAGGCCTACAGTTTTATAATCCTTATAATATATGATATATACAAATATATATATAGGATATGACTGTATTTAAAAAATACATAAATTATCTTTTGCCAATTTCCATCTACGCTTTCTCTACAACATTTTTTCTCGCATAACTAGGTTAATCATAAATTCCCGTTATTTTTCAACCTCCCCTTCGAATTGAATGTTTGCAACCAGCCATGTGCGTGATCATTAAGCTTGAGTACTGGCAGTGCACAATGCTTGAAACGCACCTACAACGAAACGACTACGCTTCTCACTCTTGACGATTGCTTGATGCCCCGTTAGCGGTCCCCCAATCATTTACCTAGGCAAATACGACTAGGCGTACAAATCTCGCTTCCTTGACGATAGCGCAACGACCTGTATGCGGACTGCCTTACAGTACATTTTCGCGTTCGGATAAACGAGCTCTACTGTAGCTAGCGCAAACAAACAACAATGCCATCGTCACGCCTGTCAGTGTCATTCAATTAGCCCTGTAAGGCCTACGCATGCCATTACAGTTGGATAGTTTTGATCATTTGTTATAGGTTGGTTAGTTGTTTTGCCCTGTTATAGTAATTGTCAGACAAAAATTTTGAAATGCCATTGCTCCTAAAATTTAATAAGTATTTTAATTAGTAATTTGACTGTGTTTGAGACTTTGAGTAATTCTTGCTTTCATTATATTTTGAATTTGAATGATTGTTATGTTATGTTACTCTAAGTGTGATTTATTGTTATATATCAGACTGATTTGTAATATCAGACCTATGTTTTTGTTATTTTGACTGGATACTTTATGTCATGCCGTATTTTAACTTTAATCAGTTAATTTATTCAGACATTAACTTTAACTTTAATCAGTTATTTTTTCTAGCATTAACTTTAACCAGTTAAATATTTTGGTTAACTTTCCCAAGTCTGCATATTGACATATGTACAATAGCTGTCTAATGGAGAGACTTTTCACAGAAAACAGAAAATACAATGCCTGGTGTAGATTAGTAAAGGAAAGGGTACTCCTTTAGTGAACAGGCCTCTCTGCATGTTGGACATGGCAGGAAATCTACTGGAGCGTATGCTGAAGACACGACTGGCTGCAACAGTAATGGAGGATGGCAATCTCTCGAAGAGGCAGATTGGATTTCGTCGAGATCACTCTATGATAGACAGAGTGCAAGAGGTTGTAAACACATTCCAGCAGAAGCTAATAAGGATATATCAGAATTAAGGGGCTTGTGAGCAAATATTTACATCTATATTTGATACAGACGGTGGGGATGATAGCTGAGTAGACCAGTGGTTTTTTGGTTCCGTTTGTTGTATATTATTTAAGTGGGTTATTGATGTCTAATTGAGTTAAAACTTTACACAGATTATCTGTTAATGTTAATAAGTGACCCATAAAGTTATTATGTAATTACACAATATTTTGCCCAAAATTTATTGTTTAACTGAATTACAAACGTGCCGAGAAACGTTCAAGGTAGAACGGTTTGTCTAATCTCTACAGCGTGGCCTACATCATGCCTAATCAAGCAAAGCCGACGCGAACGTTACGACTAGATCAAACATCAGGGATGAAACTGAAACTATTTCTGGACTTTTCAGTAAATTTGATCAGTTATTTAAAGAAATGCGGGACTTTTGTGAAGAAAGTAAGGAAATGGGAACCTCTATTGATTCAATGCACGAAAAAATTTATGAACTAAAAACTATCGTTCAATCTCAAAAAGCTGAAATTGTTCAGTGTTTTGATGTGATCAGCCATTTAAAAAGTGAAAATGAGTGTTTGAAGAAGGAATTATATTCAGTGACTTTAGAATTGAGCAATCTACAACAGTATTCACGAGTTAACTGTGTCGATGTACTAGGAGTACCGGAGGCTAAAAATGAAAATATTTATCAAGTTATTGACAATGTAGCCCGAGAGCTCTTCGGTTCGAATTGAGTATTGACATGATTGACGCAGTTCATCGTTTGTCCGGGAGTAGCGACTCGAAATTGAGGCCAAGGGGCATAATTATAAAGCTTGTTCGCTGCCGCGAGTGTGAGGAGTTTTTGCGAGTTTCGCGGGTGAAGCGCGACTTTTCTGCGTCTGAATTTTGATTTGTATCAGAAAACAAAGTTTACATAAATCCGTCCTTAAGTAAACTTAACAGAGAACTGTTATTCTTAGCTAGAACCGCTGCGAGGAAAGGTGATGTTAAATATGTTTGATTCTGGAATGGTAAAGTTTTAGTGCGGAAAAGGAACGGACAGCCTGCGATTTTGATAGATTCGCGATAGCAAATCCTACGTCTGAGTCACCAAGCTAAGGATGGCCAAAGTGTATCAAATCAGGATGACGTGCACACACTTGCTCTATTGTATTTTTATTGTGAGGAAGCGTGAATGTGTGCGTGCATAAATAAGTGTTGGAGTATCAAATAGGTAAATGTATGAATGTCTAAATGAGTCCAGAAGTGAATTTTATTTTTGTGTTCCATTTTTCAATTCTATACCAGAAGACATTTTATTTTTTATTAATTCAAAACTCAAACTTTTGTGAGTTTGAAAGTAAGAATATACTGCTTGATGCTACTAAGTTAGAAAATTTTTTGTTTTTATTTTTTTAAATCAAATTTATTTTTCTTTCACATACGATAATAAATATTTGAGAGTTGCAAACAAAACAGATATAAGCTTACTTTTGTGTTTGTAGCAAATAATTTTGTAAATTTACAGTTAAATTTATTTAGTGATAGGCCTTGATTAATAGTAAGATAAATGTTAATAGAAACAGGATAAAATTGAATAGTGGAAATTTTTCTCAGTTCTGTATGATAATGATAATTTTTGCTGATGTCAGTATGTGTAATAACGTTTATTAATCTTTGCAATTTAAGAAAGACAAGTTTTTATTTGAAACTGTATAGTTCAGGAGTGTCTTATATACTTTTTCATTGTGCGTATTGCTATAAGAAGAGCTAATTAGTTTAAAAAAATTAGAATAAGGTTATATTTTAATTTGAATGAGTAGTGATAAATGTATTTACTATCAGAATGTTAGAGATCTGAATAGCAAGCTAAGTGAGTTTTATCAAAATTTTCTTAACCTTGATAGTGATATAGTCTGTTTCACTGAAACTTGGTTAATAGTAATGTGACTTCAGGCGAGTTATTCCCAGCTGATTGGACTGTTTACAGAAGTGACGGAGTAAATAAGTGGAGGGGAGTTGGCGTATTGACTGCTATAAGGACCGGTTCTTGGAAGTCCCAGTTGCTTACATTTCCTTCTATTGATAATGTGGATATTGCTTGGGCCAAACTATCAAATGACTCTGGGTTTACGTTTATTCTTTGCAATATTTATTTTCCACCCAGGACTCCTCTTTTTTCTTACGAGTTGTTCTTTAATTTGTTTTTAATAATAGTAATTTAATTGATAGAAACATTTGCATTGTGGGCGACTTTAATTTACCTTGTATTTATAATAACACATTTGACTTACATTTGGAGGGGGGAATTTATAAAGATTTATAATTTTTTCAAAATTTTAATAAATTTGTAATGCTAAATGATGTTATTAATCACAACAACAGAACTTTGGATTTGGTAATAACTAATATTGTGGGAGCATCCGTGTTGGGTGGCGACGACGCCTTGGTGGGGGTGGATAATCACCATCCTGTGTTGATTGTTTGTTTTGCGGGAGGCCAAAGTCGGTGTCATACGGGAGTGCATAATGAGATTGTTTATTCATTCACTAAGACCGACTTTTATGGTATTTATTCTGATCTTAAATATTGCGATTGGAAGAATGTTTTTAATTGTCAAGACGTGAATACTGCCGTTTCTGAATTTTGTAAATTAATTTATTCAGTTTTAGATAAACACGCCCAAAAGAGACCACTAGTTAAGTCTAAGTACCCGGTTTGGTTTACAAAAAAAATTATTGATAACTTAAAATTGAAACATAAATTTAGGGCAAAATCAAATAAATCAGGGAATCATGATTATTTAGCATGACTCCGCTTCCAATGTAGGATCGGCCTAAGCAATTGATAAAAGAAGCTTATGGATGTATACACCAAATCTTGAATGCTCTCTTGTGAGTGATCCGAAACAGTTTTGGAATTTTGTCAAATGCAGAAAGGGCAGTGGGACAGTAACCGGAAATGATTTTGTGTGGAATGACAAGCGGCTTAGGGACGGTTTATCTATTGTAGGTGCCTTTGCAGAATACTTTGGTTCTGTATATGACAGACCAGATCAGTTAAACTGGAAGGAGGTACTTTCATCGCCCGTTATGACAGGAGTGCAACCTTTAATTATTTTGAATATAACTACTGATCAGGTCGCGGCTGCAGTTAAAAGATTACCTTCAAAAAGATCGTTTGGTCCAGATTTAATCCCAGTTTATATTGTCAAAGCTTTTTCAGAATTCCTAGTTAAACCTCTTTGTTTTATTTTTAATTTAAGTTTTTCCACAAACATCTTTCTAAATGATTGGAAACTGTCCAGAATTACTCCTCTTCATAAGGGTGCTAACAAATAAGATATAGCCAACTACAGACCTGTAGCAATACTTTCAACTCCTGCTAAGGTAATTTAATTAAATCCTGCTAAGGTATTTGAGATTTTCATTCATTTGCTTGTGCTATCTCATATGAAACCGTATTTGTCTTGGGCTCAACATGGTTTTATTCCTGCCAGATCCATTAATACTAATCTCTCAAATTTTGTAAATTATACATCTAGGGTATTGGATAATAAATAGAGGGCAGGTGGATGTAATATACACTGACTTTGCAAAATCATTTGATAAAGTCAATTACATCATTTTGCTTAGGAAACTGAATTTCTATGGGTTTTCCAGTGATCTACTTATGTTTTTCTCTTCCTATTTGTTTCTTAGGTATCAATATGTAACATATTCTGGTTTTAAATCGAATAGATTTATAACAGGGACCGGTGTTCCTCAGGGCAGTAACTTGGGACCTTTATTGTTTAATATCTTCATTAATGATATAACTTCGTGTTTCGATAATTGTGAATATTTAATGTACTCAGACGATTTGAAATTTTTTAAAAATATTAAAACTCGTTATGGTTGTTAAATTTTGCAGGAAAATTTAGTTCGATTATCTTTTTGGTGCGAAAATAATAAACTTCTTCTTAATATTAAAAAATGTTGCGTCATGTCATATTATAGAGTGTTGCAGCCTTTAATTAACAATTATAACATTGATTTGCAGCTATTAAATAGAGTTACTAACTTTAAGGATTTGGGGGTTCTTATGTTACAAAATTTATTTTTTAATTGTCATGTTGTTAATATAGTAAAGAGAGCTTATTCCACCTTGTGTTTTATTTGTCGGTTGGCGAATGATTTTAATAATATTGTCGTTCTTAAAGTTTTATTTAATAGTCTAGTTAGATCAGGACTGGAATTTGCCTGTATTGTTTGGTCCCCATCAACAAAATACTATATAAATAGAGACCTGAAAAAATCGCATTTTGCTATAAATGCGATTTTGTTGGGAAATCCCAGGTTTAGTTGCGATAAACGCAAAATCCACGATTTTTTGCGAAAAAGACGATTTTTCGCAAAATCGGTGATTTATTATTACTAAAATCGTAAATATAGATTGTTTCCAAAATGGTGTAAATACTAACAGTAGCTTATTTCGTTATTATATAGTTTTATTAATGCAATTTTTCATAAAAGAATACAATTTAAGACGGAGGTTATGCTTAGTAGGCCTACTATATTTCGTTTCTGTATACAAAGTTTTAAGACGCTATTTTAACGGATCGGACTGACATGTAAATAGTTTTTTAATTGCATGATAATTGATTGTATACAGATCGCAATCGACTTTAAACATCCTGACAACAATTAATTTTCATATTGGATTCAAAGCTTTTCTTGTCTCGCGGACAGTAAAAAAAGTCCCGACGGCCAAGCATCATTCGTTTCATTTTTAGTGAGCTATGATTTCAAATTCCGTTTATTTACAATTAGACGTTAATTTTATGAAGTTATAGTAGAGCATCGATTTTCAGAACTAATTAGGACTGAGGGACTTCTGACAATCAATTTGTTCGGATAATTAAATTCACGGTGTACTTGCTAATGTTCTAATAACTGGCAGCGTCCGGTCCGGCTGACGCAACAGCTGCCGCTGTTCCGTTGAGCGCATACACTCCCTAAAAACTTGAACTCGGTAGCGTCCGGCTGACGTAACAGCCGCCGCTGTTCCGTTGAACGCATACACTCCCTGAAATCTACAACTCGTTCTACAACTGGACTATGACTGTGCGAGACGTGAGTTAATTTGTGCTTAGTGTTACAGACAGGAGAACAAATTTAAAAATTGAAAATGTAGAATTGTTTACAACTCTTGCTTGAGGTTCCTGTATAACCTCCAAATAAATCAGTTTTTGTATGTGTAGACTATAATTAAAAAATAAAATTTTCTTGTGACTATATTTTTTCTTTTTCTTTTCTATAAAATTATATTTTACAGGGTTGCCACAAACCTGGAAAGTCAGGGAAAATTTTGGTAATGTTTTAGTTTGTGTAAATTTTGTGTTTTAATTATTTTAGTTTAGGTTTTAGTTCCTATGTGAGGTTCTTCAAATTTCAATTTATTTTCATACTTTTAAATACCTTGCAAGAATGCAACTTGCATTCAAGTTGATTTTAGTTTTTAGTTCCTCGGTGCAATTATTTCATTTGAAGCACATTTCATGAAGTAGTAATTTGAAGCATACATTAATAATTTATTAACTTAGTCTTTCAGATATTGAGTGAAGTTAGTAAGAATTTTCTTTATTGTATTTATATTATTTTGTATTTATTGACCTGTATTTTATAGCATGAACGTTACATAATACTTTTATGTATATATATATGTTTTTTAAACTCTCTAAATTCTTAGTTTTCTAACTAATTGTTGAATTTTCTGCGGGATGATGATTTAAAAAACTTTTAGTTTGTAATTTTAAGCTTTTTATGTTAATTATGAATGAGTACAAAATGCAGAAGAATAAATGCTATTTTCCCAGAAAATAAATGCTATTTTTCCAAAAAATAAATGCTATTTTTTCCGGTCCCTATATATAAATATGATAGAAAAAGTTCAGAAAAGATTTTTGCGTTTGTTATTTTATAAAAAATTTGGATTTAATAACCAAAATATTTGGACAATAAGGTATAAAGAATTTTTAAGTGCATTTGAAGTCAATTCTTTAGCAGCTAGGAAAAATTTTTAGAGGTTGTGTTTCTTGAGAGGAGTTATGTGTGATGTGATTGAGGATCCTGAGAGCCTTAGACAGATATGCTGGTATGTTCCACCTTATGGCATAAGAATTAGGCGACCACTTTACCAGGAGCGCATTAGAACCAATGTTCATGCGTCGTCGCCGCTGAACTTGTCAATTGCTCTGTATAATGTGGTCGCTCACACGGTGGATGTTTCCTGGGGTTTGTCGAGGTTTCGTAGGGAAACTTTGTCTATATTAAACCAGTATTGATTGTGGGTTTGCAGGTTTTGATGAGACTCAACAGTTATCTATAATATGTTAGTTTTTATGTTTTCATTATTATTGTTTATTTGTATATAATGTGTTTGAACATGTATTTGGTTGTTTTGTTTTGTTTGATTGTTTGTTTCATAGTTTAGGCATGACTTATTTATTTTTGTATAGATGGCGCCCCAGTAATTGGGTTTTTAACATGTTGGGGTTGCTTTTACAACATGGTTCAAGAATGTATTTTCCTTTGTTTGTAAAAAAAAGTAGTTTGTTGTAGAATAAATTTATTCTATTCTATTCTATGAATAATTCAACCAATAATGAAGAAAAGAAAATGTTCACTTAACCAACGCAACACAAATTGATTGATTAAATTTTCCAAAAAAAACTTACCACAATTCCTTTTTGTTAATGTATTTATTTCATCTTGCAACCGACGCATTCCATTTCCACCCGTTTCACTAGATGGTGAAATCTTTCGTCCTTCTTCGTTAGTCGTGTGATCGTTGGTGAAATGACCTCCTATATTTTTCATATCTGCAAAAAAAAACTATATAATAATCGAAAAATATGGATACTATATCTTATTAAAAAATAAGGACTAAGTAACCTGTTGAGCTCCACGCTCCGATATAGAATAGTTAAAAATGGGTTTTTAATGACTATTCTTGTCAAGGAGATTATGCAGATACCTGAATTTTATCTTCTGTGAACCTCAAGCTTTCTATATATATTGTTCTGCCTGTACACATGACAACTCTGCATAATCATAGCTGCAGTTTAGGTTTATTTTTAGGTTTATGTGTTTATTATGTTTTTACGTGTGAACAGTAATTGTGACACTGAATAGAAGAATTTGTTATAGTGAAATAAGTAAAATTTGGAAGGTGATGAGTTTAATGATAATGATGATATTTGCAAAATAATTTATAAAACGCTGGAAGAGAAATTTTGAAATAATATACCATTATTTATGCTAGTCCTAAATTCAAGCAGTAAGATTATTATATTATATTGGGAAATAGGCAATTTTATAGATTTATAAACCTTGTAATTTCATAAATTTTTGAAAATAAATGTATCTTTTTCATGTTAACTTTGTAGCAGGTTGATTCATTTAGCAAACCTAGATGCAATATTAAAACATGACTTTTGAATTGCATTCTTAAAAACTGTTTATATAACACATAAATACAATTATTTACAGTTTTCCTATTACTTACAAAAAATATCTTGGTATAGGAGGGTAGAAAAACCACAAATAACTTGAGACTCAAAGGATTAAAACAATATAAAACATCATAGAAAAAATGTTTACATTTAAAAAAAACAGGTTGACATATTGTTATATTATATTAAATTTTTAGAAATGAGGTTATGGCCTTGCTTTGTGTCTATGTATCAAAATGATGTTAACTGCACAACAAAGCTCAATGCACTATTTTAATATTTGAACTTAGATAGACTGTGACTGTTAAATGTAATTTTGTATAAACTATAGTGATAACAGTTGTTTGAAGATTACAAAGTTATTCAAGACAAAGTGTAATAAAAAAACCCACCAGGCCATCTATTTGCCTTTTGTTGCTGATGTGGTTTGGCATTCCACAAACTTAACAAGTTGAATAACTGATATGTGCATAAGTAATTTGTATGCAGAATGTTGTTCGGTGCATTTTTAAACTAAAATACAAGATATGTTGAATGTCCGGTTCCCAAATGGCTGTATCGGTATACATTGCTCTACTTTCCGGCCTCCTAGAAGCTCAGACTCCATGGTGTTACATTAATAACATTATACTTAGTGACAAAACCATTAATTAGTGCACTAAGTAAAAGCTACTGTTGCCACCATAATGGCACTGCTGAAATTTTTTTAGCATACCTGGTAACAAATCAAGGACACAAAAAACTCTGTTGAAACACTGATGTGAAAACTATAAAAACACTTACAACCTTCTTTTACGTTATGGCTCCGACAGCAATAACAGCCAACAGGCCAGAGTTGGGAAAGTTAGTCTAATAAAGTAACTGATAGAAGTTAGAGTTAGTCGATCAAAAAAGTAACTGAGTAGAGTTATAAGTTAGCCAGAAAAATCCTAACTGAATAAAGTTAGAAGTTAGTCAGCAAAAAAGTAACTGATTAAAGTTAGAAGTTAGTCTCCAAAAAGAGTAACTAAATAAAGTTATAAGTTAGTCGGTTTTTTATTTACTTCAACTAGAAAAAGTAAACAAAATTACATATTGTTATGTTATTTTAAATATTTCCCAGGTATTGTTTAGAATGTTTGTGTCAGGTAAAACATTTGTTTTTATTTGCAAATTAAAAAAAAAACGAAAAATCTACAAAATGTGAAAAGTACAGTAACATATAAATTATTTTTTAGACCAAACAATGGTAACTAGAAATTGCAAAACATATAGGCTAGTAGTAAATAACATGTAGACTACTATAAGAAAATAATAACTTATTTACTCCCAAACAAACACTTATAATCTATAAAAGATATAATATTTATAATTTATATAAATTTAAAAGGGCCTAGATACAATTTTAAACTAAGAAAATATAATAGGTAGGCATTTATGTAGATTTTTTATAATTTATTTCTACTCATATCCCATTAATATATAGTATATATTAGAAATATATAATAATAAATATATAAGAAGCCATGACTTTAAAAAATATTTCATAAGATCACAGATCTCTATAAATTGGTTTGAAGACTTTTCAAACCATGTACATCCTAAAAAAAAGCCAACACTAAATAGTTTGACATTCATTTAGGTGTTCTATTTCTATAATAGTAAAGTTACCTACCGCCATAAAGTTGTAAGTATTAACTATTTATTTAAAAGTATTAAATTGCGCCCTTAAATTGGAAGCCAATGTAACAGATGCTTTAACTTGCTTGTTCTTCGTCAAACATAAAAGACACTTGAACGTAACATTGTTACTGTTGCTGTCCCGGTTAATTTGAGTAAACAGTTTACTCAAATTTGGCCACGAAACTTCATTCATTTTAACAAATGAAACTATAGGCCTACTACTAAACAATCTATAACTATCTAAACTTTAAACTATATAAACGAAATTTCAATTAAACTATAAACAACACGCCAGCAATACAAACAGTTCTACAAAACAGTAAACACTTTCCACACCACTTGGGCAATTAATTGTACAAGATTAATAGTACAAAAAGTAAGTTAGTACCACGGCGACAACCGGTCCACTGATTGTGCATCTCAACCCCTTTCAAAAACCAAAGTACACATAGCTGATGCGCCGAGTGATCTAAAAGTAAAAAGAGAAAGTGTGCTCGTGATTGTTTGTGACAAAGTCAACAACCCCGCCCCCTCCCCCCAACATTCTATTCTAGTCCCTTGTCCTTTCTTTTCAAGCCCCTCACACAACCTTGAGTTGAGGGCACTTTCCTTATCGCTATTCCAAGAAATCATAACGGGCCAACTCCGACTAAACAAACCCATTGTTCAAGTTTCTGCTGTTTGTTGACCGAAATGGTCCTTTTCAAAATATTCCTTTGCTTATAAATCTAACTCGTTAGAATTTTTATTCGTTACTCATTTTTCTAACTAGTTACAGTTAGAAGTTAATGCTAAAAAAAACTAACGAGTAGAGTTATAAGTTAGTCAAAAAACTAACTAGTTACTCTATTCGTTAGTTTTTCTATTCGTTAGTCCCAACTCTGCAACAGGCCAATCCATATTAAAGTTGTGGTTTTTTGAAAACACTAGAAATATTTTTTGACAAACCCAAATTTTCAGAAAACAGGTGTTAAATAATATTTGTTTACTGATAATGATTCTTATTAGTATAGGACTTTTAAAGAAACAATAGACAAAAAAAATATTAATAACTAATATACAGGATGGGTGAACAGCTTAATATTTCGTATATATAATGAAAATTTGAAGGTAGATGTGATTGAGGAAAATACTCTATATAAAAATACTATTATATTAAGATTTCAAAAAATTTATCAGCCATCTTCAATGTATTTTTGTTATTTTAAATGAGAAAGTGGTCATGTGATACATCATTTCAATGAAGAATTTCAAGAGAAAACCAACGGTGAAATTTTCACAACCATATCTTTAACCAATGAAAAATGGCGGCCAACAAACCAACAAAATCGTATTTTCCGATTTTGCCCCATTTTGCTGTAGGTACTATTTAAAAAAAATATTAATTATTATGGTTTTTGGATTTAGAATTAAATAAGCTTTCAAACGATATTTGGGAGTATTTGGTTGAACCACTCGAAATCAATTTTGAAAAATGAAAATGGCCGTAACTCAAAATTTTTAAATACTCCCAAATATCGTTGTATGGCATATCGTTTCAAAGCTTATTTATATCTAAATCCAAAAAAATAATAATAAATATTTCTTAAATAAATAGTATTGCAAAATGGGGCAAAATCAGAAAACACAATTTCAATGGTTTTTTTGCCATCATTTTTAATCGGTGAAAGATTTAATCAACCATTTTTAATCGGAATTTCACCGTTGGTTTTCTCTTGAAATTCTACATCTAAATGATGTATCGCATGACCACCTTCCTATTTAAAAAAAAGGTTACATTCAAGATGGCGGATCCAAGATGGTGGATAATTTTTTTGAAATCTTAATAAAATAGTATTTTTACATAGAGTAGATTCCTTAATCACATCTAACTTCAAATTTTCATAATATACGAAATATTAAGCTGTTCACCCACCCTGTATTTTGCTTTTAGTGGAGGTTGAACTGATAAAAAAATAATATTAGTTAAAATTGTTTAACCTAAATCGGTAAAAGATGGATGAATTTCTATTACAAATATTTATAAAATCAATTGCCTTACTAATAATTCATATAAACACTTAGAGCTTACCGCTAACATTTTTAATTAATTGATGGTTCTCATCTTCCAGAAGTCTCATTCTTTTCCCAGCTCTCATGGGCGAATCAGGGCCAACAGGAATATGACTCAAATCACAAACATGACTGAAAAATGTAATACTTTAAATCTTTATAACTGTATTATTATTCTCAATCACTGTAATATTGATTACTCTAAACCTATTCAAGTTTTAAATAATTTATGATTAATATTAAGACCAGCCAAAGAAAACTACCTTTCCTGAGAACACCAAGATGTACAAAAACATTAATTTAAAAAATAAGTCAATACTCAAAATTTTTTGGCCAATAAAAACAGTGAGATCAAAAATATGGCCAAGTTCTTTGACCAGCAGAATAGATCCACAGTTAAGGTGTTTACCTTCTTCCAGGCCGATTGAAATGATTCAACTATAGAAATCATTTGTAAACCATTATCCTTGCAAAGATTTTCTTCTTTTCAACTTTTTAAAACAGATTTGTAAGAAAGAACAAATTTGACAATGTAACTTGGAAAACAGTTTAAAAATTAAAGTAAATAATTTAAGAACAAAACAAAACATGCTAATTTGAAAATGAGAAAACCGATATAAAAAACAAAGGTGATAAACATATTTCTATAGTTGACTCAATCCTGCACAGTTTTGAATGGGTGTGATCTGTCAATGATAGTGGATTGAAGAATTATGAAAAATTTGTTTCAGTTTACCTTTGGTTGTGTTTTTATACATATACCATTGCAAAGTCTAGTAACTGTATTTATTGTAGAAGCAGTATAAATAGTGTGTACCAATCTAGTAAAGAAAATATTTATTATTGTAAAACGTCTACAAGTTGATGATTACTTTATTCATCTTAAAATATGTTTCTAACAATATCACACAATTTTTTTTTTTTTTTACGTTAAACACAAAAAAAATTTAGGTTTTAAAGTGATAATAATTGAAATAGTTTGTAAAATATAATTTAATGTACTGTATGTCAATTAGAATTCAACAAACAATAATATATTGGTAATGATAATGCTTTAACAGCTTACATTTAAATTTAATGCCATAAATAAAAAAGCGAAGGTGACAAACATCCTAACTGATTTTTGGGGTTTTTTTGGCCATAAAGACGGTTTTATTTTTTTATTTTTCAAAACCTTTTTTTGTGCATCTATACAGCCCTAATTGACATGTTTGGTGCAAATCTGTTCGAAATCGATCAAATAGTTTTCTCTCTAGATAATAATAATAATAATATTTATTAGTTAATCTCCTACTTTAATAAATCACCTCTCCTACCTCACCTACAATTATGAAGTCACAGTGAATCTGTTTAATAATTTAAATATGTTTGTGAGAAAGTATGTGCCAGTTCCTGGTACCGTTTATTTTAACTCATTTCAAAAACATACACATCTTAAAAGGTCTTCCATTGCAAATGGGTTTTTTCATAGCAACACAGTAATAATGTTAACTAGGGGAGACCCCTGCGTGCTCCGCACGCCAACCCCCGGTGCGACCTTCTAAAAACATATGTTATGTTTTATTTATAATAAAAGTGTAGGATTAATAATAACCTCAAAACTAAGATGGTAAATAATGTTAAATGTTCAAAACAAATTAGTTCGTAAATTTTATAATTTGAATAAATAATTCATTTCCTCCCTTATAAAAATCAATATTTACTTCCACAAAGCAGCTGTATTAGTTAGTTTCTTATTATAAACAGCTGTTTTGCATTAAAATGTTTTTATAACCTTCTGAATACTGTAATCATCGTTATTTACATCCACGAAATCAGCTGGATTAGTTTGTTTCTTATAATAAACACCTGTTTTGTATAGAAATGGTTTTTAAATATTTTCCATGTTAATCTTATGGGGAAAACCCGACCTTTGAGATTAGCTCACACCATTAAGGATAAGAATTTTTGACATCTAAAACCTTATTGCAAAACTACGAAATGAGACGAATTTTTTGAAACCTCAAACATTAAAATTGGTCCAGAAATAAGGGAGGAGTTGTGTTTACAAAAAACGGCTTCACGTATTATATATAAAGATATGAAACATATCAGATAAAACCATTACTCACCTGCCTTGAGTAAAAGTAAAACCAACAAAAGGAAGATGTAATCCTGTAAATGCTGCGTTTGCTGTAGGCGGTGCTGCATCTGAAGATCTAATTACAGTATCATCAACATCAAAGTTAGATGTATCTGTGGGACTGCTAACCTCTGGGATATATGGGGCAGGACTATCTCTTAATGATGTCCAGTCTAAGCCGACAAACCATGCGTGATTCTGGAATAAGAACAAGAGTTAAACAAAATAACATTATCATTTAAACACAGACAATACAACTCAATTCAATAAAAACTTTATAAAGTACACAAATCAATTATATTGCTATAAAATAACTTGATAATATTCATAATAAGCAATTATATTAAATATTCTATATAAATAAAATACAAATTTATAGGTAGTTATGTAAAAGTAACAGCAACATATGTTACATATGTTTTAAGTCTGATGTAAGAATTTTCCAAGCATGAACCCTGGGGAAGTTTTTTAATATAAATTATCTAGAATAAAACTAAAATTTAGAAACAAGTGAAATAAGAGTTTTGTAGACAAGAAAAAAAAAGTTCTAATCTCGAAACCAGTCTGAGAAATTTTAAGTACAGTTTTAAATCACTGAACAAAATATTATATGTTTGGGAGTACTTAATAAGTTATCCTTCTTTGGAATTGCTATTACTGCTAATTATATTAAATTTACTACGGATATTTTTAATGTAATATGCCTGCAATCAACCTTTGATCTCACTGATTGGCTGACTCATAAAAATTAATTCAATGGAAGTATCAACTTTATCACAATACAAGAAGTAGAAGAAAAAGTTGTTTTATTGATACTTCCTTCTGTTGAATAAATAAGTCTATGAACTTATTAGGATCTATCACGGTATATAGAATACTAACGGTAGGGTTCACGCGCATCTATTCTTGACGTCATCGGTGCCCACTGCTAAGAGAAATGAAAACCAGCTGTTTATTATTGATTGCAGTCGTATTAACATTGCAGTCGTTTTTAGTATCGAAAACGTATATACTTTGTAAACAAAATTTTACAATACATTTTTAAAATGTACATATTTTTTTAAATATATATTAGATTTTAAATATTAAAAAATATTTGGATTCACAATAAAATTTTCTATAACTTATTATATTTATAAGCCTATACATAATTAAAATAAATGTCTAATAATAAAAATAAAAAAATATTGTTCACCATTTGTCAAATTTGGCCTAATCAGTAAAGGTATTAAAATTTGTTGTAGCAATCTGGTTTTTTATATTATTATTATAGATATGTTTTCTATTTGTGGTTAAAATTTTATTAAAATCGGTTAAATATTTTTTAAGTTATTCAATTTTTATATAAGTCTCCAAGAGAAGCTTATGAGAAACTGGGCACCGATGACGTCACGAGTTACTACGCGTGAACCCTACCATTAGAATTCTATATACCGTGGGACCTATAGTCACTGATGTTCAAGGAATTGCTACTTAATATTTTTAATTTTATGAATGGTATAATTAAACAGAATTAAGTGAAAGACATTTCAGCACTGAATCCACCAGATTTAAATGATGCTTAATGGTTTTCTTTGGTGAATGAATGTTCATTGTCTTTGTAAGACATCTGAAACAATACAAAGACATATCCAATACATATGTTAACACCAGTGACCAAGGAATACTACAGATAGGCAATGTCGTGAAAGCCTTGAAGCCGAGGGACCTAGAGTGGTGGGGATGAAAACGCTTGATTCCAAGCATCAGTTAGTCTGCGTAAGATGGAGATTGTGGGTTTTTTAAGTGAACAAATTAAGGAGAAAAGGTTTTTATAGGTTTGCAGGCTGGTTTTTATAGTATTTCAGTAAATAATTAGTATGACTGGAATTATATTTGAAATTTTCTTTGATTTCTTCTAAATGCACAATTTTGTCTATTTAGCGAATATTTTTGTGGGTAAAATTAGCAGCATTGCGATTTAAGATGGATATTGTGGTTTTATTTTTTATTCTAGGGCAAGGATCGTTTTATAGTTTTAATTTTGAATAAAGTGTTGATTTCTTTCAAAACCATATAACTCATTCAGTTTCCTTATTGTTATTGTTCTTAGACAATTTTAATATATTAACAATGTTTATTAAATTATAATTACTTGAACCATGAATGTATGGTACAATATAGTGATATAACAAGCAATAACTACAAATTAATGACAAGACTTGTAGAAACAGTAGATTAGGGATGGTGTTGTCAGCACGCCGGTTCACAAAACAATCAAACTACTCGTCACTATACCACAGCCTACAGGCTAAACTAAGCATTTTACAAAGAAATTTAAAGAATGTTTTTTTCTTTTTTTGGTTGATTTCCAGCAACTTTTACGCATTGGGAAATCACCTGCCCAAAAATACAAAATTTTCTTGCTATTCCTAAATTTTATGTCATATGTCTACGCACAACGTTGATTTTCTTTGTTTTATATTTTTTCCCACGACATAAAATATATTTTTCCATTTTTGTCAGCACGGTCATAGTGTTTTATGTAATATTTAAAAATTGCAGAATTTTTTCTCAACACTAAGTGTGTGTTCAAACAATGTTAATGAAACGCAGCGAATTAAAATGTGTGCCGCTCGCGGACAGAGAATCCAGTGTTGGTACCTATGAGTGGTGGGGGATCAGCTTCAACTCCCGTAATGTGTTGTGCATGGGCCTCAACTTAGTTCATTATTACATAAACATGGAATAAAATTATCAAATGTTCATTTTTTAAATTATTACTAATACATAATTTTTTTACTGGTAATATTATTGGGTCGGATTTGGCAGGACTCTAGGTTAATTACTATTAAACATACCTTAAAATCATCTACTCCGTTTTGACCTAACCTCAGTTCTGAACTACAAATAAGTCTCTTCATTAAATCTTTGGCTTCTTCAGTTACATCGTAGCCCAGTTCAGAAGGAAAATCAAAACAATTCTGAAAAAGATCAAAACCAATTGTAAAATGTTCACCTTAAAGTTGACGAGGTTTACTTTATGAATACTTAATCTTTAAGATATTACCTTATGATTCATGATCTTCCCATAAGTTTCCACTAATGATTCAGCATAAAAAGGTGTTTCTCCATACAACATCTCATACATACATACTCCCAATGACCACCAATCACATTCAGGTCCGTATCTGCCTTGACCATCTTCCATTGCCTGTAACAACAACATGTTATTTAGAACTGCATTATTCTTTAACTATTAACTCAGGACTAAAGTAATATACAATATTAAAAAGGAACTTCTTTTACTGTGACTCAACTAAAGAAACTGCCTACCTGATTTTTATGAAACTTTACTAATGTGTTAAACATTCCTCCCGAGTAACACAAACTATATTTTATCAGGAATTTAAAAAAAAAAGTGAAAAGTTTCTTAAAAACTATTGTTTGGGTGTTTTTGGGCCAAACTGTTAGATAAAACAACGAGTAACAGGAATGTTGGCCATGAAAAATCCCAAAAAATTTCCAGCCTTTTTTGAATTTTAGTCTATAGCCTCAGAACCCATCGGACACAGACTTTTGTGAAGACAAGTTGCTCTATAATGTTTCAATCAACCACAGGGTACTTTAGATAAGATGTCATCTGTGAGACCTGACTTTGCATCACACTTTCTCATCTACCCTTGCTGGCCCAATCAAAAACTCAAGTTTGAAACACTGTAGCGTCTCCAAACTTTGTCTTCAATCAAATCTTTTTTTTTTTTTTTTTGGTTTTTAAAGGCGAAAAACCTAGGTGGTTATCATCGCCTATTCAATCAAATCAAAATGTCTAATGGTTTAACACCTTCCTTTGTCAAAAAAAAAGGTTGTGCAACAAGCGACAAATCCTCTTGCTCTCGCCGTTGTACTAAAGAAGTAATTAGAGACACAGGTCCCCAAGCGAGTTCCCTTACATCAATCAATAAGACATCAACCTTCAACACCCCACACTTCAAGTCATCTCGGGATAGCCTTTGAAGAAATAGTCCAGTTAATATTTCACTCAGCCTCATATTTAGGATTCCTTTCAGTAACCATTGTCATTTTATAACTAGAACATCAGTTAGTTACAGCACCTTAGTAATGTGCTATAGCTTTTGCATGCATATAAAAAAGTTTTACAAAATTGATTTCTGATATTGTATTTTAGTTGCAGAGTATTACCAATACAATTATTATTTATCTCCGAGTGTTAACTTATTTATTATTTGTATTATTTGTCAAAGTAAACTTTTTATCTGAAAAGAGGAATTATAGCAGCATAAATTGAGTGAAAAGTTAACCTGCAGTGAAGGTGAAAGTGTAAGAAATGTTTTAATGTAGATGACATGTATGTAAATAAGTATCACCTATTTTTGGCCTTTCCGCAACAGAGTATCCCTAACTCTGTTGTTTACTGTACAGTGCATGGTAATTTTAAGTCGCGGTAAACTGGTTACTGACTTACAAAACTCTGTTAAAACTAGGGATGGGTCGATTCTCGATACCGATTCTCGATACCACCGATACTATAGCTTTGGTATCGGTATCGAGAATCGATAGCCGAAACTCGATACCGATTACCGATACCAAGAGATACTCAGTTGTCAGAACTGCCCGTTCTCGTATAGACTCCGTAAATGTAATCTCCGGTATTTGCAATCGCATTCTCTGTATTTTAACTCAATTTAGCATTTAACAATAAATATCAGTAGGGAAAATGTAAAACATTATTAATTTTATGTAAGTAGACATTTTCTCCAGTAAAATGTTTTAGGCAATTGTTTCCTTTCATAAGTAAACGCTTATTGTTTTATTTTTATTCATGCATAGGCTGTTATTTGTACACAAGAAGTCTAGAGTAGGCTCAAGGTCAACACTTATGGATTCGTTTGTTATCGTGTCTATAGAATTAGGGTGTCTATTGTGAAGAAAAATAACACATTTTATAGATCGGTAACAAAAGTATTTAAACTTTAAAGTAATAATTTTTTTTTGTTTGAAGTCGGGTAAAACTTGTTGGGACTTCAACTTACGTTACCCGTGATTTATGATTTTTATGGAAGTCCGGACGGAATTAATTTGTTTTACTTTTTATTTAGAGATGGGTCGGTTCCATTTTTTTTTTATTTCTGATTCTAGAGTCAAATCGGTTCTATTTATTATTCAAGGAATTTAACAAGAATTTAAGAGTAAAGTATAAGATTTAATTTGAATACTGAAATGATTAAGTATGTTGTGTACAGATAATTAAATACAAGTATTCAGCTAAGTTAAATTACAGACAAAAGTCCATCACTTTCAACGTCTATTATAAAATATTGCCACACTTCGATGTCATTGCTGAAAAGACTAGCCTACTCCGGTTAAGTTTCCACATATCCTCAACTAACTAAACTTAATCAAATTAATATGTTAATTCAGTATAGTGTCGATTATCCGAAAGCGGAAATGTACTGTAAATAAATAAGTACATTACAGTACTGAACGTCGTGCACGTAATTCCGAATTTAAAGGTTTTTACTCGCAAAATCAGCCGAGTTGTAGTTTCAGGGAGTTTGGGCGCTCAACGGAACAGCGGCGGCTGTTGAGTCAGTCGAGCGCTTGGCCTCCCTTTGTAAGTGAGTAGGCCTGCACAATTTAATTACCCGAACAAATCGACGAAATATTTTAATTTAATTAAAAAAATGAATAAAACACTGCACTAAAACTGAATAGGCTACTGTAAGTATTTACACACAGCGTTATAAACTTGATATTACAGTACTTTGTTCTAACAAGTTGTTCAGACTAAACGGACGCCGTCGAATCAAATTTTCCATGATTGAAGTTTCGATTATTTCTGAACTTATCCGAATTGAACGTTCAGAAACAAAACATATGATATTCCGAGTAACGCAATCATAGTCAGTCGTAAAAAATATTATTCCGAATAATTAAAAACTTGTTTTATTTTAAATTGCAACGCATTCTGATATTTCGTTACTGAAACTCTCACGTGTTTTTCATTGGACTAGGTTAATTGTATTTTCTTATGCGGACATTAGATTGTTTTCGGGAGAGGGTTTTTTCGCGGACATACGCTGTTGTATATTAAATTGCTTTTGAATGCCGCGTTTTATAAAATAAAAGCGAATAATATTCGGACGTCGTATTCTTTTGCGGACATTCGTCATTTTATTTTTAATAACATTTCACCAATAGTAGTTCATAAAATTGGTACAAATTATATTCGGGCATCGATTTTTTGCGGGCATTTACTGTGGTACTTAAATTATTTTTAACGCCGGCGTTTTTAAAAATTAGCGCTAATAATATTCGGACGTCGTATTCTTTGCGGACATTCGTCATTTTATTTTATTTTATTTTTTTTTTTTTTGTAGGTATCGGTATCGAGAATCGATTTTTCAAAGTATCGGTATCGGTATCGAGAATCGAAAAATCTGGTATCGACACATCCCTAGTTAAAACTGTAACATTTAAGAGAATCTGGAACAAACTTTTTTAATTTCAACAAAAGAGGATGTTCAAAATAAAAAAAGAAGAAGCTAAGAAGAGAAAACCCAAAGAAAATGCACGTCAAAACGTACAAGAAACAGAAAATAAAACCGACATCCCAACGGAAGAAGACGACATTGTTCCAGTTAGATAAAAAACAGGACCTACTACAAGTGAGGCATTTGTATGTTTCAATGCTGCTTTAAGTGAATGGAGAGGCAGCCTGAATGCAACCACCTTCAACTGCTCAAAATTAAGCGGATGAAAGACCTGGCAGCTAGGAAGTGATCCTTGACATCTTTTGGACATGTTATGGACATGTTTTTTGGGGATAAGTGTTATGGACTTTGGTCCTAAGCATGTTTTCCAAATTAGAGAGATCAGGAATCTGCACCCAGGTAATATCAAACTTTTGAAATATCTTTTACATAGTGAAAATTGGGATACATTAAATTATATTAACGGTACAGAAGCCAAATTTGAGTTTTTTTATGATTCATTCTTGTTCTTTTTAAATATAGCTTGTCCATTAAAAACAGTAAAGAGTAATATAAATAACAAGAGTAATAATCAATGGATAACAAAGGGAATTCTAATTTCCCGGCAAAAACTAAAACTGTATTATGAAATCAACAAGTCAACAAATAATGAATTATTTAGAGATTTTTACAAAAAATATAAAAAAATTTATAGAAAAGTTATCAATGCTGCTAAATCTTATGAAATTAATAAAAAAATCATAACTTCCAATAATGTTGCCAAGGCATCTTGGGAAATGATAAATAAGTTGAAATCTAACAAAAAAGTTAATGAGTTACCAACAGAAATAGAAATAGAGGGTTGTTGTGATCCCAGTATAGTCTCAAATGCTTTTAATAATATCTTTAGCAGTATTGCACTTCCTGGACAAACAATAGGATCTGCTAATAAGGGGACCGTTTGGGTGCAGGCTTCCATGATGCTTTCACCTGTGTCGGGAAAGGAAATCGCTGAAGTTTTAAGGCAATTAAAATCAAAACACTCCTTTGATATTGATGGTGTCTCTACCTGGCTCATTAAGCAATGTTCAGAAGAACTTGTAGAGCCCCTTTATATTTTAATAAATTCATCATTTTCCGAGGGTATCTTCCCCAGTAAATTAAAAAGCGCAAAAGTCATTCCCTTATTTTAAAAAGGGTGAAAAACTTGATGCTAAAAATTATTGACCAATTTCCTTGCTGCCAGTATTCAGCAAAGTCTTTGAGAAGCTTTTCCTAATCAGGCTGTTGGGTTTCTTGGAAAAGTTTCAGATTATTTCAAAAAATCAGTTTGGATTTCAGAAAGGGAAATCAACAATTGATGCCATTGTCAATTTGATTGACTATATCGTTCAGAGTCTGGAAAAAAGTGAAAGCATTATAAGTATTTTGCATGATCTCTCCAAGGCTTTTGACTCTGTACATTTTAAAATAATGCTGGAAAAACTTGAACTGATTGGAGTGAGGGGAACACCTCTATCTTGGGTAGACAGTTATTTGTCCAACAGGACTCAACGTGTACAGGTTGCAGGAAGGCTTTCTAATAAAAACCTAATTAACTATGGAGTCCCACAGGGATCAGTTTTAGGACCCGTTTTATTTCTTTTATATATAAATGACTTATGCTCATCTGTATGTATTGATAATTTGGTTCAGTATGCAGATGACACAACGATTAGCTTAGGAGCAAGAAATGTTCAAATCCTTGAACAGAAAGCGTTTATCGAAGTCAATGCTGCAAGTCAGTACTTTACTGAAAATAATTTAACTGTCAATCAAGACAAAACAAATTATTTATACTTTAACTTAAACAAAAATAGTGCAAAGTTCAGGCCAACTGTTATGTTGGGGGATAATATTATTAAAGAGGCAAGTTCTGCTAAATTTTTGGGGTTGGTCATTGATAACCAACTAACTTGGAAATTTCATACAGACAATATATGCAAAAAACTTTGCTCTTGAATTTTTGTATTAAGAAATCTCGGGCAAAAAGCCTTAGACGACTTTTGTTGTCTGGATCCTTTTACTCGGTGGAGGAGTTTATTGACTGGTAGTATTCCTCAGCTCTTGTACATTCTTGTGGTCGGGTGCGAGCATGTGCTGGAGTTTGTAGGGGACTGAATGTTTCATAAGTTGGTACTTTGATTGTTTAAGTTGTTGAATTTAGTCCTGTTTCTGTATTTATTTGTATTGTTGGTTTTACTATTGTTATTATTCTTTTAGAGTTTTATTATTTATTAATTTTTAGGTGCTATATCTGCTATTGTTATTTTGGGTTTATTATGTTATGTATAGGACTAAGCTGTAGTTATTATAATGACGTTGCTATGCACCTTGTGGTGTTTCTGCTATAAATAAATAAATGTTCAACTGGGATTATATACTGCACAACTGCTTTTTGTCTTATAGTCGACTGTATTTTTATTGTTTGACTGTACCATAGATTATAGCTTTAAGGGTTCCAAATACAGAAGGCCTATTATTACTTCACCATTGAATAGAGTACAATGATATAACATATAAAATTAAAAGTGTTTTGCGATAAAGTTCACCGTTTGTTTAGCCTTTTTTTTTCTTTTTCCAAACATCCAGATCTTTGATTATCCGGATAAGGTCCAGACCCAATTAGTCCAGAATTAGCTCTCTACAGTATCTGTTATTTGTATGACTTATCTGGGACGTCAAACTCCTAGCTGTAATAGGTGCAGCTAGACTATTGCACTGTTTTGAATATAATTACCCCAAAACAAATATAACAAACAAACAACAAACATATTATCTTATGAGAGCATATTTCAAAAATAACTACAATACATAACGTTTTTCAGATTTTATTTTTAAGAAATAAAAGCTCCATACTTAAACTTAGGCCTAGACCACAGTAAACTATTTTGAAAAGAAATGTTAATTTAATATTACGTAAAGTAATAACTATTCACTTAATAAAATATAGTAAACCCTACATTAAATTATCTTCTTTGCTCACAATAATACAAGAAGAACAAGCATGAGGATTGACAAAGCAAGTAAATAATCACACAGTATTATTACATAACACTACATTTTCCCTTACCCTAAGAATTTCAGGAGAGATGTAATCAGGTGTACCAACAGCAACATTGCTCTGAACTGTGCCATCTTCAAACAGTTTTAAACAAGATCCAAAATCAGCTAATCTAATATGCCCATTTGCATCCAGCAAAACATTGTCTGGCTTTATATCTCTGGAAAAAAACAAGATAAATATTTTACAAAGTGCATGTATATAATAGTGTATTTAAATCTAAATAACTATTGTATTAGAGGTACAACACATGGTATTGCTTCGTTAACTTCAGGATGGATGACCTAAGCTCAGGTTTTAAATATCAGGGTATTGTTTAAGAGGAGCATGTGGTATAGCCAAGTAGTAGAGCTTTTTGGGCTGAATTGCCTGAAAAGAGCAGTTCCTGACACATTTTAATGAGAGAAAATTTAAGGTGAAGGAACACTTGTAAATATTGGAAAATACACTTTTGATTCAGTAGAATCAGTTTTCATTAATTTCACAAATTAGTATTTGTGTAGAACGTGGCAGGTATTATAAAATTAGTGTTACGGTTTAACTAGTGAATAACATTTTTATTTTAGTATATTTTTGTTTTCTGTCCAAATTGAGGAGAGACTCAGCACAGAGCAAAGAATAACAAACTGTCAATGTCATTTTGAGAGGCATTTCATTGATTAATCTGACAAAACGAGCATATTATAATGTCTATAACCTTCGAATAGTAATAAGGCGCTTACGAAGCGTAAGGCTGTTTTCAGTGCACTGCAAAATCATGTGACTACGCCGAAGCTCCGCTCCTCGCCTAGGTAATGCTTCACCACCCCTACCCTTCAGTATCGTGCACGTAAACCTGCTGTTCATATCTGGTAAGCAGTACTCTTTTTTCAAAATGTCTCACTTTTGAGCAACTAACAGTCTTAGGAGCTTTTTGTTACCAATGAACATAAACTTTTTGTGCTCCAAAGATTCTTGTTACCTATGAAAGGGTAGTATTTGACTTCCCATGAATGTATTGTTACTGTTACCATTCATGGGGTAGTATTGTTATGTTTCAAGAACACATTGTTACCTATCCCATAGTATTATTGTCGCACTTCATAACCGTTTTGTACCTGAACCATGATGGCTAACGATATTCCTAAGACCTATAGACGTATATAATAAATAATGCTCAGTAGTAATGACATAGTTACTTATTATATCTCATTATTATAATAGATATTCTTCACCAATGTACTAGATAGTGGTGCTTTTTCCTATTCACTAATTTCACTTATGAAATTTTCAGGTAAGTATACAATGGAGAGGGATTGGCAAACATTTTGTCAACAGAATATGAAATTACTAACGAATTGCTCATTCAAGTTCATTAGACAGATGATGAAGGTGAAAAAGATGAAGTTTAATTTCAAGAGGAAGATTCTTCAGACTCTGATGATTCCTTCAGACGATGGTGAAGAACAACGATTAAGAGAATAGTCAAACCGAACGTTTCAATTGCTGGCAGTTCAAAAAAGAGAAAAGTTAGTCATTCTCGATTGAACATCATGAACCAAAGGAAGAGAAGAGCTGAAAAACCTAGGGAAGAGACGAAGGCAATAAGAAACAAAACACTTTCTTATGACCAAAAACCAGCGTAATAGAACCTGAATCCAATGAAATGATCGGGATAGATGGGGAATTCCAATAAAAGATAGTACAAGCAAGACATTATCTAAAAACATTGTACATGTGAAACGTGCTTGTAAAAATGGTGCCTTAAAATGCTTTGCTTCCTGTCAGTTGATTTAAGGTGTTTTTTATTGATGTAATGTTTGACATGATTCTTCAGCTTCTGCACACGAATGAAGAAATAAGTCGTCTTATTTCAAAAGATTCAAAACATAATGAAACCAGATTTTCAAATTATAAACTAAATATTACTAAGTGCAAAATTAAAATCCAATTAGAAAGTAAAAGTAATACATTAATAAAACGATACCACTAATTATACACCACCCTTTTTAAATGTATAATAAATAGATCAATAAAATTAATCATAGAGTAACATTCACATTTAACATAATACATGATATTCACACAAAGAATAAGCTTAAATGAGAATTTCTAGGTAATTATTAGGGGGGGACGCTAATTTAGCTATCAGAATGAGTTAATCTGTTAGTATTATTAATTCAACAATTCTGATATGTTCGTACTTCCAGATCATCTAGATTTAATCAACCATCAATACCACTTTAAAACCTTCAATAATACTGTCAGAATTTTAAAACACTGTAATATAAACTACAGTCAGTAAGATATAGAGAAGTTCAACCCAGAAGAGAATTATGAACTTAAATTATCGCCTACCAAATTTCACAATCTTAACAACCTAACCGGAGGGATTCATGCTGACCGCTATTATGCACCATCCTGACGTTTCCAAAAATTAACCAGGAAGCATAAGGACATTACTTGGGCAAAACAATTCACGCACACTTAACGGAATCAACCACCCAAACGAGAGCGCCCTTCAAAAGAACCTGATTTTTTTTTAATTGTATCAAATGAGTTTTTTTTAGCCCTTAGCACAAAGTCATCATGGATATAATGGAAAAGTTTTACTAATGTTATGTTATGAACTCACATTGTCAGAGTTCATGACAAGATTTAAATTATTGTAAACCTTCTCACAAAACAATTACAGCAAAGCAAGTTGCAATTAATTATGCTTCTTGCATACCGTCATGAGCGATACACACAGCACCGGTTTTATAAATAAAATCTAAAATTTTGATTAGTATTCAGATTTAGCAAACAATTTGTTATAAAATAAAGTTACAGTGTCAATCGTTTTAGGTCATAGAGTAGAACTAACTTTATTATTGTAAGTTTTTATACCTGTGTACATATCTCAAGTCGTGAATGGATCCAATAGCAAGTACCATTTCAGCAATATAAAATCTTGCCATTTCTTCAGGTAACCTATCTTCAAACTTACTAAGCAGAGTAAGTAAATCCCCTCCACAATAGTAGTCCATGACCAAATACTGCAAAGACAAAATAACAATTTTACTTATTGATAGAATAATATTGTATCATTTCTAATCAAATCAAACTTGCATTTGCATTTCACAACACTTTCCAAGCACCATTATACAACTTTACTCTTAATTCATGATCAATCATAGCCGACTTGTTTATTTTAAACATTGTTCCTACAAATGTTGGTAATTCATTTCCCTGACATACATTCTATTGTAAACATTGTTGCCTCCCCTAAAGCCAAATTCCTTACATCTCCATCTATAAAGCAGGTGTATTTTAGGGCATTATCCCAGTAATAGTAGATTTCAATTTAAAACAAGCATTGTCTGCTAAATGCTAGGTTTAAGTTTATTTTATATCTTTAGTTTTTAGTGTTTATTATGAACAATTTCCTCAGAATATATTGCTAAATATTGAGAAGAAACCATAAAGTGATTAAATTCTCCGAGTCCATTTAACTAAACTTACACCACAATTCCTACAATCAGCACACTCACTCAATCCTAAAATTGAAGTTTTAGATTTGAACAGAACAAACTAGACTCACTTGAATATAAAATAAAGATTATTATGAACAATTTCCTCAGAATATTGTAATATATGTGAGTTTCAGGGATTTTAATTAATTAAACAGGGGTATAACGTAAAGGGAGTTGCTATGTAAATTTTGGATGAATTAGCCTAATTTAAAACTTTGTATTTTATAAATAAATAATAAACATAGAAATTCAAAGGGGGAATGCAGAGGTTTTGAATAATATAAAATAAAATTTGACTTAAAATATAATTTCAATTTTAAAACAAAAAACTTACATACAATTAGCATATGTCTAATATACAAAACATCATACAGTGTTAAAGTACATTGAAGAAACTTGGGGACACTCGGTTTCTAGCCTACAGTCGATAAACATTTGAAAGGACAGTTGTAATAAGCAAGAACAGAATTTTGATTTGTGATGTTGGTAGTATGAGTTAATACGCTCAGGGAGATATATTTGCGGTCCCCTGGAAAAGCATCACGTGACATGACGTCATTGCCACAGAATGTAGTTGCCGGATGTAAGGCCAAGCGTTACTTGTTGCTGAGATCTGATACAGTAAGGACCTGTTGAAAGGTTGGTGGTGAAATAAGTTCACAAATGTAGTTTTTTTGCGGTATTTGAAGTGTAAATACCGTCGAAGTATGTTTAACAGTTACTAGAGACAGTGTTGTGCACGTATAATGTGAAATGGCGTAAATCGTACGTGGCGAAGTAAAGAAAATTAACTTTATAAATCTCGTTGGTGTGCGTCGGTTTAAAATGGACTAATGGCGGACGTTTTGCGAATAAGTACCATGTGAAACATGTTTCTGATATAAACGCTGTTCAAGAACAGAGTGAATTTAATACGACAAGGCTAGAGTGCTACGAACAAACATCTAAAAGGGGAAATTTTTAATTAGGGGTATAAATCCAATTTAAAATATGTTAAGTTTCTTTATCAAAGTGCACTATAAAACAAAACGTACGTAAGTAATAAATATAATTATAATTAAGTCTGCATTTCAAAATTTAATATTTTAATTTGTTGTATGTTTAAATTTAAAAAGGTTAATAATTGGAATGTATGCGTGAGTGCTTGAAAGTGTTTGAGAAATGCTATGATTTGCCAATCTTTTCTTTTCAATAATGTTTGTATGTTTAAATTCTAAAATGTGGCATTAAAAGCTTAATGCCAACTATTATGTTTTCTTAATTTGAGTCCTTTCCTTCCTAGAAGTACTTCATGGTAAATTGAACCTTGGTTATAAAATTTAGAGTCAGTGTAGTTTAAGAGGTACAAAATGGCGTTCAGTTGAAACCGCAGTAACAGATTTTGGCGGCAGGGTCTCTGTGAGAAGAACACAGATTCCATGTCTCTAAGACGAGTTGCCCCGTAGTTATCAGCTGTACGCACAGATGTATGTACCAATATGCGTAACAGAGATTTGGTAGTCAACTGTGACAAACACAGATCTGACTACAACATAACCTGCTTTCAATTTTGGGGTTATGTTTGATTGTTTTTGTTGTGGTTAAGGGAATAGTATTTTATAGTTTTTGAATTGGTAATTATATTAATAAAGTAAAGTATACAAATTAAAAGTATGATATTACAAGTAATTGTTATGCAGCAAAAGGTTATTTTTTTTATTAAATTCACTTAGAAAAACCTTGTCAAAATTTGATTTATTTATTTTGCGTTGTCTACGCCATACTTTTTGCAGTCCCCGGATGCTGTACAAAGCCTTCCGTATCCAAATAACTTTCATGATTACTATGATCAAGTTCATGTTCGTTCTGTGTTCTGACATATACGCTGACATTATGACGTGCTTTTTACATATAGTTTTCTTTTTTAATTTTATCGATAGAAAATTGCTTGAAATGTTTGTTATGCAATCATTTACCTGTCTTTTCAATTATTCACTCCCACCGCACCACTGTTTTTAAATACCAAGAACTTTTATATAGTTTATATACGTTATACACTTTTATTGATTGATACATTTTAAGTCTGCTTTTTACTTTATTTATTAATGGTCTGCTTATTCTTTACTTTATATTTATTTAAATGATTCTACTTTAATTATTTTGCGTCACAAAAGAATTTATACATGTATATAAGAATTATAAACGTTTATCATTATATATTGCGTCTTTTATTTTAATCAGACCACACCTCTATGTTTTTAGTCATTATGGGTATTTAATTTTTTTGTGTCATCACACAATATTCTTGTTACATGGCTGTTAGTGTTACAATTCTCCGAGTCCATTTAACTGAACTTACACCACAATTCCTACAATCAGCGCACTCACTCAATCCTAAAATT
>JAGFPH010000478.1:453346-495817 GCA_018207615.1 Philaenus spumarius
TTTGGACTTTTAATATTTTAGTTTTATGAATTTTATAAATTAGTTTAGTATTTCATGTATGTTAGTTGTAAGTGGTAAATTTAAGATTGCTTATTTAACAGCCAGGGATTCTTTCTCTTTAACCCGAGATAGAGAGTCTTATTTAAAAAATAATAATATAAAATATATTCATTATGCTCTGAAGCAAATATAAAATTGTAAAAAAAAACATAAAAGTAAAGAAATTGTAAAATAAAAACCATAAAGGAGTTAGTACTTATTTCCTCAGAAGTAGTAGTAGTTTTAAATTAACAGTAACTTTATCATAAATTGAACATAAAAGAAGTTTCACTAATATTATAATATGACGCCCAACAAGTGGGACATTTTGAAAAGAGAACATTAGATATTATAACACTATAGGCCTTATTTTCCTTATTTTCTGATTCTAGGCCCAATTCAAAATTGTTTAACAATTAGATTCCATTTATGGTTATTACCTGTCTCACAGCTGGTCCGTTTTCAATATCAAATAATAACTTCTACACTATCCTATAAACACTGATACTCTTATATAATTATTTACACATTTAACAATTTTTCAAAGCCCTGTTAATTTTACAATGTTTCCAAGTTAACTCCAATTGAAGACCCAATTTGAATTTACCCGTTTTATTACAAGGCCTACTACTAAACATTCAGCAATCTTGCAAACCTTATAAAGCCTATGCAACAGAAGCCCAGATCTCCTACAAAATAATCAATAGGCCCTAAAGATCTCATATTACGAAAATTACACAAAAAATAATACATTTTGCTTATGATGTAAATTTAAACTTACAGATTAGTTAGCCTATAGATTATAGATCCTACTCCAAAAACTATTAAACCAAAATAGATTTTTTGAATATTAAAAAATATACTAATATAACCTATATCAGGCATTTATTTCCATTAAAATATATGGACAATTTAGCCTAAACTAACTTAGTGTGTCACATTTCCTTTATAAGAATTAATTTTTATTAATTAAAAACTTGTCACAAATATGTAAAAACTAATTAAGTCTTATATAGTTTATAAAATTTATTTTCATTTAAAACATATATAAACTAACTTAAAGTCTCCTTTTCGTAACAAGTTAATATTAGGCCTATAGGTCTTAAAACTTATGCATATATGCAAATTACTTAAGTGATGCTATCATTCATTAAATTTGATAACGATAATTGGACGTAGTTATGCAAAAAGGAACCATACCACTCTGCCTCTAAACTGAGAAAAATCGCTTCAAAGTTGACAGTTGATTCTAATTCTGTTTGATGTGCTAGAATTGTTTTTTATTTTTTTTATTTTAAATTAATGATTTTAGTTGTTATTTTATAAAGTGAAATATATAAACTTTGGCAGAATTTTAAAATAATAAGGAAAATGTGGGTTGGTTCCTTTTGGTATTTTTTCAATATTTACAGCAAATAGTGACCATGTTACTTGGTTCCTTTTTGCATTATAATATGATTTTTCGGATGTTCGGAAAAAAATCATTAAAAAATCGAAAATGATTATTGTTTTTAATATTTTATATCAATCGTAGTTCTTTCCGTTTCACATATGATACAGTATACAAAATCAATGTAAATTTGAGGATGAATGAAAGTAGTGTTCCCCCATATGTCGTAGGTTGGTTTTTTTTTACATAATATATATATATATACAGAAATACTAGGGCCTACAGTAAAATTATGCAAAACATCTCAAGCCTTTAGACCAGGTAACTAGTCATATCCCATCAGCTTGGAAGCGAGCCAACCACCGTTTGCTTTACTTCAGCCCTCCTACCCTCAAACCACAGATATGAAAAGCTACCTGGTCTCACGAGATTTGAACCCGGGATCTTTTGATCAGAAAGACCCCACGTTACCTCTCGGCTACGAAGGCTTGAATGGAATCCAACGCTCTTAGCTACTTTACAAAGCAACCATATTGCCTATCTTGCCCCTTTAGGCAGACCAACGTCGTTATAAGCGAATTCTTTTCTTCGGGTTAAAACTTTGTTATTTCGAAATAGTAGTGTAACTTTTTTATTTAGCAAGATATTGGCTTAAATTTTTAACAGAAGTATACAAAAAAATGTGTCTTAAAGGTCTGTTTTTTTTTTCTTAAAAAAAAAAACAAAATAACAAGTATAGTGTGGCTTGATTCTTTTTTGCAGAAAATAAAACTCACTGAGCTGAACAATATGAGACAAATATCTCATTTTTCACAATTTTGTGGGATGGTTCCTTTTTGCATAACTACGTCCAATTATTTACATTCTATAGTAAGTTATAATATTTTGTTTGAGTGGTTTTATTGCTTAATGGAAATGATTGGATGTTAAGATAAATCTATAGTACGTTCGGCGAGTGTTTGCAGTAAATCACTGTGTTCTGTAGCCATTTTAAAGCTTTAAATTTAGACTTTGAATGCGTTTTTTTAGTTAAATTTTAAATTTATACACATGTGACTTAATAAAACATTTATTAAGAGGTTTTAATTGTCTATGTCTTTCCCTGTCATCCATCATAGGTGGCGATTTACTGCAAACACTCACTGAACATACTATATAATTTATTTCTACCTTTAGGTTTGTAAACCTTTTATATTTTGTTTACAATGGTTAGGCCTATTTTTTGTCATTTTGGTACCAATAAAAGAGTAGGTCTATATTAGTTTTGGTCAAAAGGGCTGAAATTACTTAAACCTACATTTTGTGTCTTTCTATTGTAATTTCTATAATTTAGCCTATTTATCTGCAAGTGATATATGCAGGGCCGGATTTAGCATGGGGCAAAGTGGGCCCGTGCCCATAGCGGCAAATTTTTAGGAGCGGCAAAATGGCAAAACTGGAATTTGGGAAATAATATTACAGAACTGTACTATGTTTTAGAACAAAACTAAAACTCCATTCCAGTTTTACAACAGGATGGGTATGAGCGTCTGACATAGCTGATGTAGTCATGAATGAGCTAATGCCAAGTTATTCGTTTGACTCAAACTAAATGTACGCCTGTATAGATCGAGGACTTTAGCTGTGCGTGCGGGAATCAGTTACCCGTACTGGACGAGGGGTGGAGAGGGGCGTCTTTTCTACAAACATTGAGTGACTCACCGGGCACAAAAACCGGTTAATGCTACCCGGCCAACATCCACTCTATGTTTTATGCACGTGTAGTAGGTGCCTGGTCGTGCGCACAGCTAAAGTCCTCGATCTGTACACTGACGTGTTTGTGAGTGTGTTTGAGAGATAGATGAGACCACTGCTTCGTGCATCCTCAGCTCTGTTCGGCGGCGAATCAATAAACTTCGTGCCTTCAGCTAACACCGAGAAAGGCGAGAAATCACAGTTGTCTGTTTTGTCATTCTTTCAGTTCAGTCTTATTGTTGTTTGCTTTTCACTATCATCATAATTTTTTCACTGTTCTTGTGCTGCAGCACAACTCTTCAGTGTGATTCATTCAGATTTACTGAACTTTTGTTTTTAAAGTTTTAAACGAAGTAGCCTATAGTAGTGTAGTGTGTTTTAAAGAAAAGTGTTTTCAAACTCAACATGGATGGACGTAATTGTTTAAACTGTATAATGTATAATAAACTTGAAATACGTGATTTGAAATTGATGTGTCTTTTATTATTTTGCAAAACCACTTCTGAATTTCACCTTGTAAAAATTACGTAATAACGTAATTAAATTTGTAAAAGTAAAATTAGATTTAGCCCCGTCACCTCCTGTTGGTGTAATCATGCAGAAATATTAATGAAAATTTAGTATAATATTTCTCTAAAGATGAAACATTTATTTGTTTGTAATTCAAACTACATATATATTACAACCGGAAACTTTGTAGCACTGGTTCGTTGATTCCGTTTTACGTGTTTTTATACCTTGTGTTGTTTTTATTCAATTGATAGTAAGTCAGCTCAAACTCCTCGAGAGTTCTTGACTGAATTTATTGAACTATATCGGAGTTTTACCTGCTTGTGGCTCATTAAGAGCAAAGAATACAGTCGAACCTCGTTAGTGCGAACCTCGATAAAACGATTTCCTCGATAAGACGAATTTTTTTTAATCCCTTTGAAACTTTCGTAAAGGTCAATGCTTAGAAGCACTCTATACAACGTAGTAATTGGTTAAAAACCTCCGTAAGACGATTTTTTTTTGTGACATGGGCTAGAACTGATTAACCTCTACAAAACGAATATTCTTAGCACAAAACCTCTACAAGACGAACGCGACCTCTATAAGACGAATTTCTCATGATCTCAACCTCCATAGTACGTAGTTTTCAAAACAAACAGAAGCTTGTCTCGACAGGAAATCCCCATCCACCCCTCTAATTCCTTCCTCATTCATTGTTTGGCGTGTGACCCTTCCGGCTGTGTTTTTCCCTTGTTTTAGAGTTGTGCATATGTTTAGTGTAATGATAATGGCAGGGGAAAAGTCAAAAACGGCGCTAACAGTGGAGTTTTATCTCAGAGCGAGGAGAAACCTCTGTAAGACGAATAACGGCAGTAATTAACCTCGATAAAACGAACCTCTTTATTAAGAATACCTCGATAATACGAATTTTTCTCCTATCCCTTGAAATTTGTCTTATAGAGGTTCGACTGTACTCCGACAGAAACAAAAAAGACCATGCGCACATAGCGCTCGTTCAAAAATACAAGGAGTTTGATCTGTTGGCAGACAGAAACACTGTTGTTAAACAAGTGAATGCATTGCGTACGGTTTATAAGAAAAAAGTATCAAAAGTTAAATATTCGTCAATGAAGATTGGACAAGAAATCCTTGCATGTAAACAGTACTCACACTTTCGATTTATTGTAACGATAAATTGTTACGATTTATTATTTGTTTTGACAATAATATAGAGATACCTTTGGATTCGTCAAGATTTAACTTTCTAAAACTACCATCCAATCAAACGTCACTTGTATAGTTCCAAAGATATGGAATTAATTGTCTGTAAACTTTTGCAATTGGACAAATTTCCACGAATAAAACAGTATATTTTGAGTTCGAGATATCTTTTATAATTCGAATTATTTCAATAGACTTTTTTATATCTATTTATAGACCAAAGTTCAATCTTTCGTTTGGTGTAAAGCAAACTATATTTACTCTAACGGTTTTGTTCGTACAGTTCTGAGAAATACTGGCAAATGATAAATTCAAAACTCGACTTTCTCACGCTCCCGAAGTAGCACTTCCAACGGGTTTTCACCCAGTACGTATTTTTGATGCGTCCGTGAGAAGTTCAATTCTTTTGATCTAATTTTGTGATTCAAGTAAAACTAAGTCAAATACTTTTATGAAATAATAATTTACAAGTATACAGTTCAATTCTTTGATTTATTCTCTACACTTTCTTATAATAATATTTCATATTTGGGCAAGGAATATATTCGTAAATTTGTATTCATACTAGGCCTAGTTTTGTTGGGAGTCTTTGAACTGGTGTTTTCAAAATAAGAAATTTGAAATTGATAAATATTTGTATACAGTTCTATTCAGGACTAAATTACGAAATTTTTTACATTTACGAAAGAAGTACAAAAATGTTTACTACTTTTTATGTACCGTAGGCCTAAAGTTAAACGTTTTCCTTTCGTTACTAAACATTTTTATTTCTTGAGCTAATAACTTTGTAAATTTTACATCAATCATTTTTTTACTGGCATATATAAATTCTTTGAACCTTATTCTACAAAAAAAAAAACTATTGAACAGTTTTGGATTGGTTTATAATTACTATATTTGGCGAATTTTTGAAAATATGCTTGCACATGCACCGAAATGGCTTGACTTCAGAAAAGCGATAGCGTTAACACTTCTAGTGTTAATTGTGGGGAGGGCGGCAATTTTGGGGGGCCCATAGGCGCAAAATATGTAGATCCGGCCCTGGATATATGGTTTACATTTTTAACTCTTTGACGGCCATGAGCCGATATATCGGCTTACAAAAATAGTTCTGAAAACGACCGCGAGCCGAAATATCGGCTCAATGAATACAATGCCAAAACGGCCACGAGCCGAAATATCGACTTGTTATTCTTTTAGTGATTACACACTTATTTTCTACTATTTTAATTTAAATTTGTAGTAAAATGGAAACAATCAAAATGTTTGTTACTAGTGATCAAATCGAGATTAGGCCTACGTTTTTTTCATTTTCTTCTAAATTTGTTGTTTATTTGTGAAATCAAGTTGGCCTTGATTTGACAGCTGGGCGTTGTAGAACCAATACCTACAGTGAGTTGTGCATAGTTTACGTCTAAGCAAGTATTTAACGATTATATTTTTGTGTTTATCGTGTCTTAGTATTTGTTTTTTATATGTTTTTATAGTTCAGTGTTTGTGTTATTCATTATGAGTAATACACGGTGTTGTGTTTCACCAGTTCAAGTTCATTATTGTATAAAGTTTACCTAACTTTTACGACAAATTATGCCCACAAACATTTTTTTGTTTATTTAGACCAGACAAAATATTTATTGTAAGATATTCTCTTGAAATTTTCAGTACCGGTATTTGTAAAGAATAGGCCTACAAAAATGTATTAGAAAATAACTATATTATATAAACTCTATAAATAATATTTTGTTCAGTTATACCTATTTGACTAAAAAAAAAAAAAAAAAAATAATAATAATAAAACCTATTATTAGGTACTTAATCCTTTTTACTTACAGTAATAACTTAGATGTAGGCTATAAGCTAGTACATATTGTTAGTTGTTACAAGTAAAAAAATTTAAAAAGTACAACTCTAATAGTAGGCCTATTTTTAGATTAGTTACAGTACACTTTTTTATAACATCTTGATAAAATTGCCATTTTCGGCATACTAGTGCTGTTTAATCACTGTATCTTTTAGGATTGATGTTATTTTTTTGCCTGGCCTTAAAAGGGTTAAACTCAGTTAGGCCTAAGTAACTAGTTTAAGAATATATACAAAAAATTTTAATATCTATGGTCACACTCAATTACACTAATACCACTTTTTCATAGCCTAGTATTATTTCTTAACATTTACTTGCATAGCCTATCTGCATTATCTTATAGGTTAGTTTAGCATAAATTGACTTGTGGACATCCAATTGATATGTTTGCAAATAATAATACATTGTGATGCATTGAAAATTTTGGGCCCTTGTTATACACAACGGATTGATTTGATTTATTCATGATCATCGATGAATACAAAATATCCCTAGTTTGATGTAAACTACAGTAGGGTAAATGTTATGTAGGGCTATATTATTTTACATATATATAGGCCTACATATATATATATATATATACAATTTTATAAAGTGAAAATTTTATGTGTTCCTGTTTTGTTACTCCTAATACACATTTCATTACATATGTGTTTTTGTAAGCCTAAGTATAGCCACGGTGACCGTGGTTGTTAAGGCGTCAAGAAGCTTTATCAATCATCATGGCAACCATCAATGGAATAGTTCCAGGTTCAATTCCCATTGACCCCGAATAATTTTCTAAATAGTTTCTTAACAGACATCATTGGCTGTGGTTCGGATTCCACGTAAAACTGTAGGTCCCGTCTTCATTCGCCTTAAGTGCAAAACAGCAGGACATTAAACACAAAAAAAATGTAAGCCTAGCCTAAGTAATATTAAGTTGTTTGTAAAACTAGGCTATAGGAATAGTGGAGTTCGATAACTGTGTTTATTTATGTTCTTATTCACATTTAAAAAAATTATTATTATTCTCAGTCCGATGTCTTTGAAAAGATAGGCCTAGGTCTAACATTTCCTGAATTAAGTTGTGAATTGAGTTCTCAAAGTACTATAAAATGTTTTATTTTTCTGTTTATACTTAATTAACTTAGCCTACTTAAATTTTATAAAATATATTTTCTGCATTTATTTAAGACGTTTAAAAATAGAATTGAACATTATTACAATTAGGCCTATAGATGTATTAGCCTAGAACATTTTCTTGCGCATATGTTGGCACCTCTGCCACAATACAGAGAAGTGTCCTAATGTAAACGTTTGCCGACAGTTTTCCATCCTGTTAGGCTATTATTTTGAGGCTATTCAAGTAGATTACAACTTTTTACAAAATAACTTAGTTTATAAAAAAAAAAAAAAAATTCAAATCAATATGATTAAAAATAGCCTATATGTTTTCTTCTACAGCATAGGCTACAATAAGTAGGCTTAGGCAATTAAAGAATACTTTTTAGACCCAAGACAATATTATTTTCTATCAGAAGAAACAAGAAAACAACTTAGCCTACCTGTGATGGAAACAGTGCCTCCGGAGTCTTGTTGTACTGATAATTTACTTGACAACTCAGACATTGATACACACTACAGTACTAACTCTAAACTATCAGGCTCCAGTTCAACTGTAGGCCTTGTTTTATAATAAGAGTTGTAGCTCATCATTTAACTTATTCAGGTTGCACTGAAAGTCACTAATAACAATGGAATAGTTTTTTTCTCTACACACACAGAAGTAATTTACACACTGTAATTTATTTTGTCTTAGGTAAATCATATTGTAAACATAAAGCTCATAATGTTACTTCTAAAAAAACTTTCAAGTAAATTTTGTATAGGTTCTAGCCTAAAACAGGCCTATTAGACTTATTAGGGTATAATATTAAGTTACAGCGCATAATATAAGTAAAATGTAATAAATAACATTTATTAATTATTTATGTAAGTATAATCAATTTACTTCTGGCTAATTATGTATTAAAATACAATATTCGTGTCACATATGTATACAATCATTATTATAATTTGTTAAAAGCATAGGTTAGTTTTCCAATATTGAATCTTTTTATATCCGAACAAAAGGCAGTGTAATTACTCTATTCTCCGAAAATGCAAAGTAGAACGTAGGCTTTATGAACTTAATAATATTAATGGAAATAGGTTCGATATCCCTAAATTTTATCATTAATTGCCCAAACGCCCAATTAACACACCATTTTAGAACATCTCGCACAACTTCACATTGGTCATTGGTCAACCCCCTTGACCCCCACTGGCTTTAACAAAATATGGCTGCCACACCTTTCGCAGACAGAGGAATTCTGGGAGTGTGAAATATGGCGCAGGTTGCCAAGTTTCTATTCCTTTCTCTCTCCCATAGTAAAAAAAACATTCCTCTTATTTTCAGTTCAGAACTGATTGTTAATAACACATCTTAAAGACATGAATAATAATATTTCCGCCAAAGCTTTGTCTTTCTTAAGTTTTTTAATATTTTTACAACTTAAAAAAATAATTAACTTCTGTTCTGAATGGACTGAATGTGGCAACATCTAAAAACAACCCGGATGCCAGTTTTACTACAAAGTCAAGCTAACACTTGTGTTTTACCTTTGAATTGTCAAATTATTCTGTATAATTAAAAATTACAATAGTGCCTAAAGTTGTTATTCGTTAAGTTTATTGATACTCTACAACAATGATATTTTAGAAATAATAATTTATCTCATATTTTTACTAGTAACGACGTACATAAATTGACATCGGCGTCATATTGTTCAAGATGGCGATAATTTAGGAAGTGAGATTGTTTTGCCTTTGGTGATTTATTTTCTATGATTTTTAGTTGATGTGTTGTGAAATTTTAATGTGACTGTTTTAAATGAACGTTTAATGAAGCGATATTGTGGCAAGTTTATTTTAACTTATTATTTAGGTAGTGGTAGAGTGTAAATAAACGTTAAATTGTGGCCTTCTTGGTTTTATGGTACAAACTGTTGCTTGTTTGTTTTCTACAAATATTACAGGTGAACGGAATAAATGAGGACGGGGATATGGAATAAGGTTTTAATGTTTTGAAGATCACTATTGTTGTAAGTTTTTAGTGTAATTGACATTCTTTCACTTATAGTCAATTAGTAAAAATAGTAAATGCATGTCTCTTCATCTTTGGTTTAAACAGTAGCAGAAGCTACTGGATCATTCTTCCTACTAGGCTAGTTCTAGGCTAATTGTACATTTCATCCTAGAAGTTAAAATATATCAGAGAAGATACGAAAAGCACTTCTTGAGTATTTGTAAGAATAGGGTTTCTTTATTATGGTCAATTCAAAAATGTTTCCTTTAGTTTTACAATTCAAATTTGCAAAAAGACCATGGTAAGATCAGTTGAAGCTGTAGCATAATTATTTAGCCTTGATATTTTGGTTTTCAAACTAACCTATGGTATTTGTTTGGAAAAAACATTGACTGTAAATTAACTAAGGCATAATTTATCTGTCAAAGGAATAGCCTAATTTTTCTAATCCTAGGCTAGCCAGCTGTAGAGAAAAATTATTCTAGCCTAGCCTAGGCCTATATTTGTGAAAGCTTTAGTTTACTTAGTAATAGTGAGATATGGCTTGTTTAGTTAATCCATGATCTTATTCTCAGTGTAGAGTATGCCTAGTCCATTTTAAAATAAAACATAACATCTACAGTTGACAAACCTTGGCTAAGTTATTTCTTTGTATAATTTTTGCATAATATCCTATGATAGGATTAGAGGATGTAGACTACTACATTAATTATGATGTTAGGCTATGCTCAATACTTATAACAGAGTAAATGATTTCCATTTATACTCTTTTTGACGTAAGTTTACTATTCGACCCTAGCCTAATATTTTCGCAGACAACGATGTTGTTTTACATTCTACCTACTGTTAAATGTTCAATTACATGTAAACATACTGTGACTAAACACTATATATATGTTAGAACCTTTTAGGTTTTCTTTTTTTATTATTCTTGCATTTCTGTTGCTGCTATAGCCTAGGTTAGCCTATGGTCGAATAGTACAAACTTGTATAATAGTAAAAAATCACAAATATATCAAACATAACATAAAAGTAGCCTACCAAGAACCTAACCTTTTCGAACCGACATTCTTAACTTAATAGGGTAGCCCTAGCCTATGATGTAATAGAAAATGCACATAGCTATAGAAATTTCAAAAGTCAAACAGATGTAAAGTTATACTGTACCTATATGTTAAATTCAATAGACCAATGTATAGTTGTAAACTAGATAAGTAATTTAAAACCAACCTATTGTAAAAGCAGTTGTAGCCTAACCGACTGTAACCTCCAAAACGAAACAATGCAAATATGATTTGTCAACAGAAAGCACCACAACACATTCACATACCGTACTTATTTATTTATCAATCACAAATAAATTCACGTAGAAGCACATGTTATTAATAACAAGGCATCAGTCAAAACAATTCAAAATTCCATTTGTAAATATCGAATAAGCTTACACTGCCAAAGCCGATCGCGAATTAAAAATGATTTACTAGCTTGAGCCGCTAATCACGTACCCAAATACATTAGAATAAACGTTTAGCGTACGGTATGTAAATTAAACTGTAAGCTCTGAATAATTATCTATTACAATTCATAGTATTATTTAAGTATTCATTGGACCATGATGTATGTTCAATTAGAAACATTAAAAAAGATAGTAAAGAACAGCTGTGTAAATTTAGACCAACTAACGATAAAGTCAGATTTTTGTGTTGCGGTAAAATCTTTTACGATAAATAATATTTTATTTAAAAACTACAACAGTAGAACCAAAACGCATTTGTAATGCAAAAATAATAACCTAAACTTGAAAAACAAACTAATGGAAATACGATAATAAACGCACTAGATTCCTTACGCCAAGCAATTTGCGAGCAAATGAAGACCTACTCCGATGACGTCATTAATGTATTCGTCCGCCGGCGACCAATGGAAAGTGAAAACAAAAATACAAGAGATCTCTACGGAGGGATGTGAACCCTATAGTGCCGATAGCGTCATGAACCCAAAACCGGCGTCCTTTTCAAAAACGAGTTGTACAGTAGCCCTTGAAGAGAGAAAGTGTTTTATAAAACAGTGCTAAATTTTTTTTAAGTTTAATGGGATAATAGTAAAAACAGTGACATAATTCCAATAGAGACTGGTATACTCTATATTAGTTACCTAAAACATGAACAATTTAAACTTGGAAATGAACAATAGGACTTAAATAGAATAAAATTAAAACCTTCCAAAAGTACTTTCATTAACCAAACCCAAAATTAACCATTCCAATATTTTATGAACTATACTAAAGTGATATAAATGCATGCAATAAAAATAAGGAGGTATATTCAGTGCCAGCAGAGTGCCTTCCCCGAGATACATTAAAATTAAATTAAATTAATAAAAATTTACATTTTAATATATTCAAATTTTACCTATGAATGAGCTAAGCCAAGGGTAATTGCAAACTTTATCAAGGCAAACCCAAGAATAAAATTAATATAAATTGTAGCCTAATCTTGATACTATAGATTCAAATAAATATGTTTATGATGAGATGTTTTTAAACTTGTGTGTTTAAATAATTTATTCCTATGTTGATATACTATCTGATAACATGTAAGAATAGCTTCAGTTTTAAGAAATAAGAAAGCTTTTATTATAATTTTGGCTTCCACAACGTGTGGGCTATTAGAAAGATAGGCCTATAGAAAGTTAATAATATAAGTATGTTTATGATACTTGTGCCCTATTTTTTATACTCCTACTGTGACAAATTACAAAGAGGTGATTTCCAACAATCTTTTTTTTTTCTTATTAATAAAGTTAAATCCCCGGCAGGTAAAATTGTGAAAATTTTCTGTTCTGGCTTTGTTATTTTATAATCTGCTAAAGTTCTATTTATAATTTTATAACAGACTATGGGAGACCCCTGCGTGCTCCGCACGCCAACCCCCAATGGAACCTTATAAAAACATAGCCTATGTTATGTTTTATTTATAATAAAGGTGTAGGATTAATAATAACCTCAAAACTAAGATGATAAATAATGTTAAATGTTCAAATTAAATTATTTCTTATATTTTATAATAGCAGTTATTAATAATAATGGTTAAAAGAACCAGCAAGGCTCAGGTCTACACTTAGGTCCTAACCTAAAAGCTAGAAATACAAAAATAATTGCTTTAAATTTTGAAATCAGCTGTTAATGGAAATATTGGAGCAAACAGCTATATTCTCTGTTGTTTTATTCAATTGGTAGCTATGGTAATAAATGTAAATAGGCCTATGTATAATACATGTGTTGAAGTTTATCATTCTAGGCCTAACCTAAGAATTTTTTCCAACTAAATTTACAAATATTGAAATAAAAAAGGTTTTTTTAGAAATTAATTGTAGCCTACGTTACTCAGGAATAGTGTGTAGCTTTTTATTTGTAAAACTATTTTTAACTTTACCTCTTTATAATATTAGTATAAATAAGTTTAGGCTCAAGTAGGACTACTAGGTGAAATATTAGCTGTTTATATAAAAACTTTTACAGAGTGTTAATACAGTTAAATTTTAAAATTAATTTTTGGTAGTTTATAGGCTAAATTTACTTTAGGGCACCCAACCTTTTGTAAAGAAACGGAGTAGTGCCAACCTACAACACCTACCTGGCACTTTGTAGGCTACTATTTCATTTCATTTTATTTATAAAGCTGTTGACAAAATTTCAATTGTATAGCCATGGTCAAAGTATTTAAAAAACGTGCATTAAAATTTGAATAATAAAAATCACCATACATCTAATTACACAAAACTACTCCACAATCACTCATAAAAGGTAAATCATAATGGTAGATAGTAATAAAACTGAGAACTTGTGTTAACAATAGCTTATATGGATAAAACAAAACACGTATGCCAGTCAGCTATACACAAAATGTCAGAGAACACAACAACAATAATTAAAGAAACAAAACAAGCAATAAATAGAATCCACAATACAATAAAATACACTGGCAATACCCCAACAATTCAAAACTACCAATAAGGATCTGGGCACAGCTTTCCCAGACTCATTCCTCTATTGCATAAACTCACCCACGGAGTAATAGCCACCTCTCACCAACAAATCCTTCAGATGTTTTTTAAAAGTTAAGTTGTTTTTTATTTTCTTAATAGACTCTGGGAGCCTGTTAAATAAAGCTGTTCCAGCTTGAGCAGGTAGTTTTTTATGAAGATTTAGTCTGTGTTTTACCAATCTTAAGTCACTCCCCTTTCTGGTGAAATAAGTGTGGTAGTCGCTATTTTGTGCTGTACAGCACTTAAACCGACAAAACAGTATTACCTCCATTATATAAATACAGGGAAGTGTTAAGCAGTTTTCTGCTTTAAATACATCCCTGCATGACTGGTCATTTTTCAAATTTGAAATTACACGTATGGCTCTTTTCTGCATGACAAATAGTCTTTGCAATTTGGTTGAATTTCCCCATAATATAACAACATAATTTAAATGAGAATATATTAAGCCATAATATACAGTTTTAAGGATATGCTTGCTGCAGCCTTGTTTAGCTAAGCATCGAAGAACAAAAATACCAGAAGCTATTTTTCCGCAAATGGTATCAATGTGGTCCGACCATGTCAGTCCTTTGTCTATATTTAGACCTAAAAACTTAACAGACCTGACCTCTTCTAGTTGCTCTTCACCCAGAAAGATGTTAGCACCTGAAGATCTAGCCTCTTCAGTGAGACCAAAGTGCATGAAATTGGTCTTTTTGGAGTTAATTTGTAAATTCGCATCATTAAAGAACTGACCAGCTACACTAATTTGCTCAAAACATCTAAATTCTATTTTATCTAAACTTTTACCACTGAAGGTGAGAGTTGTATCATCTGCGTATTGAATCACATTGTCAATATTAACAGAAGTTGACAAATCATTGATGTACAATAAAAATAAAACCGGGCCAAGAATTGATCCCTGGGGGACCCCATATTTGAGCTCTACCTTGTTGGACTGCTCACCAGCAATCACTACTTGCTGTGTTCTTTCCGTCATATATGATTTAATCCACCGTAAAGGCAGTCCCCTTATGCCAATATGTTCAAGTTTATTAAAAAGTGTTTTAAAATTTACACTATCAAAAGCTTTGGTGAGGTCTAAAAAAACACTGAGTGCCTGATCACCCCTATCCAAAGAATTAACTATAAATGATATTAAATGAACAACAGCATCTACTGTTGATCTACCTTGCCTAAAACCATATTGACAATCAGAAAGAATTTTATACCTGTTTAAAAAGTTAATAAGTCTGACCAAAAATGCCTTTTCTACCACTTTGCCAAATATTGGCAGCAGTGAGATTGGGCGATAATTATTTACATCGCTCGATTCTCCCTTCTTAAACAGCGGAATAACCTTTGCTATTTTTAATACGTGTGGGAATTCTCCACTCTCAAATGAGGCATTGATCAGGGCAGATAGTGGTCTCACCAATTCGTTTTCACACTGTTTAACTAGCCACATTGAGATACCAAACGAATCGGATGAAGTTTTTGCTTTGAAACTTCTTATTGTTCTTTTTATTTCTAGTTCACTCACAGGAAAGAGCATCATTGAACTACTTAAATTGGAAAAACCTTCGCTGTCTTTTATTAAACAAATTGGCTTTGTTATATTTGCGAAAAAAGTATTGAAAATTTCAGCCACAGCAAAAGGCTGAGAGAATTTTTCCCCATTGACATTGAGCTCAACCCGAGAAGGGCTTTGATTTGTAGTGCTCCTGTAGCCGTTAATGATTTGCCATGTTGTTTTTGATATGTTACCAGAAAGGGTAGCCTAATTTTTTTATTTATTTCATAAGCCTTAGCAGCTTTTAAGACCTTTTTATATATTTTTTTATAGTTTCTAAAAAAGACTTTACATTTTTTGTCATTTGAGCACTTATTCTGGAGGCATAACAACTTCATTCTTTCCCTTGACTTCAAAATCCCCTTGGTAACCCATGCATTTGGCTTAGGTTTACAACTCTTACTACTAGTTCTAATCCAGTGACAAGAAAGATCTAGATAATGTAAAAAAAATGTTCAAAAAAGAGTTCCATTTTTGGTTCATACTGCCTGCACTCTCAACATCTAACCAAGCCTCACGCGAGAGCAAAGATCCCAGGAATGCAATGTTATTAGGCTTCAGAAGCCTTTTCCATTTATACGAAACTGTTTCCGCCTTGGGAGTAATGTTGTTAAGAACAACACCAATCGCAAAGTGATCTGAAATACCAGTCTCCATACAATCAACTGAAACCTCATCTGAACTCAAATTTGTTAATATGTTATCTAAAGAAGTCATAGATGTAGCCGTAACTCGTGTGGGCGAGTCTATGAGCCACTTCAAACCATACCCGGACAACAAGTCTCTGAGTCCTTGTGTGGTCAAATGATTTGTGTCCATCACATTTATATTAAAATCTCCCATGATAATTTTAATTGGATCGTAACCATAGGCCCTGCGACTAGATACTGTAAGTTGAAACTTCAGGCTATATTTATTTTAAATACAATATGGCCAGATATCCTAAAATGTAAACTTTTGCTGAATTTCTGGTAAAATTATAGAATACCACTAGTCTACTTCTATCACAACTAAGTAGCAATCTAAACAAAAACCTGAACTAAATTAACTTAGCCGGCACAAGTTTACTATTTGACCCTAGGCCAACCTATGGCAACAGAAATGCAAGAATAATAAAAAAACCTAAAAGGTTCTAACCTACAATTTGTTCACTGCATTAGTTATTATTATTTCTGCTAAGATGCTTGAAACATTTGTCTTCTTGTTTTGTTTCAAATTAACACACAATCTAACATTATGTTTGAAAATATAAAATTAATATAAAAGTGGAAAATTCCAGAAATATAGGACGTAGGTCAATGATCTAAAATGAATAGTTGTTTATAAACAATAGAGAACAGGTAGTAAACAAACAAAAAAAGGGGGGTGAGGGAGGAAAACAAGTATAAATAGGAGACAATGGTAGGGCATAGATAGTAGCAAACAAAGCTTCTGAAGATGGGTCTACCCGAAACGCGTCAGGCGAAGATAAGACAAAGCTAAGAAAGGCGGATTAAACAAGAAGACAAATACTACAATTTGTTATATATAAACCTTTTTATATACTTATAAACAGGCCTATATTGTAAATTTAAACTTGGTATCACAATGGGTTCTAATAAATAAAACTTTGTTCAGAAATAGGCTTGCATAGGTTTCTTGAGAAAAATTGTATGCCTACTTAAAATCCATAAAACTATATAACGTTTACTAATAATTTATTTTGAAGTAAAACTCACCTTGAATCTATATTTACAAAAACTTCTATGTAGGACTTTCATAACACTGCTTGCCCTACTTGTTGGGATAAGAGCAGAAACTGGTCCCACCTCATGAATAACAGAACAAAATTTAGGGGTAAGAACTGCAAATCCGGATATTTTAAGCAAAAAAATTCAATTTTCAAAATAAATTGGCAACTCACAGGGGTTTTAAACTAACAAAAAAAATAGCTTTAACAACTTGTAAACCATATATAATATATATATATATTATATAAAGTGCGGGAATAGTCTGTACTTTCACTATTTTTCACAATTTTGATGAGTTTTTGAAATTATGTACACTTTCTTCTTGTAGTAGGTAATTTAAAAAAAAAAAGAAAGATTTTTAATAATACGATAGCCTACAGTTGTTGAATGATTGCGATTTATCTTGAATAGGTTTAAGCAAATTAAAGCATTGTTTTGAGTTTAACATTAAAAAAATGAATTTATGTAGGTATGTTTTTTAGAACTCAACACACATCATATCTACTAAAATAAAGAAGTTACCGTATTTTGAATCAGTACTTTCTTATCAAAATAAATGGGGAAATGATCAAATTCTCAAATAACAAAAAAATCTAGCTGCAAAAGGTATTGAGAGCAGACATTTGACTAAGTTTTGCTCTTAATATGGTCATGGGAAATCCAAAAGATAATTTCAAATTAAAGCTGTTTTTACAATAGGTTTGTCTAACCGCAAATAAATTTAGCCTACACTCTAGGTTTTATTTAGTAAGTGTAGGTTTTGGCTGTCTAGTTTTGCTGTAAGTTCATATTGTAACCAAGATTTCTGTAATTTTTTTAACTAGCAACATTTCTTCCTTCAATTAATTGTGTTATTGAATATTATTTAATGGCTTAGACAAACATGATAAAAGGCCTGAAAATAGCAGTTTTCTTGAGCATTTGCCACTGTAAAATTAAAACAATTCTTATAAGAAAACTTAGACTTACAAATATCAGCCTTTTGTAGATCTTTTATTTGCCCCCCTGACATTTCTTCTTATTATTTTTTTACAGTTTAACCAGTGTAAAACATAAAAAGGATCCCAAACAGAAGGATTTTCACAATTATTCCATTTTCATTCTCTTCTCATTTTTTTAACAATGACTATTGTCAACAAAGGAGAATCCGTAACACCATTTTGTGAAAGCAACATTTCTTCAATAACTATTAGCCGCATAAAAGTGAAGAGAAATATTTTTGCCCCAAGTGGCAACACGTTTTACCTCTATTCTGATTTGTATCATAATTTCTTTTATATTTGTTAATTATGGTTGTTATTCCTCTTGTTGGTGCCAGTGAGGTGGTACAGTTACTTTAGATTGGTACAAACCTAACATTAATCAAAATAGCTAAACATTAATCTTTATATTACATGATTTCTTTCTCTTGTAATTTCTAAAATATATTCTACTGTTCTGTTTTACATTTTAAGAGTCAGTAAAGTGCCTTGTTTCTGAATCTCCATAAATATGGGCCTACTACTGTATTATTAGCTATTTGTAAACAAATTTGAGCATCAATTGCATTAGCTCCCATACAAATCCGTATTCCTTACAGCTACTGGTAGAACCACAGATTGAATACTCTAGACTAGTAATAATACAGTTTCATTAGATGGTGGAGTGTGAAAAAGTTACCACAGCCTTTTTTGCACATAGGTTCGCAACTTCACTGTAATTTAGCGGGTATTTACATCTCTATACTCCTCATTTACAAGTGCCATAAATAAGAAGGCCTACCGCTGTAAGCCTTTTTAACTAATCATAAACAATAATATAGGAGTTTTGTGGCAGGAATGAGTTTTTCAATTAATAAAATAATAGCATATTTTTGTGTGTTCTCATCTATCCCACCACTATAAAGATTAAAACATCTCACTCTTTATGTTATAAAGTGTCTGGGGAAAAAATTTACCCGGAATGATATTAATAACATAAAATATATACTGTATTTCTAAAGCTTTTTCTAACTGGAAATCTTCTGTAATCAGTTGCTGTAAGTTAATTTGGACTCAGGTTTTTTATATATTATATAGCCTATACATTACAATCTCTTCAAGTGCCATTTATATCAGCATATTACATAAACAAATATATCTATTCATTGCATAGATTCTACTGAGATATGTATTCCTTACAGTTACGGCTAGAACCACAGATTCAATTCTTGCTGATAAAGCCGCGGTCAGACTAGGCTAGTTACCAGCCGCTAGTAACTAGCCTCTGGTGATATTACCAGCAACCAGCGTAGTCTGACCCAGCACTAGCAGCAGGATAATGCCAGCGGCTAGTATTTACTAGCCGAAAACAGAAGTCGAACATGTTTAACTTTTTAACGCTAGCTACCATCCGCTAGCAGTCACGTGACCTCCTCGATGGCGCCAGCCAGCCTATGTGAGCCCCTAGTAGCTCACTATATAATTAATTAATATAATAATATTAATTCCCTATATAAAATTACAACTATATGTGGAATTAAATTAGTATACTAAAATGTTGAATTAATTCTGTTGAACCCTGGTCTTGTAACCATTATAGTGTTGTCATTGATTTTTTAAATTTTTTTATAATCAATATTTTAAATGCATTATATTGGTTATTATTGTCACGTTTATTAAAATAACATTCATAAAATGAGTAGTTATTATTAACGGCTAAAAAATCTAAACTCAGAAACGAAATTGTAGGTAGGCATAGAATTTTTGTTATTTAAGATTTATTATAATACTGTGCACTATGCTTAAAGATTTCTATCTAAATATAGGCCTACCTAAAATGCAGTTTAAAAAATGTTTTTGCAAATCCCGTCCAAGGTTTTTAAAAACTAGGCCTAAAGATAATATTTGTCATATATAATACCGCGATAAAAATAACGAAAATCGCAGTATTATATAGAAACATTTTATCAGTTTCATATCACTATTCATTTTCATAACATTCATACGATATTCTAAATGCAGATGAAAAAGAAGGCAGGATTTACAAACCCACATAATACGTATATTTATATGAAAAAAATAAATAGCTGATGTTTTCAAGACAACAACAGTCACTTTACTAGCGGCTAGTAACTAGCCTTGCACATTCAAATGTGAACCCTTTCTCCTGCGCTGGTTGCTGGTGATATTACCAGCGGCTAGTTACTAGCGGCTAGTAACTAGCCTAGTCGGACCGCGACTTAAGTGTAGTAATACAATTTCAGTTGAATGGTGGAGCCTTGAAAAGTTACTTTTTAAAATTTGGTGTGAATGCACATTTATACTGTATTTAAGCAATTGAAACTACTGTTGCAAAGCTGATTGGATTTTGTTTAGTTTACATTGAACATGTTTTCACATTTAACTTTACAGTAGTCATTTAATTTATAAATAGGCCTACGTATCACCATTTAGAAAACTAATTTAATAGCTTCTAGAACAAGGGATTCAGTATAAAATGTCACACATAGGCTATATTATATTAACCCCTTTACGGTTTATGTCGACTTTAGTGGACGCCAGCAAAACGCTTCGAAAGTGCTACTGTCGACTATAGTGGACGCAGCAATCAATGACTAATTTTAATCCGTTTAATGTCCACTAAAGCTGTCGGTTAGTACTGCTATCTATTGACAGGTCATTTAACTAATATTTTAAGCATCTGTGAGAAAAATATGCATTACAGTTGTTATCCAACAACGAAATTCTATGGGCCATGTCTGCTTACAGCCAGCTGCTGTGTTTTGATGTAGAGAGTAGTGTGTTGGTTTTTAGGTTAGCTTTCTGCTGTTATGTACACTAATGTTTTAGAATAAAGTTTTTGTTTTTAATATGGCAAATTTAAACGACAGTGATGTTAATTTATTATTATTCGAGGACTTGAGTGATAGTGACAGTGATACACTTAGTGAAATAAATTCTGAAGAGGATGAAGATTTTCAATTTGATGAAGCTGACCACCTAGTAGGCCCTCAAAATATTGGTGATATGATATTTATTTATCATAATTATTTACCAAAAAAATTATTTTTTCTTATTAAAAATATAGTTTAAAAAACTTAAACTTTAATTTGAGCAACAAAAAAAAATGAGCATTTTGGTATCAAAAAGTAGTAAATTTAATGAACCATTAAGGGGTTAATAAAGTTAGGAGGCATCATAGACCTTGACACAATTACTGAAGAGGCATCTTCTTGACATTTTGGTAGCTTTGGGATTAGAGCTATAATTTTGTTTAGGTTTTTTTACTAATGGCAATTTTAATTTTTAAAGTGGATAGTTAATTTTTAAAATTGATATATTGCAAACAAACTTCTTTTTAGAATAAGATTTAGAAGCTTAATTTTGAATGTTTTACTACCTATATAAATTAAATGAATATAAATTCAATAATGGACTGTTAAACTTTCTTAAAATATTTATAAACCTATAATATACTGTAACATATCCGAGAGTGATTTATTTTAAGAAGATATTTTGAAATCTGGTTTTTTAATAGGTAGGCTAAACTTAACCTCTGTCGATAATATTTTATGTAAATTTTAGAATAGGCCTACTGAAATGTGTAGGTATGTATAAAATAAGTCTATAGCCTAAGTAACCCTTTTAAGGAACAAGACTTATGAATCTAGGCTTAATATTATCTGTTTTAAAAAATAATGTAGCCTAACTTACGTTACAATTATATTATTAATTATTCGGCCATTTGCCATCGTTTGTATTAAAATCAATACCGTACTTGACTTTTTATTAATATGAATCACTCCTGTTATCAAGTGACTAAAAACTAAGAGAACATCGGCCTAAACTAGGATGTTAAAGAAACAATGAAGGCCTCAAACTAAAAATGTACCACTAACCTTAACCCTGGAAGCACTGGAAGCAGTCGTGTTAATTTGGATTTTTGCCACTTTGCGAGCATGTTTTTTTTTTTTTAATTCGCCAATTATAGGTAGCAATTATATTCCAATCCAATAGTGTTCCATAACCTTTTTTTTAGAAAAAGGTCCAAGGAATTGATATATATATGCAACTAAAAAATTTATTGATGTGAAATTTTAAGTTATTTAACTCGGAAAGCAAAAAATGTTCATTAACGGAAAAAACAAATCCAACTTTACGCCTACCGAGTAAAACTGGGTCAATAGGGACAATTTTGAGTATTATTTTGCTATAATGGTACATAAAAAGTAATAAAAAATGTTAGTAATTTTTTTCAAAATATATCTACAAAAGTTTTGCAGTTTATTTTTTTTAAAATATACTAACTTACAAAAGTTTTGTAGTTTAGTTCTCTAATTAGAAGTGTGGCTTTGAAGAAATGTTAGTATTTCATGGAAATTCACAAATAGAATCCGAATACTAAATGAGGTTTGCCTTCAGGGCCTATATATACCTAACGGAAATATAGAGTTTCTTATTCAAATCGATATAAATATCATTTTACAAATATATTGATTTGTAATAGATATATATTGATTGGAAAATGTGCTTTCTCATTAGTTGAAAACTGTCCAATTGCAAAGGCGGATCCGTAACGTCTGGAAAGGGGTGGCGGTTTCGGGAGGGGGATATGGAATAACCTACCCCTAGGGGAACGGAGGAAGGTCCGGGTTTTGTTTTTCTTGTTGTTAAAATCATAATTTGAAACAAATAAATTATACAAATTGGTAATTTATTTACATGTATACAAACTTGTATGTTTTGTAATGGCATCACTAGTCTTATAAAATCACAAAACTCCACTCTCTTCTGGCACAATTTTGAGCCTGAGATCAAATGTCACAAAGAACTAACAAGTAGCACACGAATTACAGAACACTGTTTATGCACTGTTCCTACTCACACTCACTTGCACTAGGTGTGGGTGTGCATGAGTGTGATAGTAGACAGATGCCAGCTACCCGCCTGGCGCTATTTTCTAAATCAGCATTTTACTTCGTTCAAAATTTTTAAAACAATTTTGTTTACTTGTATTTCATTGCCATGTAGGCTACATTTACTTTCAATCATAGAACTGGCTTTGTTAATTTACCCAGATTTTTGCATTTGACTAGCATTTTTTCAAAAATTTGCCAAATGTAGTAATTATATCCCAATCCAAAAGGGTTCCATAGCTTTTTTTGTAGAAAAGGACCAAATAATTTATATATGTAACTAAACAATTGAGTGATGTAAAATTGTAAAAGTTATTAGCTCAAAACATTTCCACTAACGGAAAAACTCAACCTTAGGCCTATATAAAAAGTAGCATATTAAACATGTTTGGTAATTTTTTCAAAATATACAAAAGTTTTGTTAATTTGTTCTAAATATAGGCCTAAAGTGTATAAAATTATATATCAATTAAAAAAACATTCTGAAAACATCAGTTTTTATGTTTGTATACTACAAGACCACTAAAAATAAACGGTACCAGGAACTGGCACATACTTTCTCACAAACATATTTAAATTACTAAACAGATTCACTGTGACTTGTAGGGTGGGGTAGGAGAGTTTTTTTTTTTAAGTTGAAGATTAACTAATAAATATTATTATTATTATCTAGAGAGAAAACTATTCAATTGATTTCGAACAAATTTGCACCAAACACGTCAATTAGGTCTTTATAGATGCACGTAAAAAGTTTTGAAAATTTTTGAAAAACAATCCCCTTTATGGCCAAAAAACCCCAAAAATCAGTTATTATTATTATTAGCTAAACGAAAATTTTTAGAAAGATGCGGGTTTTTGCATATGGTAGGGCACATTAAAGGCTTCAAATAATCCAAATTTTATCAAAAAGGGGGTTGTTTTTTAAAAAATTTTCAAAACCGTTTTTCGTGCATCTGTACAGGCCTACTTGACATGTCTGGTGCAAATTTGTTTGAAATCGATCGAATAGTTTTCACTCTAGCTTTGTATACATAAAGATAGACATTTTGTAAAAACCACTTTTTTGGACTCAGGGGGTCCCAAAACGGATATATCCACAAAAATCTCAACATCGATTTTTTTTGCGATCACTATACTTTCTCTATACCTACTATAATATAGTGAGAAAGTAAAATGAAGCCTATTTTGAAACATTATTTAGGAATATGTGCTTTAACCAAAAATTAAATTTGATAATAACAAATTGTAGCGAATAAATCATAAAATTTAACTGTATACGGTACTTGAAATTTTTTATTTTATAAACTTATTTCACTTTGTTTCACTAAATTAGATAAACTAAACAAAACTCTCACAAACCTATGGTATACATTTCCAGACGTTGTGGACAATGGGAAAAAGTAACGGATAAAGCGCCTATAGCTTTGAAGAAATGTTAAGTATTTCTCGGAATTACCCGAATAGAATCAGAACACTAAATAAGGTTTTACCTTATACCATACGAAAATTTAGAGTTTCTTCTTCAAATCTATATATAAATATCATTACACAAATATATTGATTTGTAATAGATATATCAATTGCAAAATTTGCTTTCTCATTGATTGAAAACTGTGCAATTGCAAAAGTTTACAGAAAACTTCATATCTAAGAAACTATAAGAGTGACGAATGATTGGAAGGCTGTTAGAAAGTTCAAATCTTGAGGAATCCAAAGGTGCCCTTATATTCTTTTCAAAACAATTCTATCGATTGATTTTGAGCCTTAGAATAGTGTCATTTATTTGTTTTTTCGCACGGCATTATAGCTGTTTAGAAAACTACAATTTTAAAACGATGTTTATATATTATGTAAATATACGTTTTAGAACAAATTTTTAAATACAAAACTTAAAGTTTAAAACATTTTCTTTTGACAAAATTTTGACTTTAGGTAAAGGGAGGCATGGGGTGGGCACCACCCCTTTTAAAAATATTATTTTTTTTTATTCCTCCAATTAGTACTATACACTCTTGTTTACAGAATTTTGATTCTTGGGCTATAAGTCTTTTAATATGAGTTTTAAGTTTTCAAATGAACACCCTATATATTCATAAAACACTTACACACATGTGGTACTGATTAATTATTATAATATATTATATAAATGATATAATAAACAAATATAAAAGATTATTTCTTCTATCCGATTAAACATAAAATTAAATCAGAAACAAAAATAGGCTGTGACATTTACAAATGAATTTAGCTGCGTAGCATTGAATTGTCATTCTAATTAAAGCCATTTGAGATTCTTGGTCAAAGTTCAAAGCTTGGTATGTTAAAGCTGGATGTCCTGCTAACATTTTTTACTTTATTTTGTGGTAGCTTAACACATTTTCCATTTGAATGTTTTTCTCTTTGGCTGACATAATTTAAGGACAATAGTATTTAATATAATTTACTATAAGAAGTTAGTTTCGTTGTCTTAATCTATATTTTAAACATCTAAATTTACCACAAATTAAATTTTTTATGACGCCTATAATATATTATTCTTTTTGTTATCATTTGTTTAAAATTTACTTCCTATATTACAAGAAACAAATTTAAAAGCAACTACATTATATAAATCTTGGTTTGTGTTTTTTTATTCAAGAGTAGGCTAAATACTAAGATACATAATATTATAATAGTCCAAACAAAATGAGATAACCATTAGGGTAAATAGGGTTAATTAAGAAAATAATAGTAACAATTAGATATAAAATATACATAGGCCTATAGCCTACTAACAGTTTTATGGAAACCGCATGAAATTACATTGTTAGAAATAAAACTAATAAGTAACTAAAGTTTACAAAATAAACATAAAGATGTTTGGAATCAAATTAAATCAAAAAGCAAAATATGTGACAGCAGACTAAAATCAGTTGTCTTAACGTAAAATAATGCCAAATCCAAAGCCTTTTAAATTATGTTATTATAAATGATCATAAAAACTGTTCAAATAGCAGAAATCAAAGAACTTCGGTGATGACAGATTTATCTTTGGCAATATAATACTGATGGCGCAAGCCTTGTTTTAAACATCGATAATCCACTTTGACTTCGACTTTTTAACACTTTTATCATTTCCAAATATTACCAAGTATTAAAACAAACATTGAAGTGTAGTCACAAAAAGACTACATATAAAATGTTGATGTATAAAAGACATATCAGGATAATATTAAAAAGTGTGATCACAATGTGACAGAACACTTTTTAGATATTTTATTTTTATGCTGGCTCGTATGTAGTATAACATAATCAATAAACTACACTAGGTTTTAATATTCAATTAGTTTAAACAAATCTTATTTATGTTATTTAATATAATGTTTCAATTCATCCGTAAAATCTCCATCACTGAACAAATCGAACCTACAGGCAGTAATTTTAATTTACAAGACAATGTCTATCTATATACATAAACAAATTTCTATAAAAAACCATAATGTAAGCTTAGTTACTAAACATTTAATTAACCCTCCAACTGCTGATTATCGCGATCGATAGGTTTGGGTGCGTTTACAGTGCTATTGTCCCGATCGCGATAGCATTAAACACGGCTTATTAAATCTGCCACAAAATCATCAAATATCAACTGAATGACACAAAGCTTACATAGTTCTACTCATAATGAAGTAATCTATCAAAGATACACAGATGAAACTTCATTTCTTGAAGTGTTGTTTTTTTTTAGTGTTTTTTATTTTTGGTGAACATGTGTTTTTCAATAAAAAGTCCCGTTTTATACATAGCGTTACATGATAGTTTTTCATAATTTCTGTGTCCCTGAATAAAAATAAGTGCTAAAAATGAACATTTCTTGTTTTTTTATTACAATATTTGGCACATTTTACTAACAAGGAAACATAATGTATATCTTTATATGGAATAGAGCTGTGAGGTCACTAAGTAAGTTTTTATATTTCGAAAGAAATTTTTTTTACATAAACATGGAAAAGACATCAGCTGATAAGGAATAAATTCATTTTTTATATTTTTCATTCTATGTTTATTTCTCTAAACATTTATATATAATACATCATGGTTTGTGTTTGAATTACTTATGTAAAAAAATACCTTATGTCTGTGACCCCTAATTTGGCTTAGCACTAGGAAAAAAATGATCAGCAGTTGGAGGTTTAAAGATAATAACCTTCAAATATATTTTATGTATATGCGTCTCAATTGTAATAGCAAAATTTTAAAATTAAATGTATTTTGATATTATGCAATATTTAAGAAAGTAGGCTATGTGAAAGTATTTGGTCAATTTTTGTATTATAAAACAAGTGAGAATAATTATTTGTATGAATTTGTCCTAAATTTTATAGAAAATTTAATTTCTATTTATTATTTTGTTTCAGATATCAATTTCAAGCTAAAACTTAATACATTTTAGAAAGGAGAAGGTCCACATTTATGTATTATGGAAATGCCTATTTTATCTGCAAATGGTTGTGCCTTTGATTTTACAATTAGTTCTCTGTTTCCAAAATATAACACCTGACATTAGTTGATAAAAAGGAACTAAAACAGAGTTCATGGTACTTCGTAAAGGAAGACCTGTACCAGTGCCGGTACCAGGCATGGATGAACCGGTGAAGAAGAAACCTAAATTGCATGACGACAGCTGCAGTGAAGACTTAGAAATATTACAAAGAAATTTATTAAGCCAGTGTTTGTGTTCTATGTCGGAAAGCTGTCTAAGAAAACCTTTTCAAGGAATGAAGATTGTTAGTGAAGAAGACATTCAAGGTTTTAAAAGAGTTGTAATTGCCGAGTGGAATAGAGATCGAACTCTACAGTTTGTGAGTTGTGTACAGTTATTGTGTGAAATTGCTATCAAGCAAAATGCTAAAGGATTACTTTGTTCAAGAATTGGTGATGTATGTGACGCCCTTATAAGAAATGAGCATGGTCTAGTAGATCATTTAATTGAACTTTCGGCTCATCCAGATCGGTTTGTTTGTTTTTCAGCTGGTAGAGCGCTTTCAGCTTTTTTTCTAGTATCGCGTGCTCATGTCGACCCTCGGTGGTTAGATAAACTCACTGAAAATGCATTGTCAACAAATCATTCACAAAAGATGGGATTTTCCTTAGATGTTATTAAACGTGTTATCGAATGGAAAGATTGTGAGGAACATCCTCTTGAAGAACGAGGTGGAAGTGATGATCGCCCTCCCCAATCGTGTCAAGTTCTCAATGTTAATGATCCCGAAAATCTGGACAGCAGTCAAGTGAAATGTTTGTGCATTAAAGCTTTAGAATCTAAATGGCCTGCAATTGTAAGCAGATTTGATGGTCTTATTGCGTCTTTCACTCCAAGACATGAATCTACTGTAATTACATTCTTGGGTTTGTGGGAAGCAATAATATCAGTAAAAGCTAATTTATCTGTTGTTGATACAAAACCTTTCTATGCTCATTTGGATGGTTTCGTGGCACTCCTAAATTCAGGAGTTCCACCAGTAATTTGGAAACACTTGCTTGGACTTTTTAACGAAGTTCTGTGTTATGGTAGCACTCTAGCATTACAAGATATTTTAGCCGAAGAACCTTGTTCTTTAGCTCATTTAGTTGTAAGAAGTGTGAAAGATTGGAGGTTACTGGATTCGTTACCTTATAGAGGTGGGAGTGGAAGATTTGGAGGGGGTGTTGGGGACGGAGATCGCCCTTTGTTACAAAAAGCTGCTCTTCTTGTTTTGAAAGCAGTTGCTGTAACAGTGAAAGAAACTCGGTGTGATTCGTCAAGCGATAGTTCTCTTGGATCTGAAGCAGAAGATGCCGATGCGGATATGGCCGTCATAGAGAGAAGCATCCGCGAAGTTTTACGCCAGTTAGATGTATGTGTTAAAGCTTTATTGCCGTTTCATCCAGAAACTCCATTGGCACAATGGGTGGTACAGCTGTTTGCAGATCAAGATGATGCATTGGTCGAAGGAATGGTTTGTTGCTTAGATGTCACGGTAGGTTTATGCTATAGAGAATCTACATTGCCCGACCTTCGCCGTTGTCTCAGCCCTGCTGTAACTTTTGTTCAGTTTCTCCGAGCGGTCTCGCATGATCCAGATGTTCTTCTCGATCTGTTGGTGTCAAATGAAACGTGTTTTTTGTTATATTTGTTACGGCTCTTAAAGTACGTTAGACGTAACTGGCCAGAATTTGTAGCTGCTTGTGGGAGGGAACTCGATGACACAATGAGTGTTTTAATCAGATTAAGATTAGCCATTGATAGACTTGTTTCAAAAGCTTTATTTCCTTATAATATTAATCCTGTGCTCAGGTTATTAGAAAAATGTGAGCAGATGTATGAAGGAAACCATGATTAAATGTGTTAAATTAATTTTCTTTTAAATTCTTGGTTTTAAGTAATTTATTTAAGTGTAGTATAATATACACACACCTCCCACTCATGTATATATTATTAATTATATATATATTATTATGTGTGTGTATATAGGCCTATAAACACATTTCTTTTTATACATATATTTATGTAAGTGCAATTTTTAGCTAATTTATTAAAAAGGTACTCGTACGGTTGTAATTAATTATGGATAGTTTACTGGTAAAACATTTAACAATAGTACAAGAATGAAAATGGTTGCCTTTTGTTTAATGAAAACTTAATTTAATTTTGAGTTTTCAAGTATTTATTCCAATGGTAAATACCATTAATATTATAAAAAAGGTACTGTCCTTGTACTTTAAATATTCCGTCCACATATTGTCAAAATGTCACAAAAACTTATATTTTTAAAGTTTGATTTTGTAAGGATAAAGAAATTATTTTATTTTCACACTATCTTTTAATTTATTTTTAAAATTGTTAAAAAATACCCCGACGTTATATATTTAGTTAAGAGAATATATTTATATAGTTTAAGTATATATTTATATAATATTCTCTAATATATTTTCTTTAAACTAGAGAATTAAGTTTTTACAAATTTTATGTTAGATGTATTTTGTATTTATTTTAAATTCTGCAAATGTATAAGTAGGTAAAATTTGTAAATTTTATAAGTGAATCATTTAGCTTAGGTGTATAAATATAGAGTTCTAGGCATTTAAAATAAATGCCTTAGAACGTGGTTAGATATTTAGTAAAATATACTGAACATTGATGTATTCGTAAAAAATAAAGATAACTGTATTATTTAGGATAAGTTAATCTGTAAAACATTTTCTTGTCCCATATGAATATCTGAAATTAAATACCCAGTAATTCAACAAAAATTAAAGGCATTTAGTTAGACTTTAAATTGACATTTGAAATCCTAACAAAATTGTGATAGTCACGTGAAGATTGTAGAAGGTTGTTCTTTTTTTTTTATCGTAGAACATGATTTAGCCGTTGGTAACCTGCCAAAATCAACATCCGAAACCATCACAGGGAACACTGTGATGTATCGGGCAATTCTTTCACGAATGTCATTGAAAGAAGAGTGGTTTCAAATAAAGAAATGGAAATAGAATTAAATCGGGCGACTTGGGTCAAAAACCATAGCAAAGGCGCATAATCGAATTTAAAAAAAAAATATTTTTAGTCAAATGAAGAAAATCTTTAAAATTTATGTAAGATTTAAAAAATTTGCTAGAGAACTGTGTGTACAAACAGAAATCTAGATAGATCCAATTAAAAATTACTACTACTTCACACCTTTCTATTTTTGTAAGCAAGACTCGGGTTCCGTTCCTCCAGATCACAAAGGTTTTTCTGTATTATAAGAAAGAAAAACTATTTGTGTAATGGAACGTAAAGTAGGATGACTAAAATAAATTAAAGTCAATATCATTATAATTAAGTTTTGGTAGAATTTGTTATTTCTAATTCATTAATAAAACAATTTGTATTCATCGTCAATCTTTTAGACTCATGGTCATTTTATTGAGTTGAGAATTATTGAGTATAAACTGGTACTTACAATTATTTAATTGTGAAACTATTGTATGACCGATTAGAGTTAATGCAATAAGATTAGTTTTAATATCATAGGTTAATTTTCATCATTTTTATTTTTCATTTCATTTTCATTGTAAGTTTTAATACTTGTTTGTGCAAACACAATTATGTAATATAATTTCATGTTCATTGTAAGGTTTTAGTATGTTTAAAGTATAATCTAAAATACTCAAATCATGTCTAATGTAAATCACCTAGTACTTTGTACTTCCCAATAGTTACCCTTTTGCATTACGATAGCATGTAAAATATAATTATTATCACTTATGTTTGAAGTTGTGTAATCACTGAAACCAAGGGTGAGGATACAATATCATTTTATAGAATCAATTAATACCGTACATTAAGTAGCATTTTCTTAAGTGTGCAAACAAAGATAGGTAAATTAGTTTTATTCAAGGTAACTTCAGAATTTTTTTTGTAATTAAATTTATTTTGAAATTGCAAATACATATAAATAACCAACTACAGATGAGCTTGATTATTTGAATAAATTGATATCTGAAGTGGTTCGGATTACGGATGAAAATTTACTGTCATGATTGGTTTTAAAATAAAATAGGAGTACATAATTGTCAAAAAATGTTTTTTATAAATCAAAGTAACATAGTAAACACATAATTTTAAAACATTTTATTTTGGAATTTTAAATTTTTAAGGTTGTACGTACAAGTAACATTGACGATAAGTTAATGATTTCCATAAACTCAATTTATTATTGGTGCTTGTATGTTGTTTCCTAAGGTCTCTACTGTATTAAGAATAAAAAGAATATTTTTTTTTTAAAACCTCAGATAAAATGATTTAAATTAATATTACAGTTAAATTTGTCTGTAATTGTTTCTATAAATGTTTATTCCTAGTTAACACAAAATGAGTTTGTATTTGTTAAATAAGGAAAATATGAGCAAAAATATAACAAAGTTTAAATCTTTAATTTTGATTTTGCTTATAAATAAAGTTTTAAATTCCACAAATTTATTTATTGATTGCACACAAGATTTTTCTTTTTTATGTTATGATTGCTGGTACAAATAATGTTGTAATTTAGTTTTGTACAAGATTTTTATGTTAGCCTACTATTTTAATATATATGTAAATTATTGTGTAATTTAAAATCTGAACAAAGTTTAAAGCCATGACACTAATTACTTAGAAATACCTAAGACTGTTGTAAATATTATTTTGTATTGTTTAGTACACTTCATTGTATAAAGAATTGATTTCTTTTAATATTTAGTAAATAATGTTTGTAAATATTGGTAACTTTTGAAAATAAAACATATTTTACATATTAATGGAATTTTTCTATTAAGAATGCATTTTAATGGAAACGAAATTCAGATGTTTGGCGGTTACTTTTTCTCAAGGTGACAACAAAGCTAAAAGTTATCATTTCAGCAAGCAAACTAGAGTAATAGGGGATTGAATGTAGATTTTGACTGGGAAAAAGTGAGTACGAGGAGAACTTTTTATAAACCTCTTTAGAATTGTATTACAAACAACATATATTAAAAAGTTCTCCACCAAAAGTGGTTGGGCATTTTTTTATAAGCAAATTAAGTTACAAAATTACAGTTTTTTTGAAAATATATATTTTGAACAAAAACTTACTTTATTTTTGGAAATTACAGAAAATTTCCTATAAAAAAGCCTATTTAAACTTTTTTTCTAAAATCAAAACTGTAAAAGCTGCAGAATTATTTGTTTATAACTCGAAATATACCGCTCAGAACGCAACGTCTAGCGAGCTGCATTTTACCTAATTGATCAATTTGAATGGGATTAACTGCAAATGAAAAGGCAATGCTTCAGCTATTGTAAATTCATATATTTTCAAGTAAACATAAAGTCTAAATAAATACAATATGTTTATGAAGTGGAACTTCAAACATTTTTTTAGTAAAAATTTTCAAAAGGCATTACCGTAATTTTGCTGATAAATATTTAAAATTTTCACGATCTACTCTTGAAGTAATGTACAAAACGATGCTCTATTTATAAAAAACTTAGTTTGAACTATACACAACCTCAAAATAGTGAAAGTTTCAGAAAATATTTTTTTTTGCATGTTATAGGTACTTAACTTCAACAAGCTATAAAATGAGTTTAAAGTACAATATCAAATGTTTTGTGCCATCTTTTGAAGTTTGAAATGTTTACTTTAGGATGCATTCGATATTATACCTCTAAAAATTGTACAAATATACCTTTTTTTAAAAAATTAATAAAATACAAAAAATATTTGAAATCTCAAACTGTTTGTCTAAATAAAGTTAAATAATTAATTTTATTAAACAATATTTTTTTGGTGTCCCATGAAGTTGACATTTATCTTGAGACTTGAAATAATGTAAATTGAATGAAAACATTTTTTTTATGTTAATATTATGTTTTTGCAAAATACGCTTAAAGAAAAACTGGTAACAATTTGGTTGCTATGGTAATGAATAATATAATTTTATATTTTGATACAAGTATTACTGTTTCCATATGTTTAATGTTATTATAATAAAGGTGTATAATCTTATCTTCTAGAGCGAGAGGTAATTGTCTGTCTGCTAAATGGATCTGGAATCTCCGTCTAAGGATTTTTGATTTTATATGGGGCTTTTGGCCACGAGAAATCGATTGGAAATGGTCACCCGTCTGGGAAAATTTGTTTTCTACGTCTTTTTATTAAATTAAAAAGTGAAATTTGTCCATTTTAAACAATACAAAGCACAGCTGATGCAAATGTTTTCAATGTCATTACAATAATCATCTGTTTTCTTTTAAACGAAGCACAGCTGATGCAAATGTTTTCAATGCCATTACAATAATCATCTGTTTTCTTTTAAACTGTATTTTATTAGAGGTAAGCCTAAAATGTTGTATCTATTTATAGTTACCATGGCAACGAATACTTCTGCTAAATAAACATACCCTTTATTTAGTTGTTATAGGCCTAACCTAAACGATGTTCACGGAAATTTGCAATAATAGTTATTGACGTGGGCGAACTAGGCCCTGCTTATAATCGAGCTTTAGCTCGGTCTCCTGGTACTTAATTATAACCTCAAAGCTAAGATGGTAAATGCAGTTAAATGTCCATTCATTGCAAATACATTCAATAAACATAACATATTGGTTCATCAGCATAAAATATGAAAACTCCAAAATGTTACCAATAATTATGAGTTAAGGACCAGCCCCAGTTGAACTTCTGAAAATTATTTTTTGCAATTTGCAAAACTGGATGTGGGACCCAATGTGGATGTAGAAAAGCTGGTTTATTCTGCACCATGGCTTGTGCAACCTGACAAGATTGTTTGAATAGCCAAGTATTCGTCTAGCATGAACAAGAATTAATTGTGGATAGTTAGGTAGTTTTATTTGCAATATTTTTTTACATTGATTGTGCTAATAATTACATTAACCATAGAACACTAAGGCTTAGTCTGACAGACTACTGTGAACTATCGATTTTTCTACTTTCCCTACTTCCTCTCCACCGAGCGATCCACCACTCCGTGTACCTTCATTTGAGCACTAGCTAATTATATGGTCAGTATAGTAAGTCCGTACGAGCATGCTTTTTGCTAGTTTTTAGGTTCGCGTAGTCTGGTGGACTAAACATTAGTATTTACGTTAGTTTAATTATTGGTATGATACTGGTAGTTACTAATATGATACTGGTGCAGAACTGAACTATGCTCCTGAACAATGTAAGACAACAACAGGATCACAAGATATGCACATTCTACCCTTCAGCAAAGAGAAGAATGACCTCATTCTTCTGTGAGAAGTGCTCAAGAGTAATTTGTGAGGAGTACCAAGCAAAGTGTTCCTGTGATGATGCCACATACTAAAAATTTTGTAAAACGTATTGAATGTGTTTATAATGACTCCTTATTCAAAGTTATGAGAGTAAAAATATTTGTTTAATATTTTTAATTTGGTTTATTACCCTTTTTAAACAGTAGTCTGGCAGACGAAGGTTTTGTAACTACGTTTGGCTAAAACCACCTTAGTGTTCCAGGGTTAAACAAGAAATACATTTTCGTTTATTTAAAATAAAGCCCCATCTTTCATTTCATTAAAACTTTTCCTATTTATAAAAGTAATTGTAATGTCAGATATTTTGAATTTTTCATATCAAAATTATTTTTATTGAATAACCTTAGTTAATTTTTAATAATTTCAAGTTAAAAATGTAAGTCATTTTCCCATTTTCACTGCATTTTTTTCCTTTTTTTTAGAAAATTTTTCTAAATGACAGCAACATTGGATCACTCATTTTGAATTTTTCATATCAAAATTATTGTTATAGAATGTGATCACTTAATTTATAATAATTTTAAGTAAAATGTCTGTTGTTTTTATATTTTTGTTTTTTTTTTCACTTTTTTTAAGAAAATTTGTCTGAGTGGCAGCCATATTGAATCAGCCATTTTTTAATAATTTCAAGATAAACTTCTGTCTTTTTCTCTTTTTTCCTGCTTTTAAAAAAAAATTAAAAACATTGACAAAATAGCGGCTATATTGGATTAGCGATGTTGAATTTTCAATTTTTGACTTCAAATTCTGATTCAGCACCCTCAAAAACATATTTGTATACATTTTGGTTAAAAAATATAAACAATTCGCTAAAATTTTTCAATTTATTTAAAAAAAAGTACATTTTTGTAAAATAAATAATAAGCAAATTCCAACTGTAACATTTTGATACAATTATTGAAGGGTGTATGTAGTAGTAATTCAAAGATAAAGAATCCCGGCTGAGATTTAAAAGGACAATGAAAATAATATGAGATTCAAAGATATAGCCTAGAAAGTAAATAAACCTCAAAATTCGTATTTTGGATAAGGACTCATATAAATTAATATTTAAGTATTTCAGAATTTTTAAATAATAATTAAATAACAATAAACGCACATATTATAACCAGTTAAAACTAACTTAAACTAAACTTACCTTTTACTTTCTCACTATACTATAGTATAGAGAAAGTATAGTGATCGCAAAAAAAATCGATGTTGAGATTTTTGTGAAAGTATCCGTTTTGTGACCAACTGAGTCCAACAAAGTGGTTTTTACAAAATGTCTGTATGTACACAAAGCTAGAGCGAAAACTATTCGATCGATTTCAAACAAATGTGCACCAGACATGTCAAGTAGGCCTGTATAGATGCACGAAAAACGGTTTTGAAAAACAACCCCCTTTTTGGCAAAAAACCCCCAACAAATTTGTTATTGTTTTTTAAATAAAATAACGGCTCTAACGATTTTGATAAAATTTGGCTTATTTGTAGCATTTAATGTACCCTACCATATGCAAAAAACCGCATCTTTCCAAAAATTCTTGTTTAGCTAATAATAATAACAACTGTTTTTTGGCCATAAACGGGGTTGTTTTTTTTAATTTTTCAAAACCCTTTTTCGTGCATCCATACAGGCCTAATTATTGACGTGTTTGGTGCAAATTTGATCGAATATAGTTTTCTCTCTAGGTAATAATAATAATATTTATTAGTTACCGGTAATCTTCTACTTTGATAAAAAGAAATCACCTCTCCTACCCCACCCTACAAGTCACAGTGAATCTATATAAGATATTAAAATGGACATTTTCAAGTTTAAAAGAAACAGTTATAAGTATTTCCAAGTTGGATATATTAATAAATAATTTAAAATACGTAAAATATAAAATTGAACTACAGTGAAACATATTTTGGAAAATAAAGTGTAAGTGACTCGAGAAGTACTGCCTGTTGTAAATAGGATATTCAACACGAGTATAGTAATGGCCGTAAGGTATTGTTAGAGCACCATATCTAAATTTTGTGGGTTCCCTTTAGCAATAATTCTAATGTAGTATTCACCAAGTACAGACGTATTTGCCAGTTTAAATTAAATTACATAAAAAATATAAAGGAATAGTGAACATATTGTACTTACCTTGCAGTAATATAAGCAATACCTTCCAGAATAATGTTATTTTAAATGGTACAACCAATGAACAGTTATAAAATTAAATATTAAAAGACAGTCACCAACATTAAGGGTGGCCAATTCTAATATCTATACCCAGTGTTATAAATAGTTTTGAACCAGTAAAAGTGAATAGACTTCTATATAAATTTAAATTAAACCAATTGGACATAGTTTGAACTTTGAAACAAAATAGAAATTAATTTTAATAATTCAGTTTGTAATATAGCTTTAAAAGATTGCCTATTTAACAGCCAGGGATTCTTTAACCCTAGAGAAAGAGATTTATTTGAATAATAATTTATATGTCAATATTAATTGTGTGTTAAATACATAAAGAGGATGCAATATAAAATTGTAAAGATAATTCCATTTTTAAGTTGTATTCTCATAAGAAAAGTATTGTACTAAAAATAAGTAACCAAAAATATAACGATTAAACATAGAGTTTTGTTAAATAAAAACTAGTCGGTTATTTATGGTTCTAACATTATAAAATATATTATAAATAATATCATTATACAACAAATGTCTTTCGGAGAACTTTTTATCTGAGGCCATTTATAAGCTAAATCAAAATGTTCAAATACAAGCTATACCTACTTTTTTCCAAATGATTCATGATTTTGTGCTATAACGACTCCTATAAGTAAAACAATAAAGCTTTGAAATCTATGGACTTTTGAAGGAATTATTTGCCATGAAATTGTAGTCCAGTCATTTGATAGTTTTACCTGGGAAGTTTTCCAGGGGTTTTGAAAATTGGTGATTTTATAGATTTCGACCTACTTTTCACACAATTTTGGCAATATCTCCATTCAGACTCATTTTACGATGAAAATAGTTATGTAATAAACGAGATTTCTTATAATTTATGAAGTAAAATTGTTTTTAAATTTATAGTTTTAGCATACAAGCGTCGCAAAATCTACTCCAACACACGTTTTGGCAAAAAAAAACTCATTTCCACACCACAATCAATAGAGGTAAACTAAGTTTTTTTTTTTGTTGTGCGAGCAGCAAAGTGAGAAAATTCTAGAAACGCACGTCGAAATCTATAAAATCCAAAATTTTCAAAACTACTGGAAAATTTTTCAAGTAACCCCTCTTTTTGAGCACCAAATGACTACTATTGTTTATTCAGACATTTGCCCTCAGTTTGTATTTATTTATTCATTATTGCAACATAAGTACAAATAAAATTTGTCAATGAACTAAACAAAACTACAGCTTAACAATAAGAAAAGTACAAAATATTCACTACTACAATGAATGGTCATTAAAAAATTCATTTACGTTATATTCTTTTTCGACTAACATATTTTTTACAGTATCCTTAAACTTTTTACATGTAAGCCTCTTTATCCAATTTGGTAATTTATTGTAAAGTTTTATTTATTTATTTTTTTTTGGGGGGGGGGGGTTTAACGTCCTGCTGTTTTGCACTTAAGGCTAATGAAGACGGGACCTACAGTTTTACGTGGAATCCGAACCACAGCCAACGATGTCTGTTAAGAAACCATTTAGAAAATTATTCGGGGTCAATGGGAATTGAACCCGAAACTTTTCCATTGCCCATATAAATAAACGGTACCAGGAACTGGCACATACTTTCTCACAAACATATTTAAATTATTAAAGAGATTCACTTTGACTTCATAATTGTAGGTGGGGTAGGAGAGGTGATGTTAAAGTAGGAGATTATTAACTAATAAATATTATTATTAGCTAGAGAGATAACTATTCGATCGATTTCGAACAAATTTGCACCAAACACGTCAATTAGGCCTGTATAGATACATGAAACAATGTTTTGGAAAACAACCCCCCTTTTCGGCCAGAAAAACCCCCAAAATCAGTTATTATTATTATTATTAGCTAAACGAGAATTTTTAGAAAGATACAGTTTTTTGCATATGGTAGGGTACATTAAGGGCTACAAATAAGCCAAATTTTATCAAAATCGTTAGAGCCGTTTAAAAAAAATAACATATTTTTTGGCCAAAAAGGGGTTGTTTTTCAAAACCTTTTTTCGTACATCTATACAGGCCTAATTGACATGTTTGGTGCAAATTTGTTCGAAATCGATCGAATAGTTTTCTGTCTAGCTTTGTATACATAGATATACAGACAGACATTTTTTTAAAACCCATTGTCTCAAACACAGGTTGTCTCAAAACGGATATTTTCACAATAATCTTAACATCTATTTTTTTGTGATCACTATAATTTCTCTATACTATAGTATAGTGAGAAAATACATGGCATTTTGAGAATTGATTATTATACTCTCAAGACCATTGTGAATTATATTTTTTACATGCTGAATGCCAGTGCTTTGCTACATTTATTCGAGTTTTTCACAACTTTCATAGTTAAACGGAGTAGGCTATTATCTTAAAAAACCTTTAGCCACCCTAGACCTAATACCTAAGAGACACATGGGCTTTATTATCAATTTTGTAAATGTTTTGATTAGGAACAAATAAAATTTCTTTTTGCTCTTTTGCATAGGACTGGCCAAAATTTTGTTTTTAGGAAGCACTTACCCACCCATATGGTGACGAGTGATTCTGATCTCGCAAATGTGTTACAGAAAAATAAACAGCAGAAATAATGTGTGTTACTTTTTAGATGAGTATGATTTTTGAGATTAGACATGCAAGATCTTTTTTAGTGTGCGCTCAATTTAAGACTTAGGTTATAATTTAATGTATGTATGTGGTGTTAATTTTCATTCAGTTTATGGAATTACTCTTTCAACTCCAAATGTGTTATGAGGTAATGGGTTGATCCCATTATTGTTTCTTTTTTTAATTTGTCACTATTGATTTCTAAATTACACCAATGTGCTGAATCTTAGAATATTATTTTGTATTCATTGTTTAGCTTTAGAACTACTTCAGTCAATCAACATACCTTAATTTTCAGTCAATAGTAGTACTTGTTTTTTCAATGTATGGCTACATGTTTTTTAAAACACCCGAAACCTACCCAAGATAAGTACTTAGATGGAGGCGTATACAAACTCCACTGTGATGATTGTGAGAAACAATATATCGGGCAGACAGGTAGATCTTTTAAAACTCGCTTTAAAGAACATTTACCCAATAGCAGGAATATAGATTCAATCCATTCGTCATATGCAGAACATCTAATAGATAGCCGCCACAATTACACCAATATACAGAATAACTTGACCATATTGCACAAAATGAGAAAAGGACACAAATTGAACATAATGGAAGAATTGGAAATTTATAAGCACCAAAAGTTTAATCCTTCAAATATTTTAAATGATAAATTAAATTTTACTTCCAATTATATATATGACTTAATTTTTGAACTTCAGAATAAGGCCAAAGGTACAAATCTGATAAGGAATACCTGAGGTAGCAGTCTCCCAGTACAACTCAGTGAGGTAACATGTGGCCTAAGTATAGTGAACTAGAACATCTTTTATTTTTGACAAGTGCTATATCTGCACAATTATTTATATTTATTGTGTTGTTATGTATGTGATGTTTATGTAAACAATGGACTAGTATTAGTGTTGTTGGCTGGCCTGATGTAGTATTAGTGTTGTTGGCTGGCCTGATGATGCTGCCTGTGGCAGCGAAACATGTAGCCATACATTGAAAAAACAAGTACTACTATTGACTGAAAATTAAGGTATGTTGATTATTTTGTAGGTTAGATTTACAGTTGTTTGAATAAATTGGTATCTGAAGTTCCGATTATGGATTAAAAATTTTGCCATGATTTTTAAAATAGCAGTAAATAATTTTTAAGAAAAATTTTCAGATCTCAATCAAAAGTTCATTCGGTTTCACAAGTGGTGAGGACCATCAATCTTTCGAATAAAATTTGTAAGACAGTGATGCACCACTGATGATGCCGGCATTACCTGGAAATCATTTGAGTAAATAAATTTATTAGTTGGGAAAATCTTTTATAATATTGCTAGTGGAAAATTTTGAGAAATGAAATTTTGCTTAAGTTGAAATATTTTAAAATTAGAATAATTTGGTCCAAAAAGAAAGGTGGTAAAAAAAATTCATTTCTGCTGGGCTAGAAGAAGCAGATGGATTCCCATTTACTCATAATCTTAAGGATTGCGCACACTGATCTTACACAGCACAGCCCTGCGTAAACCAGCAGACCGCTTGTCAAGCACCAGAAGTTTATTTATTGGTCTGCGTGCGAATCTCCCAACCAAATACTACGTTTATTTGCGACTGAAAACACACCTGGCCCTGGCATATGAACATTCTATTCCGATAACTTCCGGGTATAGTTCCATGTGACACCTCCTGTGTCACGTCAATATCAGTTTTTTTAAACAAGTGGTAATCGGGGTTACTTTGGTTCCATAAGGCCGGTGACTGTTGTACTTATAAAAAATAAGCTTTGCATCATCCATCGCGACAACAAAACAAACAGATGACAAAGTTTAATCTAAGCGCACTTGTTTACTGACTGTCATCTACTGAGCCGAACTTTGTCGAGAGTCAACAAAGGGACCTGAACGCCTTCAAGATGTCTTAAGTAGAAGCATATGTTTTGTGTGGTTCCATAGGAAATGCACAGATTTGAATATTCAAGAATATAGAGATCTGGAAAAATCAGAGGATAAGTGGTTACTTGCTCTTTGCTTAGTGAAAACGAACATAATATGTCTCTTATAGTGATTTAGTCAAATATTTGAATAATGAAATATACAGGGTGTCCCTAAAAACCGTAGCGGGCTAAACAGGATCGTATTGTACACCTTGAAATAAATAAAAAATGTTCAGTAAAACTTTTTCGAATACGGCTTAGTTTAGTCGCAATCCGCCATTTTGTTTTTTGTACAAAATAATTCATATCTAGAGAACGGTTTGACTGATTGAGTTCATATTTGGCATGAAGTTTACCCTTAACAATGTTATATCTCAAGAAAAATAAACGATTTTATTCAATCATGTGTTTCAAAATGGCGGCTGTTTGAAAATTTCAAACCTAAATTACTCAAAAACCGTACATTTTAACAAGAAATGTCAAGACACCTTTGTAGCCCTTTTGATTCCCTATCGGATGAAGGATAGTAGCGAAGTTAAAGATAATGATAGCAAATGTACATACAACATTATAGTATTTACTTAGTTGGTGTAGGATGGCGGGTTGAACAAACCATTATTACACATAAGGACTATTTCTTTAAATAACTTTAAGGAGGGTGAGGAATCTGGCAACTGAGAATTCTCAATAGAAAATAAATTTCAGGACTAAACTTTAATTTTTTTAGTTAAAAACATAAGAACAAAAAAACTAACATTGTCATTGAAAAATCATAAAATTCAATGTATTTCATAAATAAACGGTATCAAGAAACTGACACATACTTTCACCCTGATTATAAGAACTTAATAAAAAAATATTATTTCATGAAGCCAATTGATTTTT